>OY755250.1:7558266-8158266 GCA_963576725.1 Azorinus chamasolen | reverse complement strand
GTACAGTCAACCTTTGATAAATGTATACTTGTCATTGAAAATATATAGCGATGTATCATCAATATGAAAGATATAGATTCAATGACAGCTGGGAGGAACATATATCTGTTTCAAATGACTCAAAATGAGAATTTATTCGCACTTTGAGCTGTTTGAAAAAGATAATATAGACTCGCCAATAAAGAGGAGAACAATTAAGTGTAGTTTTAGTTCTAATGGAAACTTTGAATTACGAGTATGTAGGAAATCGTGTTAATAGACTTATCAATGTTTGACTGTACTATAAAATATAACAAACTTAAGGCCATCTAAAGCAGATGAAATTGATTGAAAAAGAAAATGTAATGCGCAAGACAGGCGCCCTGGTACCTACAGGAAATGGGAGAAGAATGTTCACTGTCCCTGAAAAAGTTTTCAACTTCACCAATAGTCCTTAAACATAATTTTATGATTTACGGGACAATCCAATGACACACTTTTCCCCCAGCAAATGGCTGGTTCTGGGTTATGTGAACGCAAGTAGTAATCAGTTTTGTTATTTTTATTAGTAACTCTTGCAAACAGTTAACAATTGATTGTTCGACTGAATCAAACTATTTTCATTACATACATTTGTCAGCGGTCAGTGGATAGTTCAGTCAAAAGGGATGTTTTAACTCAGACAGTAAAATTACAGAGTTGAATACGACATACAGAGTTGAATTTGAAATTTTCCGTCTATTTGTATACTCCTAAATGCTCGTTTTGATGAATGCTGCTGTTTATAAAGCAATGTATATCATATCATTTGTCAGTCTAATTTACAGGACACATTCTATAATTTACGGGACTGTGACTTTCGAAAGAGAAATTTTCTTACAAATTGTCTTAACGATTTTGTGTACTTATGTATGAGTTTATAATACATCGGGAACGTTTTCTGACCCTCAAATTGTTTTTTTGTTTTGCACTAATTTTAACTGTGTAAAAGTTCAAATACAACATTCATGAAACTATATTTTTATGAAGTTGAGTGTGATGTTCAACTCCTAATTTTCATACTTAATATCAAAATGTTTCATCAGAAATGGATAAATGCATGCTGTATAATCTCAGTTCATACACATAACCCGATTCTTTGAATTATATAACTGTCCGAGCTCTATGTATAACTGTTAAAAATCAGGTTATGGGTACTGTGAACACAAGGAATAAATTTCTATAGCTTATACATTAACTACTCATTTTACATAATTAATTGTTAATAATTATTAGAACTATTTCGGAATAAGGTCAAAGATACATTAAACATTTCAATATTCACAACTTTTCAGACATACGACGTAGTTGAAATTTAACGTTTTCATTCGGTGAATTGACCAATTTATTTGAAAATGGGTCGTTAAAACACGTGCCCCTAGCTATATCACTTCTTATATCACAGTACTATTTTGACCACTGGGCTAAAGCCGCTGTTATGTATAACAGCGTTCATTAGCATTTTTGGAACAACTGAGTGATATAGATCTAATATTTCTGAATGTTTATGCTATTAATAAAAGCCTATTACATGTATATCTTTATACAGTACTATTATATTTACATATTGGCTCGACCATTGATTACATTTTGTTTTGCATCAGTCAGTACTCAATATGGTACTGAGCCTGTTAACTAGAGCTACACATAGATCTACATGTTATGTCATATCAATTAACTGAAGAGTAAACAACAGATCTATTAAGAAATAGGTAAAAAGACTATTATGATTGATGGATGGATGAGTTGGGTTTTACGGCACTGCTACACAAAAACTATTATTAACAGGTACTTATAGATAATGGCTTTTAATAAGTCAGTGATCATCGAGTATTTCAATACAGATGCATATAGATCTATCTAGAATGTGCGATTGACTAGAAACAGTATTTATGACGACAGAAATATATCTGAAATATCTAACAACGTTCAATAAAACGGAAAAAAGAGAACAAATGAAATGCAATCATGCAATACCCAGTACACTAAAATCTTTGGAGCTACCAATCCCCAGTACACTAACAGTGACTAACCGACTATTCGTTTGTGGCCATATAAAGGGCAACCTTGAACCAATATGACTGAAATTTTCAGTAAACATAGTTAAATGATATTCAAAGCGATCGCTCAATTCAGAATTTTATATTTTGATTCCATCTTTCAGTAACATAAAAAAATCTGGGAGATGGTTATGCATTCTTTCGCGAGCACGGCGTTCATTTTGTGGGTTTTCCCATCGTTTGCATTGTTTGATTCCAAATCATGTATATAGCGTGTATAATATGAGTATGATGAATCTAAAGCACCACCTATCAATTGCCGAAAAATAACTTATTAAGAGAAAATACGCATTTACTTACCCTCGTCGCCATCCTGTTCTCTCCGTTGTGTCAAAATAAAGCTCATTTATTAGCAATATCCGGGATACGTCTCCCCCCAGTGATTATTGGTCTATATGTACAATTGCATGAGCAATAAGACAACGTGTAAACAAATATACCATTATAGGTAAACAACGAGCAGTGAACCGTGAATGTACTTTACAGTTTGGTACGTTCCACTATTTTGGGGTGTCGGCATTACTGCAGTCCATCTAACTTAGATATGTGCTTTAAATGCGACAATCAATCACGATTAGATTTTCTCATGTAGGTTTTCACCCCAACATATTGCTGACCCCCCCCCCCCCCACACACACACACACAAACAGGACGCGTTGATGTGTATGGTTCACTGCTCGTTGTTTACCTGCATTGCATAATGATATATACATAATATGAACAATTTCACAATGTCACAGTTTAATGCAGGTCTAAAGTAATACTCAAAGATCCTGTATGAGTTTTATCAGTCTGCATTAAGCAGTCAAATGTGTTTCTAAATATACATAGTGATTTTCAGAACAATTCTGATTATGAATGTTCGAGAAATCGAACCAACATTATATTGGTACAGAAAATGGTAAATATTTGACCTTTTTTCATATAAACATCGGGTTTAACCAATTGTACAATAAGTATACATTATTGAATAGTTTAATATTTATATTGGCATACGAATAAGAAACGTCACAGCAAAGACAAACACTGGAGAATGAGATCTATACGAGTATCATAAGAAAATAAAGCAGATATTCTATGTCTACCTTGTTTGCAAAGGCGTAAAACCGCATTTATGTGGCTTAACCCTTTCCCTGTTGTATATTTATGTAGGAAATAATGACGTAATGAATATAAAAAAGATTATTTTTTATAATGGCATATGATCACAAAACATTTTAGTTCATGCAGAAGCTGTAGAATCAGATCTATATTACACCATAAACAAACAGAACAGACTCTGATAAGACGGCTCATATAGGAACCGTCTGATCAGTGTCTAATCTGTTTGCAGACGCGTGAAATTGCGCTCACTTAAAGGAAAGGGTTAAATATGACACATTATTATTTACGATACATTGACGAAGGACATTAAGTATGACATAAAGATAATTATAATACTGAAATTGGTAACTATTTGTAATTAATTGACGTTTCTTGGAATAAACATGGTTAATGTTTTAAGAATGTAACATTATCATTTACAAACTATTTATTATATAATTATATGAATTGGGGAGCATAAGACATGCGATTGCGATATATGTGAATATGATAAATGTGAATATGAGATATATGAGCAGAAATGTGATTACTAGACGTGGATATCAATTGTGATTTGCGAATAAGATACACGTGAACCAAGGCGTGAGAATATGAATATGTGAAATCTCGATTATTTGAAATGTTTGTATATAAGAAGGTATACCCTTGTAGGCAGGTGGCTGATGAATGCATGGTGAATATCAATCAGAAAACTCCTAGGGGAGCTTTCTGCCTGACTTTCACCATACATTAAGCTGCCACCTGTCTTAAAGATCGATAATGATAACGTATTTTAGTGTTCGAAAAATCGAGATGTTACTGTATGTGAATGAATAAATATATGTGAATATGAAATATGAGGGTATATAATATGAGCATAGGATACATGCATTTGAAACGTATTTATCTGAATATGAGATCCTGAAAAAATACTAAAATGTATGATGGTCAAAAAAATCTAAATATGATAAACAAAATTGTTTAAGCACTTATCACAGCGATGACAAAGTGTGTTTATATTACCTATTATCACATTGGCTATTCAGGTCAGAGGCTTACACATCGGCATAAAACGTGTTACGGTCAGATGATTATATCACATCAAATCCACAGAAACACGTGTAGGTCATATGGTTAAATTTACATATATGAGTCATACAGGAAACACCGCATACAAAACACACAACCGCCCAAACAGCACCACGACGACAAACAGCAAATGTACATGTATAATTATAAAAGACATAAAGAGACGCATAAATACAAAACAAATAAACAATAGAAGGAAGACGGAAGCACCGCCTTGGAACAGTCAGTGACACATGTCAATGGGAGTTTAACAGGTTTAGGGGAGCCAACCCTCATACTTATTCCATCCCCACTCTAAAAGACGAACAGTGTAAATAAACGTATCCCCTCTTCGACTAATCTACAGCAACCGCAATGGCAAATATAGTGGTAAAGTGCGTGTGTGTAAAACGAAAACATATTTAAGTGAAACAACTGTATCCACCTATCGCTAGTGTACCCAATGATTGAACTGCAAACAGAGTAACTGTAGATATAGTGTACGACAAAAACTCATATCACATCAGCAGTAAAACATGCTCAAGTACCACGCCCATGTAGAAATTGACTGATCTGGTTCTGCTCTGTGATTGTTTGTGAATAAATATCTGATTTTATACTGTCTTCACGTTTTAACAGCTATGGGCGGATGAGTGAATACCTATGAAAACAGTTTGGACCAAGATGAGACACCGAGTTACTCGGCGTCTAATCAGGATCCAAACTGTTTGACACCCAGATTTCATTTTGGCAGAAAATTTGATTATTGCTTGTTCTTTGAAAATGTAGAACTAGGTGAAAAAAGTCTGTAAAAATTATTCAATCAGCAGGCTAAAGATTAACTAGCATACTCCCTGTTTTCTAGTGACCGTTCTAAATATAATAAATGAATATTTATGAGGTAAAAGGTGGATCCTTTAAGTGGGAACAGAATATTTGTGCAGTGTACAAACCCATATCAAATAACGCCTGTTTTTCTCTTGTTGTAGTTGATTACAAACCCATATCAAATAACGCCTGTTTTTCTCTTGTTGTATATGATTACCAACCAGTATCAAATAACGCCTGTTTTTCTCTTGTTGTATATGATTACAAACCCATATCAAATAACGCCTGTTTTTCTCTTGTTGTATATGATTACAAACCCATATCAAATAACGCCTGTTTTTCTCTTGTTGTATATGATTACAAACCCGTATCAAATAACGCCTGTTTTTCTTTTGTTGTATATGATTACAAACCCATATCAAATAACGCCTGTTTTTCTCTTGTTGTATATGATTACAAACCCATATCAAATAACGCCTGTTTTTCTCTTGTTGTATATGATTACAAACCCGTATCAAATAACGCCTGTTTTTCTTTTGTTGTATATGATTACAAACCCATATCAAATAACGCCTGTTTTTCTCTTGTTGTATTTGATTACAAACCCATATCAAATAACGCCTGTTTTTCTCTTGTTGCATTTGATTACAAACCCATATCAAATAACGCCTGTTTTTCTCTTGCTGTATTTGATTCCAAACTTTTATTGGTTGCTTTGTTTCGGTATTCGTGTTTTGTCTAAACAATCTTCCGAAAGCATCCTGTCTATTAAAAAATCCTCTTCGATAGGGACATTATAAACTTAGGTCCAATGTGTCAATACTTTACACTGGGCATCTAAAAGAACCAGCGAAACTCTGTCGATGAAAAGAGTAGTGCAACGCGCCCGGGTTTCTCTGTATCCTCTCCCCTCTCTCTGATGCAACGCGCCCGGGTTTCTATGTATCCTCTGGTGCAACGCGCCCGGGTTTCTCTGTATCCACTGCCCTATCTCTGGTGCCTCCGATTAGCCCAAAGTGAGCAGAAACGTACGTTAATCAACACACTATCAGAATACATTAGCATCAGTTTCAGGACATGTATGTTTTGACAGTTCCTTTAACAATTTGTCTGCAAACGGGACACACTCGGAGCGTTGGAGCACATTCTGCGCATGTAACTAGATGACCACAAGGTAGAAAGACAATACAAACATTACGCTCAAAGCACACCTTGCACATCGTCTGGTCTCGTAATCGCTCGTTTTCATTTTCAAGTCGTCTTCTTTCAGCGGTATGATTTCGGCCTGTAAGTATATAGTAAAAACTCTGTGTACACGTAACTTTATAGAATCTGGAAGTGGGACAGGAGTTTCTATAACAGAAAATCCACAACAATCACATATACGTCAATTAATTGCGCGCCCAACTACACACATCCATGCACGCATGCGCACATGCACAAACGTACGCACTAACAAACGCACATACTTACGCACACACACACATATAGACACACGGGCACACCATGCAGGGATGTGTTCAGTGACTTCAGTCACGCATGTGCATCATCAAGTATATTCACGATTTTCCCGAAGTATTAATACAGTAGAACGCCGCTAATGAGACCATAGCTGTCTTTATAAACAGGTGGTTGCTTAATGCAGGACAAAAGTAATGCAGAAAGCTCCGAGAGGAGCTTTCTGTATTACTTTTATCCTGCATTAAGCTACCACCTGCACCTAGCACCCAGAATTATACCTCTTTTAGGTGGTCGCATTAGCCGTGGTCGTATTAGCGGGTTTTTACAGTATTTGAATTAGATGCAATGTTGTATGCGAGTGTCAAACAACATGGACCCTGATAAGTGGGCAGGTCACTAGGCTGTTCACTGGCAATTATTAAAAATCCAACACTTCTTATGTCCCTTAGCACCGGCTTATTTCGTAGTCATTAATAGCATCGAAACTAATGATCCCGAATGACCTGAAAATAAATACTTTCACCTTGCTTAAAGCAGTCATCTGCTCTAAATGCCAACTAATCAACACAATTTAGTTGCCGTTATATAGAGGTTTTACTGTAAAACAGAAACATATTGAAGTGAAACAAACTGTAACCACCTATCGCTAGTGTAAGCCATTATCTAGTTATCTTTACCCTTTATTTAACCGCCTTAACCGTTATCTAACCACCTTTACTCTTATCGAGCCCCATTTACTCTTATATAACCCCCTTTACTCTTTATAACCACCTTTTCCCTTATCTAATCACCTTTACTCTTATCTAATCCCTTTTACTCTTATCTATCCACCTTTACTCTTATCTAGCCCCTTTTACCCTTATCTAACCACCTTTACTCTTATCTAACCCCCTTTTACTCTTATCTAACCCCCTACACTTTTATGAAACCACCTGTACCCTTATCTAGCAACCTTTCTTATCTAACCATGTTTAACGTTTATGTAACCACCTTTACCCGAATCTAATAACCTTTACCCGTATTTAACCAACCTTACTTTTATCTAACCACCTATTTAGCCACATTCACCTTTATCTAACCACATTTACCCTTATTTAGCCACATTCACCTTTATCTAACCACATTTACCCTTATTTAACCACATTCACCCTTCCCTCACCACCTTTACTCTTATCGAACCACATTTACCCTAATCTAACCACCTTTACCCTAATCTAACCACCTTTACCATTATCTTACTACCTTTATCTTTATATAACCACAGTTACCCTTATCTAACCACCAGTACTCGTATCTGACGACCTTTTGCTCTTATCTAACCACTTTTGGTTTTATCTTTACCCTTATCTAACCACATTCACCCTTATCTACCCACATTTACCCTTATCTAACCACCTTCACCCTTATCTAACCACCTTTACCCTTATTTAACCACAATTACCATTATCTAACCACCTTTACCCTTATCTAACCACATTTACCCTTATCTTACCACCTGTCCTCTTTTCTAACCACATTCACCCTTATCTAACCACCTTTACCCTTATCGAACAACGTTTACACTAATCTAACCACATTTACCATTATCTAACTACCCTTTCCTATATCTAACCACATTCACCCTTATCTAACCACTTTTACTCTTATCGAACAACATTTACACTAATCTAACCACATTCACCATTATCTAATTACCCTTTACTATATCTAATATGGAAAAATAGTCAAACAGGGAGAGCCACACACGAAATGACACCGCACCAAACACCATCTAACAAGAAACGGTAAAGCCACAAGACAAAACATAACAGGACGCATATCAAGACGAAACACATTAAACATTAAGCATATTAAACAACAAAATTGACCGTAGGCTGAAAGCAGGAGTGCCGCCTTGGAACGGCCAGCAGCCAAAAACAATAAAAAGGGCTACTGGGGGACTTAAACCTGGTACATTTACCCTAATCTAACCACCTTTGCCATTATCAAACTACAGGAGCTACATGCATTAAGCTGACACACATATTTCTAACAATTCAAAATGATTCATTTAAGACAAATTCAGTATTGTAAATATTGCAAGGACAAAACGTTTACAACACGATGTTCGGGTTATCCGAGGTCGAGATATCAACATTCAACTGTCAATACAATACATAGGAGCAAATGTTCTACTTATAACAAGGATTAAAAATACTTTATTCTAAGATTCTCCAGTCCTACAATTAATCCTCCTTTCCGGTAGATTTATTCAAAGAGGATGGGTCTCAAACAGTCTAGGAAGACACTAGTTAAGACATCTGGGTCCATGCTTATACAACTTTTGAGTGAGTCTGAGTTCGTTCTCAAGTTTTTGATAGGTCAGATTTGAGCCTTTGGCTCAAATCTAACCAATCAAAAGCTTGAGAACTCAAATCGGACCAATCCAAAGCTTGTGAACTCAAATGCTTAAGACCGAGATGCTTAAGTGACTTTTGACTGCATATAACAGTCGAATCACCCTATCCCTGCTAAAAGTTTTCGTCTGCAACCTTTGTTGTCTGCTGCAAATTTCTATATTTACTTTTCTTTATGTTTGTTTCAACAGTCACATTAACGAAAAGTTTGGATCCTGTTGAGATGCCGAGTGGATCCAAACTGTTAGCATAGGTCATGACAGATGCGACATCGGCAGATAAAGCGTTAAAGACAAAGGCCTTCACGATATGGGTAAAAAAATGACTACTTGACTTTTTTCGTAAGAATAACACACCTGTTTGCGATACTACAGATTTGGATGGAAGTTTTCCTCCTCTCTGGGTTTGCAACACACTCGGTTTAGTTGTTTTTGTATCACTGTTCTTCTCCATAGCGGCTGTCTTTGCTTTGCTGCTGCGGTCCATTTCAGTTTCACTTGAAGCAGGTTCTCCTGTCCTTTCGGATTCTGGGGTTGAGTCGTCATGAGACAAGGGTGAGTTTTCTTCGCCTGTTCAGATGAAACATTGGTCAACAACAACATGATTATAAGAATGCCGTCCACCTGGCCCAAATATAAATAAGGATATTTGATAGTCAACCTCGTCCAACTCAATGAAAGAGTACTAAAGTCAAACAGGAAAAGCCACATACAAGACGCAACCATTAACAAAACATCGATAGGGAATACGTGAGACATACACACACAACCACGCACGCACGTGCGCACACATACATACATGTGATATGAACATTATCAACAAGAGGGCAAGAATGTCCCTGGTATCGCTCACCAGACAATCAGATGATATGTTTCTATAGAAAACTAGCTGGCCCTTGGGTGAGGCCCGTTTTGACCCGTAGAGGACCTGGGCATGATGCTATGTGCCAAATATGAAAGCTGAGAACCTTCCAGTTTCAAAGAAGAATATTTTCCAAAGTTTTCACTACATGTTTCTATTGAAAACTGACCGCTCCTTGGGCGGGGCCAATTTTGACCCTATTGGGTTCATTTATATAACTTTTGAGGACCTGAACATGATGGTATGTGACAAATGTGAAAGCTGAGAACCCTGTAGATTCAGATGAGAAAATTTTATTGGTTTTATTATATGCTTCTATAGAAATCAAAACATCCCGGGGGCGGGGCAAATTTTGACCCCTGGGGCATTATTTATATAACTTTTATAGAGGGCCTGAACATGGTGCTATGTGCCAAATATGAAAGCTGAGAAGTTTCAGAGAAGATTTTCAGTTTTCACAATATATTTGTATTGAAATCTAACAACCCCTTGAGCGGGGCCAATTTTGAAAGCTGGGAGCCTTCCAGTTTCAGAGGAGATTATATGTTTCTATTGAAATTTGACCACCCCTGGGCCGGGGCCAATTTTGACCCCAGGGGCATAATTTATATCACTATTATAGAGGACCTGAACATGATATTAAGTGACAAATATGAAAGCTGAGAACCTTCAAGTTTAGTAGAAGAATATTTTTCAAAGTTATATAGAAACACGACACCTCTGGGGCGGGGTCAATTTTGATCCCAGGGGCATAGTTTATATAACTATTGTAGAGGACCTACAGATGAAGTTATGTACCACAAATGAACGCTGAGAACCCTGAAGATTCAGAGGGAGAAGATTTTTAAAAGTTCATATTGTTGACACGGGACGACGGGCAACGCACACCGACAGACGACGGACATCAGGCGATCACAAAGCTCATCCTGAGCACAAAAGTGCTCTGGAGAGCTAAAAACAAGCAAACATACAAGTACAAAGACACACATGGACAAGGCAAACATAAAAGTAAGGGTAACAAAGAGAGTACCGAGAATGGTTAGTGGCAGAACCACCACTAAGTAATAATATCTAGCCCCCTATGTCAGATACAAGAAAAAATATCGATAGTCTTTCTCGTCTATCTAGGCCAGAAACAAATACGTGTCGTTATAGCCTACCTCGTCAATCTGTGTAGATGATAAGTACGGGTCAAGATAGCATATACCCCACATGGGTCAACAACAGGTACGGGATATAATAGCTCGACTACCTGAGTCAATAATACGTTTATCTCTCCCACAAATAATAAGTAATTGTCCACCTTAATCTATCTCGCCAAGCTGGGTTGATAATAAGTACAATTGACGACTATCTGTCTCGCTCACATCGGTCACTCATTAATACGGTTAAATATAGTCCATCTCGCCCATTAGGTCAATAAGTAAGGATCATTATAGTCCATCTCGTCCATCTGGGCCAATAATAAATACGGTTAAATATAGTCCATCTCGCCCATTATGTCAATAAGTAAGGATCATTATAGTCTATCTCGCCCATCTGGGCCAATAATAAAAACGGTTAAATATAGTCCATCTCGCCCACTAGGTCAATACGTATGGATCATTATAGTCTATTTCGCCCACAGTGTCAATAAGTTAGGGCCGTCATAGTTTATTTCGTCCGCCTGGGTCAATAAGTAAGGGTCATTATAGTCTATCTCGCCCACCTGGGCCAATAATAAATACGTTAAATAAGTCCATCTCACCCACTAGGTAAATAAGTGTAAGGGTCATTATAGTCTATCACGATCAGAGTCAATAAAATAATGAATGCGGTAAATATAGTTTCTGTGAATCGGTGTTTGTAGAGTTCCTTCAACCCCATTTTCAGTGTTGCAGTGCCCTAAACTCCAAGCACAACCTGTATATTTACTTTTTCAATAAGGCGTTTTGTGACGTTTGTTCTTTTCATTTGCTTCCGATTAGTTTGATTGAGCCTTGGTTTTACGGCATTGAGCCTTGGTTTTACGATATTGTAGATATGACGTCCGTGCTAAACAGACAAGTAACAGTTCCCTGAAGGTCGTGTGTGTATGTGTAGGAGCGTATTTTGTTTTTGCTTCTGGAGTGGCCGTGTATTTTCGTGTGTCATTTTCAGATTGGTCGCAGAATTAAACAAGGAACATTCCTGTATAACAGGCCGAGGGTAATACTCTATGATCGTATACTCTTAAATCCAGAAATGGGATGAGCTTACCAGACTCACGTATTACCTTTTCTCTGTCATGCCCTTAACGGCTTCCCTGCAGTTGCTTTGTCTTAAGTAAAGTCATTGAGTACATATTTGACAGACTTTCGCAGTTTTTATGCTATGTTTTACAATTTGTACTGTGATTACTGTCTTCTATGTTGTGGGGAGTCCGGCGGGCATACTTTTGTTTACAATGTTTGTTTAGATAGGGTGACTTTGAGATAAGTGTGAGGTTAGGACGACCGTAAATCGGTTTAAACCCCCAGTGGTGATTTTGCTACTGACCGTGCAAAGGCGGGTCTCTCTCTCTGTCACCTTTACTTTTGTTTGTCTTGTGTCTTTGTGCTTGTGTTTGGTTCATGTTTGTCTCTGGTGCTCGTGTATTTGTTGGTGTTTTATGTGTTCTTCTTATGTGTTTGGGTGTGTGTGTGTGGCATGCTGTCTATTGATGTGTTGGTGGTGATTGCGTCTTGTATGTGACTTTCTACTGTATTTGTGTGTATGTGTATAAATTGCTATGCTTTCTGTAGGTGTTTTGGTGATGGTGGCGTTTTGTGTATGGCTTTTCCTGCTTGACTTTACTACTTTTTCATTTTCAGTAAATACCTCTAAAACGGAATACTAGTAGAGAAGAATTTAGATACTTTAAGCAAGATGGCTGTTTAATGCAGCGTATAGGTCGTACAGAAAACTATTCTAGGAGCTTTCTGAATGACTTAAATGGAAAAGTAGTAAAGTCAAGCAGGCAAAGCCACATGCAAGACGCAACCACCACCAAAACACCGATAGACAGCATGACACCCTAACACACACAACCACACATCCAAACGCACACACACACACACACGAAATGAACACAGAAAACACCAAAAGACACACAAGAACCAGAGACAAACGTTCCACACATGAACAAATCACAAGCACAAAGACGCAAGGCAAACAAAAGGAAGGGTGACGAAGAGAGTACCACCTTGGCACGGTCAGTAGCAAAAACACTACTTGGGGTTTAAACCGGTTTACGCACTTCCTAACCTCACACTTCTCTCAAAGTCACCCTAGCTTTACAAATATTGTAAATAAAGGTATCCCCGCTGGACTTACCCACAACATAGAAGACGGTGAACACAGGATAACATGTAAAACATAGTATAATAAATGTGACAATCCGTCAAATATATACTCAATGACTTTGCTGAAGTCAGAGCACCTGCAGGTAAGCCGTTAAGGGCACGACAGGGAAAAAGTAATACATGAGTCTAGTAAGCTCATCCTGTATCCAAGTTTAAGAGTATACCATCATAGAGTACTACCCTCGGTCTGTCATCGCGCAAGCAAAGAGGCAAGCGTAGCTACCGACTGTAAAAGGGTCGATAACCAAACATGCAGTATGTTGCAATATAATGGGATCATAACCTTTCTTTTTAAATGTTTTAATGCGTTTTATAAACAAATCATGAAAATGGATATGACCCCGAATTTTCCTAAGTTTGTAGATAACATCCCCATAAAAGTCTGGTTGAAAAATGCCTTGTCGCAGTAACGTCCGTAGATTGCAATTATATTTACTAATGAGAGGTAAATTTCGATAATAAAATTAAGAAAAAGTTTTCCGAAGTTTGTGATATCTGTAACCTTGCATAAGAAGTTTATCAGTTATAGCTAAATTACGTCCGTTAAAATCTTCAAGCAAAGAACAGGCTCGGGCAAACCTAATAAGTTGAGAAATATAAACCCCATAATATGTAGAACGTGGCACATCCCCATCTAGAAAAGGATAATTAACAATTTTAAAATTAAAATCTTCTCTTTTATCGTAAACTTTGGACGGAACTTTATCATTTGTAATTGAAAGATTCAAATCTAAAAATGAAGCATTAATGTCAGATTGATTAGCTTTGTTTAAAGACAGTTCTTTTGGGTAAATTGAAGAAACCATAGTATCAAAATAAGGATTATCTAAATTCAAAATATCGTCTAAATACCTTGAAGTTTTATTAAACGCATTAACAATATCGGTCTGTGTATCAGGTTTTAAGCTTTAACCCAGTATTAAGCTGCTACCTGTCTCCAAGATCGAAATCTATACTTAATTTAACCTCCGGTTCAGATAGGATTTGCTGTATAAATTTGAAACAACAAATAGCAGGGATCCATACGCGAAGGGCTAAGTGATGGCCTGCCAAAGGCCATAATCATTCGGGCACAGCTGCCCTGTAAATGTTTTGACTGTAGCCTTTAAGAAGATATAAGAAAATGTCACAACACAATATATGGAGCCCTGCTAGCTGTCGTCGCATTGTTTCCGACATGAACTTACCTCATCCCATTCCTGAGAGGTTAAGGTAATGGGATAAAAATTAGGATACGGTTTAAGGTAGTAAGGCAGTGACTTTGACAGCAGAATAAGGAAGATGCGGATATTTGCTAAAAGTAGTTTAAACATATATATTTACCATTGCTTTCATGGGCGCTGTTGTTAGACACCTGCAACAAACAACACAATATTATATTCCTTGGACGTCCGTAAACCGGTTTAAACCCCCAGGTGTGGCTTTGCCACTGACCGTTCCAATGCGGTACTCTCTTAGTCAACCGTACTTTTATGTCTGTCGTGTGTCTTTGTACCTGTG
Organism: Azorinus chamasolen; assembly: GCA_963576725.1. Lineage (NCBI taxonomy): Eukaryota > Metazoa > Mollusca > Bivalvia > Cardiida > Solecurtidae > Azorinus > Azorinus chamasolen. Next base: position 8,143,629 of record OY755250.1, on the reverse strand, counting down.
CGTTTGTTCATATTTTGAGAATGTTTATATATTGTACTTGTGCGTGTGTTGGTGTTCATTCTGTTCATCATATGTGTATGTTTGCGTGTGTGCGTGTGTGTATGTTTGTGCATGTGTGTGTGTGTGTGTGTTCGTGCGCGCGCGAACGTGCGTACGTGCGTGCGTGTGTGTGTGTGTGTGAGAGAGAGTATTTGGCAGTGTAGTTGTGCGTGTGACATGCTTTTTATCGATGTGTTGGTGGCGGCTGCGTCATGTGTGTGGCTTTTCATGCTTGACTTTACCACTTGTTCATTTAGTCTCTGCTACATTGATGTGCATTTGTTTTAACAACAAAAATCATGCAAAAGTGTCAAACTGGGTGAGAACTTCGATATCTCGAACTCGGATAACTTAAACTTCGGAACATCGGATAACTCGAACTTCGGTGCTTCCAAAACTTGCAATACAGAATTATTCTAAAATGTATCAGTATGCATATTAAGATATATACATGGCAGCTTGGTGCAGATTGAAAGTAATGCTGAAAGCTCCTGTCTAAGTTTTCAACAATCTTTTAGAGCTGCATTAAGCTGTCAATGTAAGGTATCATATTTCAGAAATCTGGTGATATGAACTTCTTTAATCTCGTATACATCCTGTAGGAGCTGCTTGATTTGGGGATACTCTATTTACTAATGGTGTTTAATTAGTCGGTAGGCCTACCTATTGGCCAAAATACATGTTTCATTATAAAGTTACGATATTAAATCGTGAATGATGTTTAAGTTAGAATGCGTTTCGGGTATTGCTTATACGAAAACACCTACCATTTATGTGCAATAATAAATATTGGATATTATTCTTCCAATTTGACATGAGACTCGATTAATTTTCGGCGTGTTTATCGGGATTGTTCGTAATATTCTGTGACAAAAATTGGTAAACCAAAAGCCGGTAATAAGCATGTTCCACGAGGATTGTATTCCTATAGAGCATCCTTATACCGTCGGAAATTTATCCGAAGATTACCGACGATAATAAACGGAATATGCATGAGTCTCAGGTCAAATTAGGAGGATAATAACTAGGGTTGTTTAGTATTCCTTCAAGATATATAATTCACCATTTACTCCATAGACACGACATTCTATGCCTTTGCAAACAGAGCAGACCCAGGTCAGACGGCCCCAGTAGGAACCGTCTGATCAGGGTCTGCTCTGTTTGTTCATTACATGAACCGTTTCACCTGGGTCTACTCTGTTTGCTTATGAAATAATTTATATATGCTTCTATACTTGTCATGATAAAATGATTTTAGTCATATTGCCATTATAAAAATACAGTTAATTGACATAAATATATTCATTTTAACCCTTTCTGTGCCACATTTCTAATTGCCGTCTGCAATCCAAGTTTGTTAAATCATTCAGTAAAATTAAGGAAATGAAATAAATAAATGCAAATTTGAAAGGAATAAAGCGTATATATAGAAATTGAGATTGAGACAAACAGTAAAGTCCCTGATAAGAAGCCGCCTTGAAAAGGCGGCGTCTGATCTGAGTCTGCACTATTTGTCGTGGTGCATTTATGCGACTGCGGCGGTGAAAGGGTTAATAAATATTCATTGAGGTAATGTTAATATGTTTAAGATCTAGCCATAGATACATACGCCATTGGATATGTCCACCGCCATCCGGATCAGCTCTACATATTCCACGCCCTTCTTCTTGATGAGGTAACGACAAGGATTATCGATAGTCCAACGAGCATGTTCAATCCACGGATTATCGTCTCGGCTCCAGTGCCTTAATCCTAAATATTAACAAGAAATATCTTTTAAAAAGATATTCAGCGGCATTCAAATATTGACATAATGTACAAAACAATAATGACATTAAATCTCTGCCAACTTAATTTCAATGTTTCGAGATTCTGTTAGTACAGGGAACTAGATCTATGAAGGGTTGCTTGTAATTATACTAGCAGAGAAGCATGCAATGGAAATGACTTGGAGTAGAATTAAGCAATTATGGAAAAAATCAAGTTGCTTTTATAGGAAATCACTATTAAAATGTACAATGTCAAAGTATTTTTTGAAAACTATCTGAAGTTAGTTCTTCATTTTACCTACATGTATTATAAAATTTTACTTGAAAGCATGTATATTTATATTGATATGAAGATAACTAATTGAATACACTTTAAATAAAGCATACAGAATTTAGTTTTTGTTTGTGCAGAGGCTGTAATTACTTAAAGAAAGGTATTTATCTATAGCCTGGATCAACGCATTAATTGACGTGTGTGCATCATCATTAGTGACACCATTAACTGAATATACATGTATTTTTAAAACAATATAAGGTTAGCTATCTCAACCTACTACTCGATCCAAAGCGCCAGGTGATAGAGCCGTAACAATAGCCTTCAGTAAGTAGCTTTATAACTTAGAGAGCGAATAACCAGAGCCTTAATTGGTGCTGTGGTCGGGGATAGTAATTATACTATTAATGCCACTACTCTAATATACTAAACAACATTTCTTCTTTATTTCCTATAGCATTGCCCGTAAATTATGGCGGTTTCGGCAAACTACCAGTTCGTCAAAGTGGATGTGATCAAATGTGGTATTAAATTGATAGCAGAATGATAATAAATGTTTAAAAGTTTAATAGTGGTTTTGGCAAACTGGCAATAATGCTCAGCAATCAAAAGTATGACACACCAAAAATTGAATAGTCATAATTGATCCACACCTTTTGAGGATACTAGATTTATATAGTTTTATTCAGTAATATTGTTTATGTATTATATACTCTAGTTTTGACAATGAACAAAGTAATAAATAATTCATATTGTTTTACCGGTCATGGTAATAAACAACTATGTGACTACAGTATTGTACATGTATTTGAATCCACCAAAAGTTGAACTAAACAACATTTTGACTGAAAACAAAAAGCATAAAGTGAGTGGCAAACAGTTTAGACCAAGACTAAAATCAAAACTGAATGGGATAGTAAATCATTAGTAATGTGTTACGTGGTCTGGGGCTGTTTTAATGACTAAACAATATGACTATAGTATTTGAAAGCACCTCTTTATCACGCATTGTACCCAAGGTTGAGTAAGTGTGAATATGTCACCTGCTTAGCTAATATCCTGATCTGTATAAACCAAAAAAATGGACCACATATCAATAATTAACACATAGATAGTTATTTAATGATTTTGATTATTCAATTCTTGCTTTTTAATACAAATTTTCAATTTTTGCCGAAACGTCCTAGGCCGAATAAATATATGGCCAAAACGTCCTGGGTCGAAACATCCGGGGCGAAACTTCCTATGCCGAAACGTCCTACATTCAGTTTGGCCATGTGTAGAGGTATTATAAAAAGGCTGTATGCCAGTCAAGGGATTAACTAATGAAAATACGCTTTACTAGAAAATACCATTAGGTCATATGCAAATTACAATGTAACATAGTTTCTGATTGGTGGAAAACTAGAACAAAAGTGAAAATAGACAGCTAGCCGCTGAAAAAATACAATACAGTAGAACCTATTTCCCTACTTTCTCCCATAAATACGTCATATATTACGTCGTACATTACGTCATACCGATACTCCATAAATACGCCTTTCTATGCCTCTGCAAACAGAATAGACCCAGATCAGACGACTCTTATAGGAGCCGTCTAATCAGGGTCGGCTCTGTTTGCTTGTGATATAATATAGATATGATTCTACAGTTTCCACCTCGACCAAACATTTCTTTATTTTTGTACTATTATAGCACATACATGTAATTAATATTCATGATGTTAAATGAATATTCATAGAGGGAATGGTTAAGCTGTCATCCAATTATGGTTATGTAGGACATGTGGTAGCTTAATGTAGCTTTCTGAATTACCTTTGCACCGGATTAAGCAACAACCTGCTTTTAAGCCTCCTATCCGTGTAAGACTTAACCCTACGCTTTCTGAATTTTAAAATACACTTCTCCTTCTTTACCCATGCCCTATTGTATAATTACATACATCTTTTGTTCGATCAATATTCAGGAGCATTGTCTATCAATACGTGTATTTATCAGCATTCTTTATCAATATTCAACATCACTGTCTGTCTATAAGTATTCCTCAGCATTGTTTATCAATATTTATCATTCTTTGTTTTTCAATCAATATTCGTTTAACAATACGTGTATTTATCAGCATTGTTTGTCTATCAATATTCATGATTATTGCTTATCAATATTTATCATTATTTTGGTCTATCAATATTCAATAACATTGCTTATCAATATGTATTATTATTGGTTGTTTATCAATATTCATCAGCATTGTTTATCAATCTTCATCAGCACTGTTTGTCTATCAATATTCAACAGGGTCGAAATAGGGCATGTGCAGGGTATACTTATATACATTTATTCCCACATTATTCAAGGAAAACCTATCCAGATATTATTTTGGAGACCATCTATTTTCTCATGTTGAGAGAGCGGAACACACAAAACAAACATCAATATAGGGTCAGACAGTACAAACTCTGATCTGAGGGCTTCGTCTTATCTGGGTCTACGCTGTTAGCCTTTGTCCTTTTTTAACTCATTACCCCATAAGCTATCCTATGGAGCAAATGATCATTGATCAAAATAGTTTTAAAAAGTGACTTAAAGAGGTATTAAAATGTCGGGGAATGGGTTAAGAGATAGTGGGAACATAAGATTTAAATTAATTTTAGCGTCTTACCTACTCCACAATAGAAGCATCTGACACAATCTCCCATTCCTGAAAAACAAAACAACTAATCACATTTCACAACAAATGACATTATACAAAAGAGTACAGTTGAACTTCGATTTCACGGATAACTCGAACTTCAAGATAAGTCAAACTAAATGTTCAGTCCTTCCGAAACATACAATGCAGATTTGCTCTAAAAAGTATAGCTACACATATCGAGAAACACGTGTGACAGCTTTATGCAGGTCTATAGTAATTCTACAGGAGCTTTAGACATTACCTTACACCTAAACTAAACTGTGAAGGTACAAAAATGAGTCATGCAGGAAACGCCACATACAGAACAAGCATCCACCCGAACAGCAACACAACTTCAGAATTGTCCAGATCAGAAATCGGGTGACTCGAGCTACTACTATATCGAGCTAATTTGTATGGTCCATTGAAGTTCGATATATCCAAGTTCAACTGTATTTATCGATTTAGAAATCAGTCTCAGCTCAGTATGTAAAATCAGCCAGTACATTGTTAGATATTCATTAGTTCATATTATACTCCGATAAACGAGTCTCGCTATATAATATCACTAAAAGGTATTAATGAATATTTTATCAGGTAAGCTGTATATATTTCTCAATTAAATATTAATTAAATATTAATCGGTAAACTTATAATGGCTTCATAAACAAGGAATTTAAAGACAATGGCAGACACTGTAGCATCAGATATTTTCCATATGCAAACAAAACAGATCCAGATCAGTGGGTTTATACAAGGGCCATTCTATCTGGTTCAAATCCACCAGATGAGGTTTTATAAACTGGACTCTGATGTATCAGTTCTTTACATTGAGCATATAAAAGAACCCGGAAAACGCCATCGATAATTAGAGTAGTGCACCGCGAGCAAACGGTTTTTATGTTTCCATAAAGCCTGGCATTTTTTTGCAACCATTTCGCAACTCCAGAAGATCAAATGCTCTATTTATCACAATGGTTTCATAACTTCACTGTAGTAAATGTTATATGGGTTGATTAATTCAAAGTAGTCTAGGCGAAGATGAGTTAAAACGCTTAACTAAATCTAACTTGACACGGAAAATGTTGCAATTACGCTCGTATCTATACCTGGTTGAGACTCGTCAGTATGTGCATCCGTCAATACATTGTCATTTAATATTATTGTAGTTCATAGTTAATATTATATCGCTAAATGTGTAATTAAATATTTATTTGTAAACTGTTTTTATCAAGCAAAATATTAAACATTCTTTTTTCAAAATGACTTGAGTTTTACATGTTAAAATATTAACAATTATTAATTTCAATTTTCTCAAAATTGCCAGAAAAAGGCCTGGAACTATCATATATAGTTCTAATCGTTAATAGTCCTCTATGGTTTAAACTACATCAACACCCTAACTAATAAACTGTATTTCTATTAAAGAAATATCTAGATACTTTAGGTAGGTGACATCCTAATGCTGAAATGAAAGTTTTATGTATGACTTTCGCGCTGCATTAAACTATTACCTGTCTCAAAGACCGATATCTATACTAAATTGAACGTCTAGTTCAGAAGTTTAGAGGGGTTTTACTGTCTATCACCTGACATAGAAAATCTAAATTTAGACTATTCCCAGTGTGATTGATAGAAACCCAATCAGACGTATGCAGTGTTGCACTTTCAATTACTGCCCATGAACAGACTCAGTAAAACCGAGTACGCAATTTGCTTTTTTGTATTGCATGTTTTTTGCTTTTAGGTGATCAACTCCCTTCAGAGTTATAATATTTACAACAGTAGGTGTTAGGTGTATGTTTGGCGGTCGTAAAACGTTGTCCAGTACTACATTCTCAGTATTGTTATACTTTCTGATCCTTCAAGATCATGAATTTTAATATTTTCGTTCTGATAATTGAATAACTAATCATTGATTTTTGAAATTGAATACCGCTTAAGTCGGTGCTGAAGGGGCATGATCAGTGTTGCACTTTCAATTACTGCTCATAAACAGACTCACTAAAACCGAGTCTGCAAGTTACTCTTCTTGTATTGCAATGTTTGCTTTCGGGGGATCTGAGTTTATTATCCCTCCCTAACCTAATCCCGTTATTTATCTTTTGATTAAACATTTATTAGTTACATGTATATGGTTCCGAATTTTGAAATATTTTCTAACAGCTCTTTTTAAATACTCAGTAATTTTCTCTTTTTGCATTGCTGCTTTTGCTTTCGAAGGATCTCCTACTTTCAGAATTCATGTATAGAGGTTAAGTGCTTGTGTGGCGGCCGTAAAAAACGCCCCGTACTTCATTCTTAGTATTGTTATACTTTCTAGTCATTCGGGATCATTAGTTTCGATGTTATTTGTTTTTAAAATTGAATACCGCTTAAGCCGGTGCTGGTGCACATGAGTGGTGTTGCACTTTGAATTACCGCTCATGAATAGACTCAATAAAACCTGTAATGTTCTCTTTTTGCATTGCTGCTTTTGCTTTCGAAGGATCTCCCACTTTCTTATTTCAAGAAAGTTTCTTTCAACCTGTAAACAATTCCCTTACTCATAGATTATTTTTAGACCCAACCGCTTTGAATAAAATATTTTTATCACAATGGTTAAAATACTGCTTAAGCCGGTGCTAGGGGGTGTGAGTAGTGTTGCACATTTGATTACTACTCATGAGCAGACTTAATAAAACCGAGTATTTTTTCCTTCTGTATTATCACTTTTGTTTTCGAAGGATCACCCATGTTCAGAATATATGTACTTCATAAAAGCATGTGATAAGTGCTTGTGTGGCTGCCGTAAAAGTCGCCCCGTACTTCATTCTGGGTGTTGTTATATTTTCTGGTCCTTCGTGATTATTAGTTTTGATATTATTAGTTTTGAAAAGTGAATACTGCTCAAGCCGGTGATAGGGGGCGTGAGTAGTGTTGCACATTAATTACTACTCATGAACAGACTCAATAAAACCGAGTTTTCTCTTTTTGCATTTCTACTTTTGCTGTCGAAGGATCAACCATGTTCAGAATATATTAAACATAACTTTTAAAAAGACATCGAAAGATGTCAATGTGAGGGAATCGGTTAACCTTTAACCCTTAGCCAAAATACACGACTTTTGACATATATTTGGAGGCGGTGTTAGAGCTGTACTAGTAAATGATCTTAGATGATTAACTGTTATATCATGAATAATGCATGTGCAATTTCCTCATCATTGGTGATAGAGAATATGCGTAGATTAATACGTTTTTTAAGAAAACCCCTATTCACCGAACGTTACATTTGGAAAAAATGGTAGTCTTGGAGACAGGTGGCAGCTTAATGCAGGGTGATTGTCATGCAGAAAAGTCCTCTTTCATCCTGCATTAAGCAACCACCTGCCTAAAAGTTTGAAAATTATTCTCTACTAGAATTACGATTTAGTGTATATATTTTTTTCTAAATCTTATATTGTGACAGCTTTTTAGAATTGTTCATTCCAGTTCGAAAAATAATACAATGCTGTTCTATGAAACATATATCACAAAACAGTTGGTGGCTATGCTTCCCTCTTTGCTGGCATGATGACAGGCAGGTAGTACTCTTTGATGGAATACTATGAAAACCAGAATCGGGATGAACTCACGAGGCTCATATATTGCCTTTTCTCTGACGTGCCCTTAACGGTTTCCCTGCAGTTGCTCTGACTTCAGCAAAGTCACTGAGTACATATCGGACGGACTTTCACAGTTGTTGTCATACTATGTTATACATATTGTCCTATGTATATTGTCTTCTATGTTATGGGGAAGTCTGGAGGGGATACCTTTATTTACACTATTTGTTACACCAGAGTGACTTTGAGATAAGTGTTAAGTTAGGACGAGCGCGAACCGGTTTATACCCTAAGTGATTGGTTTGCCACTGACCGTTCCAAGGTGGTATTGCATTTGTCTCCCTTGCTTTTATGTTTGTTGGATGTCTTTGTGTTTGTGCTTTTGTTCATGCTTTCTTCTTGTTAGTCTGCGCACGTGCGTATGTGTGTGTGGTTGTATTATCATGTCCTGCTTGACTTGCTGTTTCCTTGTGTTGCTGTTCGGGCGAGTGTTTGTCTGTATGTGGTGTTTCCTGCATGACTCATTTTTGTACTTTGATACGTTTCCAGATCGAAATGGCTGAGCATCTAGGGGTAGATTTCAATTTCCGGTATTTTTATATTATGTCGAATGTCATACAAACCTGCAAAATAAAAACCTGCTTCAGCTAGCATTTCCGGATCCTGGCTGCTCTCCGTTGGCCAGCCACAGAAACTATCAAGCCTGACCTTTCGGATTCCATAATGAGGATACTTTGGTGGGTCGGTATCATTTTGCAAGGAGTCGTCAACTCCTATGTCTAAAATGATATAGAATCTTACATGTGCGTTATCAAACAATTGCAATATTAACCAATTACTCAGGTCCCGATATCAGCATCCGATAGTTCGGAGCGTGCTCCAAATCTGACCGATAATATACCTGAGAATGCATGCATACTAGAACTGGGCAGTTTTATAAAATCTAAATCAATTATCGCACCCTTTTATTCCCTCTGTCCAAACAGAACGTTAGATCCTATACATATTTCATATCTAATGAACATATGAAATTAATGTTTTATCTAACGCATGTAGTGCAATTGTTACACTTGGCATCTAAAATAACCAGAATAACTCTGTTGATCTTGCGAGTAGGGCATCTCGCCCGGGTTTCTTTGGACCCGCTCCCTTCCCTTTAGTAAAGGGCATCCAATTAGCCCATAGAAGGCAGAAAGGGGCCTTAATCAATATAAAACAAAACAAAACAACAAACACAACATTATTGAACGTTGGAGTCTTAACAAGGATGTAGTAGCTTAATGCAGGGAAAAATAATGCGGAAAGCTCCCATAGGAGCTTTCGATATTATTCTAGAACTGCATTAAGTTACCACATGCCTTACAGACCATCCAGGTAGAAAGTAACAGAAGATAATCGAGAAGAAAACTAGTTCATAATCACGTAATTAGATACATAAAAACCTTATAGTGTTCATATGCTGCTAATTTAGTATACAATTAATGAATGGCATCTAGTTATACAGGTATTTCTTTTTGTTCTAAAGTGTGTTACAATGATATAATATTACAACAGTCTTCAAACTCATTGGTTCATTGTTCAGACAGAGCAGGCCCATACCACATCATATAGGACCAGGCCCATACCACATCATATAGGACCAGGCCCATATCACATTATATAGGACCAGGCCCATATCACATTATATAGGACCAGGCCCATATCACATCATATAGGACCAGGCCCATATCACATCATATAGGACCAGGCCCATATCACATCATATAGGACCAGGCCCATATCACATCATATAGGACCAGGCCCATATCACATTATATAGGACCAGGCCCATATCACATCATATAGGACCAGGCCCATACCACATCATATAGGACCAGTCGGATCAGGCTCTGTTTACTTATTACATAACAAAGAAATGAGTCAACATTTTGTGACCATGAGCTATTATAATAATTATTGTGATTAATATCCATGATGTCATTATTTCTTACATGATTATTCATGGAACAAATGGATAAAACAAATAGTCTATTAAAGTAGATACGATATCTAAATAGTTCGTCCTTTAAACAGAGCTACAGATAAAGGTGCGTAACCAAACACTAGAAACGTCATTTCTCCACCAAACACTGTGACCACGCATTAGCATCGTCTCGAAGAGTAGATATTAAAAAGTAGCCAGAGTAAAGATTTTGAAAATGTTTAAAAATGTCCATCTTAATTGTACCTTTGTTTAAATAAAATACAATGAGGATCCCAACTTACTGTTTGCAAACGGATATTGGTTATTGTTTTGTTGACCGTTGTAGCTTGTGTTGTGTTGTGTAGCAGCAGATATCACAGTGTCATAACTTTCGTCTTCGTCATTATGGCTCTCCTCAATAAGCTGTTTGAGGACGGCAAATTTCTCCATCAGTATCGCTGACAGCTCCGGAACAGGACAATTGACCTCGGAATTTCTAGTAAGGAATGAACATCTCGGGGAAATTCTCTTGTGAATTGCCAGTGGGACGCAGTTTGCAGTCCAGTCACGTTTGCGAACGCCACAGCAAAAGCAGGCTACTTCATCCCCATTAGAAGAATAATAGAATCCGGCAGCGGCAAGTCTTATAATGTAGGGTTTGTTGTCTTTCGGGTAATCTCGGAAAGTGCAAACTCGTAGAAGCTCATATCTCATTGTTTCTCGTGGTCCCGGATTACTGCCGTCAGACAATTGTTTAAGGATTGGATCAAGCACATTTGATACCATGCCATCATGGCTGTGTACAGGCATGTGTTGTGTAGAGAACAAATATTTCAAAGTGGAACAGCCAGGTTTATGTTCGTTTCGCTCGTGTTTGTTAATCTCATCTGACATTGCATTTTCAGTGTTTGATTGATCTGTTGCCGCTGTTTTTGTATTCTTGTTTGTTTTATAATATCTCAGTTTGGTATCCTGTATTTGCAAGTGAACAGAAATAGTCTCTTCTGACTGCTGCAGATTTGTTGACACATTATCCGAAAAGTAATGATTCATCAAACGTCGAAGGTTCGATGTTTCGTCAACATATTTCAACGCCGATCGGTTCTCATTTTCCTGTTTCATTATTATGCAGCTGAATATGCGTTTATTAGCACACTGGACCCTCTCTATCTGAGAAGTACTAGGGTTAGTACGCCACTGATAACCAATACAATCTACTAAGTACATCGTGTCCAGTGATATTCGAGACTCGAATAAGGCCGCTTGTAAACACACAGCCATAATACTATCCATGCAAAAATGCAACCTTGCTCCTCGACAGTTATTTGTGGCTATTGTACATAAACGCAAACTAAGACTGTGTTCTCGTTCGACATTGTCGGATGACAGATTATACCAGGAAATGGTATTTGAAAGTATTGTAGTATTGAGAGCGCGCAAGTTGAAAATCTGTCCTACATTTGAAAAGATGGTATGCCTCCTAAAGTCAATCCTGACTAGATCAATGTCATACGGTTGTGATGTTTCAATAGAAACTGTGCGTTCTCTGTGACAGAGTTCAATATCTTTGTCCAAGGTGAAATTAAAACAGTGTTTCAAGTTTGCTCCAATACGTTTCATTCGAGTGTTTTGGAAAGGTTGTAGTTTTCGTATCCCATCGTGAACAATAACAGATGCCGCTGTAATAACCACCGCTCTTAAAGAAAGCAGCAATACCTTGGAAGTTGATATCGAAATGTGAAGATCTGCTACACATGCAATAATCTCAGATGTCAAACTTTGATCTTTGCTCTCGATCATGTTTGGTGCCATCAACATCAGCAGACATTTACAATCGCCATTACCGAGTATATCTTCCCTGCTGAACAGTATCATGATTAATATTCTAAATGTTTCTTGATAATCGCATGAACATCGTCTTCGAATCAATTGATGAAATTTATTAATACTTCCGTTGAAATGCTCCAAATCTTTATCCATCCAATGAGACTGTGGTGCTGCAAAAGTAATATTCGATATATTTATTATACTACCCTAACTTCAGTCCATGTATTATTTAGATGACCATTCCATTTATTATAACTGGTTAGGTCCTGTTTCCTGTTGTTAACCATCCCTTGTATGAATGCGTGCTATATCTGACTGAATGACGGCATCGAATTATGGTAGTTAATTGAAGGCTTTATTTCGCAATGAAAATTTAACTTCTCTATCATTGCATACTACAGATAAACTCCGATATATCGAATTCTAATAACTCGAGCTTCGGTATAATTCACGAAAAATATGTTCGTTTCTTTCAAAACGTACATTACAGAATTGCTCTTAAATGGGTCACTGTGGATGTCTAGAAAAATATGTGACATCTTAATGCAGGTGTTAACTAATGCTACAAGCTCCAGTATGAGCTCTCAGGATTAGTTTACACCCGCGTGAAGCTGTCAACTCGAGAAATTGTTCAGATCAGAAATCTGATAACTCGAACTTATGTTATCTCGAACTAATGTGTATGGTCCCTTGAATGTGGAGATATCGAAGTTCAACAGATAAGAACACTTTACAAATGTCGAAAGCGATGACGTCATTATGATAAGTTCTGAAGAGAGGTGTTCCCTCGAATGTAGATATTGCAATACAAAAAGAGAAAATTGCAGTCCTGCCTTCAGAAGTTTTTGAGATTGTTCATGAGCAGTTATTGAAAGTGACACACTGCTCACGTCCATAATGACTAGTGTCAACGCGAAACGTCTCCATAAGGCGTTGGCAGTATATTATGTGTCATATGAGGCTACATGCAGCAGTATATCTATGTGCGAGCACTATTATAATCAAATACAGTTGAATCTAGATATCTCGAGCTCGGATAACATGAACTCAAAGTAAATATTTGATCCCTTCCAAAATGCGTTCTAAACTGTATTACTGCATATTTTTCTAAAGACAAGCGACAGCTTCACAGGTGAATGGTCACAAGTATTGCTGAAATCTACATAAGCTTATAGCATATTAATTACTATCTGTATTAAGCTGTAACATCCAGAAAGTAAACACGTTACAAACAGGCTTTTAGCATTACTTGCGACCTGCGCCTATAAATCGGAATATAGGAATGTGCAGTGGCGACTATAGCACAAGTCTGTATTCTAAATAATGGACGGGACTGAAACGTGGATAAACAGTCATACAGAGGCGGCTCATACAAAAGGACACGGCGCCAAAAATCATCAAACACGTAACAGTACAATTGCAAGAAAAAACGTCGCGAAACGCACAGCATTACGTTAAAATTTGAACATTTACCATATCAAATAACAAAGTAGACCATAAGGAGAAAGCAGGAGTATCGCATTGGAACGGCCACTACCGAAAAAGGCAACTTGGATTTGTTTTAATTTTGTAGGGGAAATACCAACCACGTAGTAACCTTAACTCTAAGTAATTGAATACATTGGTACACAATACACTCGTACATAATTCACTCGTACAAAATACACTCGTACATCATTCACTCGTACAGAATACTCGAACTTAAATAAAACTCTAGTTAAAGCTTCATCCGCAGTTTGAAGGCGATGTTGTTCGCATACTTTGCAAAGATTTTGGACACAAATATTTTGATACTTCATTTTCAAACGCATTAAACAATTCATTAACACGGATATTTAACCCCTCTATACGGCAGTGCATCGCATGTTTGGTGGTCGATCCCTGTACAGCTGAGCATTATGACTCTCTCTTTACTTGTGCGACGACGGAAAGACTTAACGGCTTACCTGCAGGTGCTCTGACTTCAGCAAAGCCATTGAGTACATATTTGACGGATTGTCACAGTTATTATGCTATGTTTTACATGTTGTCCTGTGTTCACCGTCGTCTATGTTGTGGGTAAGTCCAGCGGGGATACCTTTATTTACAATATTTGTAAAGCTAGGGTGACTTTAAGAGAAGTGTGAGGTTAGGACGTCCGTAAACCGGTTTAAACCCCCAGTGGTGTTTTTGCTGCTGACCGTGCCAAGGCGGTACTCTCTTTGTCACCCTTCCTTTTGTTTGCCTTGCGTCTTTTTGCTTGTGGTTTGTTCATGTTGTGGAACGTTTGTCCCTGTTTCTTGTGTGTCTTTTGGTGTTTTCTGTGTTCATTTCGTATGTGTGTGTGCGTGTGCGTTTGGGGGTGTGTGTGTGTGTGTCATGCTGTCTATCGGTGTTTTGGTGATGGTTGCGTCTTGCATGTGGCTTTGCCTGCTTGACTTTACTACTTTTCGATTTACTACTCAATGATGGCGTTCTCTTAAACCCACTAGCGGAAAGTTGAAGTTGAATGGGTTTTTTTTGCCATTTATGTCGTACCCCAAGTGGTGTTTCTACTGTTACCCTAGCCTCTGGCATACGCGCACATTTTTTTGTCTAATAAAACAATTTAGAATCCCCTTGTATTCATATTTCCTTCTGTTTTTAAAATGCCAGTGTAGAAAAGTGTGGTTCTTATTAGGTCACATACTTTACAACGTCACCTCTTTAATGATGACGTCATTTAATTATTGTTTCAGATTATTTGAATATTATTCGGTCTTGGCATCTTTATTCATGTTTTCGAGTTTTCCATAGGGGTTGCGCTTTATATTTCGACTTGAGTGAAGGCGGGATACCAGTGAGGCTGGGTACCCTCAAAATTCGTTTAAGCCCCCAGGTTTTCCATTCATCTTTCTACGTTTCTATATTGTTTTTCTATGGTAAATATTTTATGTCGATGAGGATTTGCTGCCGTTCGCTTTCTTGCATGGCGCTCATTGTAGGCCATGGTCCAACTGTTACTAAAACAACTGGTGGTTATTGTCATTGCAATGTGTAGTTACCTCTTATGTTATATACGATGACATGTATGTGATACAAATTACGATGATAAACAATCGTTCGTCTATGTACCGTCCAGGACAAATCATAACTAAAAATACTTACTGTGTCTTTCAATATTTCCTGACACATTGTTTGCATCATCAATTTGCGTAGGTTCCACATACGACACCAGAATCTGTGAAAAATAGAATGATTGTAAGAAAAACGAGGCTATGTGTAGATGGAAACGGTAGAATTAAAATCTACAGTGGAACCCCTTGCTAACTTGCGGAAACCTTTTAGATCTGACAGCTTAAAGCAGGACGAAAGTAAGGCTGAAAGCTATTGTGACCTGCATCAAGCAGTCTCATATATGGTAGTGTTTCTGTATTACTAACTTTGGAAATACTAAATAGTTTTACTCGAGTTATATTGACGTTCGAGTGATCCAAACTCGAGTGATCCAATCTCGATATATCGACGTTCGAGTGATCCAAGCTCGAGTGATCCAAGCTCGATATATCGACGTTCGAGTGATCCAAGCTCGATATATTGATGTTCCACTCCATTTGTAAAAGATGGGTAACAATATGAAACGTCGACAATCTTATTGTTGCAGAAATGTTTCAGTGAAAGTTTGCTTATTCGAACACACACATATACAGTAAAACCTCTCCATAACGGCCACTAAGTTACATCAAGTATTTTGTCTTAAAGGCAGGTGAGTGCTTAAAGTAAGGAGAGTTCTGTTTTACTTTCACCTTGCTTTAAGCAAGCACCTGTCCTATATACCAACTGATTTATTACAATTTAGTGGTCGTTGTAGAGAGGTTTTACTGTATACATTTATCGATCTTTAAGACAGGTGGCAGCTTTAAATCATTTAATCAACGACAACCCAGTAACTATATTTCTGCTTCTCAATACGTTGTACACAACCTTCTTCCCCTGATGTTTGGTGTGACCCCGATGAGGAATTGCTTCCGGAGGTCGTAGTACAGTAAGAAGTATAGTGAACCCCCAAACTCTCGAACCCTGGGAAACTCGTTGTTCATCACCCATAATTAAATGCGAAACTTGAACCGTGGAACTTATCTCCCGGTTGTCCTTGAAGCACAGGAACAGCAGGAAGAGAAAGAATAGAAAAAGGAGGTAGGTGGTATCGTAAATTGTTACGCAGATCACAACAGAGCTATAGATACCTGTGCGTACTCAAATAGTAAAAAGGTCATTTCTCCACCAAACCCTATGTTGTGACCACTCTTTATAATCGTCTCGAAGAGACGATTCTAAAGACTGGTCACAGCATAGGGTTTGGTGGAGAAATAAAGAAGTTGTACTTGAAAATATTTTGATTTACGCATGTACCTTTGATGATTCGAACCGTTGTATTTGCCGTCGCGGTTGTTGTAGATTAGTCGGAGAGGGGATACGTTTATTTACACTGTTTGTCGTTTAGGGTGGGGATGGAATAAGTGTGAGGTTGGGCGCCCATAAACCGGTTTAACCCCCCAGTGACTTTTGTCACTGAACGTTCCAAGGCGGTACTTCCATCTTCCTCCTAGTGTATGTTTGTTTTGTCTTTGTGCGTCTCTTGTTGTTTTTCTAGTTATGTACATTTGCTGTTTCCTTGTGTTGCTGTTCGGGCGAGTGTTTGTTCTGTATGTGGTGTTTCCTGCATTACTCATTTTTGTACTTTTATTATCACAACAGTGTTGCTTGTGCCGTGTGGTGGCCGTAAAACGTCTCCCCGTACACGTAACCGATGTTGTTATCATTATCTTGCAGGATATGTAAGTAACATACACAACTCTCATTCGCCTCTTACATCATCATAAGCATGTCATGCACCTCGTGATAGGTGTTGTGTTCACCAACAATTTGATGCACTTGGTAGCTGAACTAATGTAATTGACGTGTTGATGAACACAATACAGGTAACCCTCTATCACTTTTCAATATGAATAAAGTTAAAATACCTCTAATAGAACTGAAAGCTATAAATATGCAATCTGTGTCGTCTGTACAAGTACCCAGATATATTTCTAATTTCTCTTCCCTTCAACCTTTTGTTCGTTTAAAACAACTTAATCTTCAGTCGGTATAATCTTTTCACATACCATCTCTTTCTATTAATAAATGTTTTTCAATGGACCAAGGGTTGTACTTTCACCTTTAAAATCTGTTATCCAAAATGTTTCTTCTATTCGTAAACGGTCCTTATGCAGGCGACACAGAGTGTATCCAATTATCCAAAAGTGCTTTGCTAAGCGGTGCATATGTTGTAGTAACATTTCTTGTAATTCCACTATAAAATCTACAGTTAATGGTAGAACATTTAATGTCAAGATAAACTCAGACGTTGATTGTACTACTACTAACGTTATTTATGTTTTAACATGAAACGCGCCTAGTTGCGGTATACAGTACGTAGGACAAACAGGACGTGCTTTGAAGACTCGATTTCGTGAGCATGCATATCAGTGTCGAAATCGTAAACTAAACAATATATATATTTTTATACCAACACTTTCGGAAATCTGGCCATACTTTTAAAGATGTTTTAGTACAAATTGTTGAGCATATAACATATGATAAGGAGGCTACTAGTAGCTTTAAATCGAAAGCTAGATTTATATCTGAATTAAATTGGATCAAAAAATTGCAAACACCTTTTCCTTTAGGACTGAATGATAATATTTACCAGGCTGGAAATATTTCAAAAGAACCAGATAGAGATATATTTTCAATTTTTGCTATTAGAAAACGCAAATCTCGATCACATGGCATTCGCAAAATGGTAATATTAAACGAAAATCTCGTTTGAAAATGACTCTTCTTGATCTACATACTTTACGCCTAACTTCGGGTAAACATGCCATGCTTTCTAGACTTTCCTCCTTATCTATCTGTTCATTAAAAGAAATTGACGAGCAAGCCGATAAAATTCGTTTTAGATCAGATCCTCTCATAGGAACGGCTAGTTTGATACAAAGCTTTACTCTACATGTTCTCAGACCGCACATTGACAAATTATCTGAACACCAAAGATTCTTCTTGAAAATTCCTTTTATTAATAAAGGTATTGATTTTATTGACCTCCAAAGTATTTTAGAGACAAAAATGTAATTGACAATTTGACACTATTCCTAAATTCTTTAAAAATACAGAACCACCTATCATCTGCTACAAACCCATCAGAAATACAATTTTCAACTATAATAAAATTGTGGCCGACCTTAATATTAATGATAATATTCCTGATAATTGAGATTTTGTGCCACCTCAAATTTTGCTATTCTCCGGCTGGTCATGTGATTACTGGTAATTTTGAGATAATTAAAGATAAACGTCTACGATCTCGTTTGAATAAAGGTCCCAAATACAGAATACCATCGTTGATAGATTTTAACTCTTGTCGAGTTCAGATTGCGGAAGCTTTAAAAAAATTTAGTATTAAATGGTGTCGAAGAGAACATGTTGAGTCCAATGCTCTTTCTTGTTGGAAAAAACAAATTTTTGATATAATTGATAAAAGCATTTCCTTTTACAGCTCTAATAAACACCTTCTTTCACCTAAACCTAGAACTTCTTTTAGACATCTTAAAAAGGGTTTACAGGATTTCCATTCAAAATACGTTTTTGTTCCTGCTGATAAGGCGTCGAATAATGTGATTATTATTTGACGATTACATTATATCGATGTCTTGAAGCAGGAAATTATTAATACCAAGTCATACATTTCAGTTACCACTGACGAAAAGACCATCATTTCAGACCATGTCAAAAAGTGTGAACAATTTGGAACCGATATTAAAATTACACAACATAAACTTCCTACAATGTATTGGTTACCAAAACTACATAAAAACCATATAAAGCGCGTTTCATTGCAAATTCTAGTTCATGTACAACTACTAAATTGTCTATACTTTTGACTTCTTGTTTAACGAAGGCAAAGGAACATGTAAAGTTCTACTGTGATAAGACTTATGAAAATTCTGGAATAAATCTCTTCTGGTCTATTAAGAACTCTTCAGAATTCTTAAACAAACTTAAGATTAAAGGGTATCTTGCATCCACTGTAAGCACGTACGATTTTTCTACTCTGTACACAATTCTTCCTCATATTTTAATTAAGGATAAGCTTACTAACTTAATCAAGAAAGTATTTGCCCTGGAAAAACATCATTCTTGGCATGTAATGCTGAAAAAGCTTTCTTTACTGACGAGCAAATGAAATATTACACCAATTGGACTTGCTCAGAAGTTTGCGATGCACTAACCTTTCTTTTGGATAACATAGTTGTACGTTACTGGAATGCTATATACCGTCAGGTAATTGGTATTCCTATGGGTACGAATTGTGCACCACTTGCCGCAGATTTGTTTTTGTACTGCTATGAGAGAGATTTCATGTTGCGTTTGAATCCTCAATCACAAGAAGATGTTATAAAAGCCTTCAATGAAACTTGTCGATATTTGGATGATATCTTTAACTTAGATAACCCTTTCTTTGATGCTCTGATTCCTACAATTTATCCTAAAGAACTCAAATTGAATAAAGCTAACCCGTCCGACAATTATGCAGCGTTTCTTGATCTAGACCTGAAAATTAATAATGGAATGATTTCTTCTAAAATATATGACAAAAGAGATGATTTTGATTTTAATATTGTAAATTTCCTCATCTTGACGGGGGTGTTCCCCGTGCTCCATCTTACGGGGTTTATATATCTCAACTTTTTCGTTTTGCTAGAGCTTGTTCATCTATTGACGATTTTAACAGTCGAAATATCATTTTAATTGAAAAACTGCTTAAGCCAGGATATAGATACCATAAACTAAGAAAAACTTTCTCTAAATTTTACTATCGAAATCTCTCACTTATTGGCAAGTACCAGTGTTATCTCAAGATGCTTCTGCGACACGGTATTTCACATCCTGAATTTTATGGTGGTGTGATTTACAAACTTCGTAAAATTATTGGACTTACCCATTTTTTCACTTTGTTCATCAAATGTGTTTAACAATTCATTAAAAAGGGATATGATCCTGTAGTACTACAACATACTGCATGTTTGGTTGTGAACCCTTTTACAGTTGGCAATCACGCTGGCCTCTTTACATGTACGCCGACAAGAAAGGTTTAGTTCTCCATGAAGGCGACCTCTTAAATCCAGAAATGGAAGGAGAACGTCGGATATCTGTAATATTTCATTTTTGTCGCACCCTTTATTACTTTTCAACAGTTACTCTGTTTGCAGCTCAATCATTGAGTAGACTAGCGATAGGTGGATACAGTATGTTCAATTAAATGTTTTTTCGTTATACATGCACTATACCATTGTATTTGCCGTCGCGGTTGTTGTAGATTAGTCGGAGAGGGGATACGTTTATTTACACTGTTTGTCGTTTAGGGTGGGGATGGGATAAGTGTGAGGTTGGGCGCCCACAAACCGGTTTAACCCCCCAGTGACTTTTGTCACTGACCGTTCCAAGGCGGTACTTCCATCCTTCTCCTATTGTATGTTTGTTTTGTCTTTGTGCGTCTCTTGTTGTTTTTTCTAGTTATGTACATTTGCTGTTTCCTTGTGTTGCTGTTCGGGCGAGTGTTTGTTCTGTATGTGGTGTTTCCTGCATGACTCATTTTTGTACTTTTACCTGTATGGATGTGCGTCGAGCTGGATATTCGGACCTCTCAGTGACAATCTCAGCTCGCTTATAAGTACGTGATAGGTAGACAATGGGTGAATGGGTGATGTTTTATCAAAAGTACATGTATAATCAAGGTGTTGAAAACATTAAATGTGTGTGTGTGTTTGCGAAGGTTGTTTTGAGCTAATATTGACTGTCATATCGTAGGGCTATAACTCGATTGAAATGATCAAACTTCATCATTCACAATGGCAGAAATAACAGTTGAACGACTTTATTTTTCCAAGTCTCGAAAGCGGGTCTCGAAAGTCACGGTATTTCGTAATAAAAAATACAATACAGCAACTATACGTCTAAATGTTTTTGATGACGGTGATCTGATATCACTTGAAAATCCATTCTTTTGGCCAAGGGGCATAACCTGCAGGCCTTGGGTTTCGTATAACCAGTATAAAAGAAGTAAGACACGCACTGACAATTACCAGAACGAGTACAGTTACTATGGTGACAATGACTTTGAAGAGAATGTTCGACAAACTGAGTGTTATGACTACGATACATATAACAGGCTCTCAACGCTTTCCACAGATGTTGACTAAAATTGTTGAAAGCGGTTATTTTGTTCGTTTTTGCATTCGTATTTGCAATTGTCAGTTCGTGCTGAAAATGCTATTCTCTTGTATATATGAGATGAAATGTAGCGCCTCAACATGTAAATTACCTGTATTTAACAATTGCCTGTGTATGCAAATACCTAAATTTTGGTGGGTATATTTTAACAGTTTTTACCATGGATTTTAATATTATGTCATGGAATGCTACAGGTATAATGTCAAGTTGCACATACCTTAGTAATGCTCTGTGTGATTATAAAATAGATATATGTGGGGTAGTCGAGCATTGGTTGTATGAACATGATTTCCATTTTCTTAACTGTATTGATAACTGTTACAACAGTCATGCAGTTGCAGATAGAGATTTGTCAGTGTCAAGTAAAAGACGGGTGGGGAAAGGCGGCGTGTGTATTTTATGGAAACGGACGTTAGATAAAATAATCACCCCACTTTTCGTAGATGAAGATAGAGTCGTAGGGATCTAAGTTCAGTTTCAGGATGAGTTGATATTTTTATTTCAGGTTTATCTGCCATGTAGTAACCATCGGATAGCGACATTTAGAGAGTATATTGATAAGCTAGAAAATATTTTCTTCACGTACAGTCAAAAGGGTCTTGTTATTGTAATGGGTGATATACTTCTGCAGTCAGAGAAATTCGTACTTTTCCAACATGCTTCGGAGAAATAATTTAATATCAGTTCATATGTTAGGGAATAAATCAGGGCAAACGTTCACAAACGTAAGTTATAATGGCGGCGTACAGTCAGCAATAGATCACGTACTGATATCCTCCGAGAAAGCGGATCTGGTGAATAATTGTTTCATTCCAGATGATTATGCATTAAATGTGTCAAGTCACTGTCCTATATTGTGTACGGTAACTATACCGGATTATGTTTCTCTTGGACAAAACGGGCCTAGGTCGGATAAGTATAGAATCAACTGGTCGAAAGTTTCTGGACAACATATCTCAGACTATCGGTCTTTTATAAATCAAAATGAACGCATTGGAACCGCCCTCTCTAGCGAAATAAACTGTGCATCGCAAATTGATCATCTGTATAACCTTATAACGTCTGTAGTAAACAATGCTAGTCAAGCTTGTTTCCCAAAGTCGAAGTTTAAGCACTTTCTAAAGCCATATTGGGATGACTAACTGAAGGAAGCATGCAAGAAATCTAAATTGAAACGTCGTGATTGGATATCTAGTGGTAAACCACGTGATAATAACCATAATGAATATGTAGATACAAAAACGCCAAGCGGATTCTTCGTAAAGTGCACAGGAAAAAAGTAAACCAGTATCTTGACAAACTTAATGCGGAAATTGATAGATATGCTGACATAGATTCAATGCTTTTCTGGAAATGCATCAGGCGTCGTCGTAAAAAGTCAAGGACGACATTAGGTAATGCATTGTTTTTTAATGATATCGTTTACAGGGACCCGAAAGCCATAAATGAAAACTGGGCCCAATATTTTAAAGACATTTACACACCTTCAGAGTCTCCAGGTTTCAGCACTTTAAGTAGAGAACGGATAAATGATGAGTACCATTCTATTGTGTCAAATCTTCCAGATAATAACTATAGTAACAATAATATGTAATACAGCATGCAATGCTGCCAAATGCAATAAAGCCTCTGGTCCCGATGGTTGTTTTTATGAAAATTTTAAGTATGGAGGCCACGTTATGTCAAAACTTTGTGCTAGATTGTTTAGCTTCATGCTACAGTTTTCTTACTGTCCACTTGAAATGAAAAGGGGTTAAATAATTGTACTGCATAAAGCGGCAATAAGTCGCATAATGATCCTGGTAATTATCGGGCTATAACACTCTCGTCCGTATTACTTAAACTGTATGAATCTGCCATACTGTCACGTATGCGGGATAGTGAATATAAGGTAAACGGTCTTCAGGGTGGGTTCCAAAAGGGCATGGGTTGTTTAATGACGTCTTTCCTTTTTAGAGAATGTAACAACTTCGTGTGTGAAAATAATAGTAGATTATATACATGCTTTTTAGACGTGAAACAAGCGTTCGACCGTGTATGGCATGAGGCACTTATGGTGAAATTATACCATACAGATATTAAAATAAATCTGTTTAAAGCTATACTGGATCTGTATCAGAACATGTTTAGCCGTGTTAGGAGTAATGATTACACGTCTGACTGGTTCCCTGTTTTACAGGGTACAAGGCAGGGTGGGGTAATAAGTCCGCATCTATACCTCATCTTCGTTAATGACCTCCTTGATAAGCTTATAAATAATGAATACGGATTAGAGGTTTATGGTATTAACTGCTCTTGCCCTTCGTCAGCTGATGACATGGCTCTCTTGTCTCTATCCAAATCAGGTCTCCAACATCTCATGGATATATGCTTCAAATATAGTTGCAAGTATAGGTACGAGTATAATGCTAATAAATCGGCAGTAATAGTCACAAATGAATATTCAATACCAAGCAATCGTCAGTGGTTTCTAGGTAACGCCTGATTCTTATATGCATTTAGGAGTTTTATTCCAGAAAAAATATAGATTTCATGCATATTGTTCACGAAAGTTCAACCAAATTAAGGAAGGCTTTTTTAAGTATTGTGAACTGCGGGATATATGAACATGGGATTAACGCTTTATAAGCAAAACATTTGTATGAAACTATAGTAATCCCAAAAGCGCTGTACGGATGCGAACTTTGGTCAGATCTACCTAGAGATGCAATAGACTTTTTGGAAATCTCTCATC
Source organism: Azorinus chamasolen (assembly GCA_963576725.1). Taxonomy (NCBI): domain Eukaryota; kingdom Metazoa; phylum Mollusca; class Bivalvia; order Cardiida; family Solecurtidae; genus Azorinus; species Azorinus chamasolen. The sequence goes on along the minus strand of OY755250.1, from coordinate 8,119,474 downwards.
GATTCTGCATTAAGTACATTCAAAATGTCCCTAAATGCTCTCGTACAGATGTAGCTCTCAGCTCACTAGGTATGCTGCCTATTGAAGCATTGCTCGATAAGAGGAAATTGGTATTTTTGTGCCAATTATGCCATCTTTGTAATGGAAATCCAGTAAAGCAGATGTTTGTAAAACGACTATGTTATTTTAATAACAACTGTGTTAAAATCAGAGGGTTTATACCAGATATATTTAGAATTTGTAAAAGATACGAACTGCACGTGTTCTTGGCTGACTTCTGCAATACAGGATATTTTCCGGTAAAATCAGCCTGGAAACGCATTATTACTGAGAATATAAACCTTAAACACATGACCTTGTGTAAAGAAAGACTTCTATCCGAAGACAGTCTTCGAGATTTTGTTCTGATTCATCCCGTTACTGGCCTCCGGCCTTGCTGCTTTTGGCTAATGAGTAAAAACGATCGTAAAATGCTTCCGTTTTCCAAAGCAGCTGTCAAATTTATTAACTTATTGTTTACAAGACCATATGTCTCGAGTTGTAAGAAATGTAATAAGCTAACAGATAATTTTGCTCTACATATAGCTTTCCAATGTACATGTACTTCAGATGCTAGGGTAGAGCTTTGGGATAAGATATGTAAGATGTTCGGAAACGACGTATTCAGACAACTGATAACTTTTCCGCCGAAAGTCCAACTAGTCCACCTATTGTCTGGACTAACTGGGTTTATAGATACTGATCTGAACGGAGTCTGCATTAAGATTGTAGGGATATTTTGTTTCATCATCTTGAATTACCGTGACCCGTAATATTTTCATTCCAGGTTTCAGGATACTAGCTATTTAGAAAACTTTCAGGAGGTAACTAGGCTTTTAACCTATTACTTTAGTAATGTTCATGTGAAGATAATGGCATCATGAATGATGTTTGGATTTATTTTTATAAAGGAACGTTAACGCGGTAATATCTTGCTAAGACAGGAACTATAGTATCATAATTTTCTATATTATGTCGTAAGCAAGATTAGCCTTACCAGACGGCTGCTACTTGTTACTGTGCTAATGACGTTTTAAATCATGCTGTAACTGTTGAGTGATTCGTTGTCGCATCAGGATGTCAATTTGTGACACATGTGTTATACTAAGTGTATGTCATAGTTCATGTACTCGTATTATTTGAAGAAAACAACAGATAGGGATTATTTCCTAGTGAACGACACGATGGTGCTTCGTTTTGTCAGTCTAGTAAGTGGGAAATAGGTGGCCAACCTGGTGTTTGCTTCAAACGGTATGCAAAGACAAACATTGATCTGTATAGATCTATACATCCATACTGTCGAGTTGAAGTACATATATGTATTATATAATATATTCATGTATCTTAGTAAATGTATGTACTGTTTATCCCTTGAACGGAAACATCCGTTTATACGCTTTAATATGTCTCTATGTTTCGTTTCGTTAGAGATGTACAACAGGCGTGTCCGAAACGGATCGCTTTTTTTTACATATAGGTATTATATGGTATATGTATGGATTCAAAGATGTATATATCTTTGGATGAATGTCTGGACTCTTTAGATTCGGGGCAGAAGCATCCGTTTACCTGCTTTAATATGTCTCTATGTTTCGTTTCGTTAGAGGTGTTCGACAGGCGTACTCCAAACGGGTCACGTTTTGACATGAATGCTAGTCTTTACTCTTAGGGACTAGTTTGTATGATTTATATGAGCGTGTGATTGCATCTCATTTCATACATTATATATATAGATAGCCATCTATTTTCACTTTTCGTTATTATGTTATGATAATCATGCGTTATCTCTTCTAAAAAAATGTTGGTGTTAATTTGCATTTGTTATATTTGTTTGTCTCTACGGTATTGTCTTGACCGTTTACAAATGTATTGTCCCACTGTGTACATATTGTTTCGTAAATGTATCGTCTATATGTTATCTTTGCTCTCCTGTAATGGAGGAAATAAAGATTATTATTATTATTATTATTTATCTCCTCATGTTTTATCTGTGAATGTTTTACAAATGCGTTAAGGCCATATATGCGAATCCACTAACGAAAACACAAGTAATAGTCCCCCCCTAAACTGATTTGACCGTTGTGAATAAATCGAGACGATGATGACATGCCATTCAGTCTCGGTATTTAACCAGACCTAAATGGTGAGATGTGTACATAACAAATATACATATATGGTAGAAACACGAACTTTGGAATCATAAAAATGTTTTTATAGCATTATGGGCTGAATTAGCATTTTCATTGTGTCACAAAAGCATTAAAAACAGTGATTTTTATTATAGAAGTTTGTTTAGTCATTTTCGACATGAACATATTCTCAAACTCAAGTTCGAACAATTTCTATACCATTTCCTACCGAACGAATACGAGACTCGAGTCTTTCGAACCACGCTTTTTTCGAACCAAAAGTTTTGGTCCCCAAGATTTTCATGCGATCGGGGTTTCACTGTAGTGCGTTAGAAGTGTTGTGCTTTAAATATGAGTTTAATATGAAGGTTCATGCTTATAAAGATTTTAGTTGAGTCTGAGTTTCGTTCTCAAGCTTTTGATTGGTCAGATTTGAGTTCTCAAGCTTTTGATTGGTCAGATTTGAGCCTTTGGCTCAAATATGACCACTCAAAAGCTTGAGAACGAACTCAGGCTCAACTAAAAGCTTTATAAGCATGGATTCTGGACTTGGCTAAATAATTGCATATTTTCAAGTAATCATGTGTATTCTCTGCCCATTAGGATCACATTTTGTGACTTTCTTGCAGGACTACTTCCTCTGGTAGATGTTGTGAAATATGTGTGTAGAGCGTCAAAATGGCCCGCATTTAAAGCGAAAATAGACGGTGTGTAGCGATAAAATCAACGTGCTTGACTTTGTTTTCTGGTGATCTAGAGACAATGTTTGGACTAAATATGAATGTGTTAAGAGGGTATAACCCAAATCTATTCCGTGAAGTAGCTAAGATCTGCAGAAAATGCCTATTTAACATAGAATAAAGAAGGGCAACTTTGACCGGGTGCGGACATATAATAGATACTGTTAAAATGGAATATCTTAAAAACGGAAAGGATTACTGTCCTATGGCAAGCTCTGTTGTTTAATATGCTTAATGTTTAATGTTTTTCGTCTTGATATGCGTCCTGTTATGTTTTGTCTTGTGGCTGTACCGTTTCTTGTTTGGTGGTGTTTGGTGCGACGTCATTTCGTATGTGGCTCTCCCTGTTTGACTATTTTTCCATATTTAGTAATTTATGACTAAGGAAGTTTGCACATGAGTTTTTAACAGATCTGAGTAAACTTGAATAAAAAGAGATTGTGTTCAGTATAAAGACCTCCCCTGCACTTATCTCAGACCATTTGGTATTCATAGGCTCTGTGATTTGGATCTAAATAGCATAGAACAATCCGGTAGGTCATATTGTTGTTGAATTTCAAGCATTTTGACTAAAGTAAGAACGTTTGGCAAATGACGGGCAACTTAAAAGTGTCGGTTTTGTCCGGAAGCCTTCCCAAGATTGTTTTTAGCTGGTTTTTGACATCTTCCCGCTGGAGATGTTTTTTCTGGAATCAGAGGAAATTGGGCAAAGTAAGGTATTTGTGGAAGTTCGGAAAGGATACAGCGCTTAGCATCTAATATATAAAGCTTGAATCCATAAATCGCAGCTTTTCATCGGATCTAGCCGTGCGACAGATTCTGTCAGTGATTCCTGTCATTTTGTGGCTCTTCCAATATGTTTCTTACAAAGTTTCCAAGATCTAATATTTATCTCGGTCAAATTTGCATTTTAAGTATAACTCTTTCTAGTTTTATGCATTTTTCTACATTTAATATATTCAACAGTGCTGAGTTCTACTTCAGTTTCAACCGCTAAAGATTGTTCATCAAGCATGCTAAGCTGGCGACTCTTAACCTTTATTTGTAGCTATCATGGCAGTTTATATAATTTATCCAGTCACCAGGCTTCTCTAGTGACATAATAAAGGGGGTGCAGATAAACTTAGGTTTATTAGGTTACTTCCGGTAGTAGAAGGTTTATTAGGTTAGTAGATATGCGTAATGATTCTATAACCATGGAACTATTTTCATTTCCTGTAAATATGCGTACAAATCATGTTGACGAAATAGATACATGTATAACAGAAAAGTCACCGAAAGAATTATTCAAATGAGAAAAAATAAAAATAATTGGCTATAGCTGGATTTGAACCCGCGCCTGATCATACAAATAAGAGGGACATTTATATAAACAAGAGGGACATTGGCCCTATATCGCTCACCTGAGTTACAGTAATATATTGACATGTTAATTTTTCAGTGGACAACATTTCTAGCAGATGAAATAAGCTTAGTGCACTGCTTTCACCCTTTCACTGCTGAATAAAATTGACTTGGATTCAGATCTAATACCAAGTAACTGGTTGATCAAGATCTAAACTGTTTACAACTTGTGCCATTTTTGCCTTAGCTCAAAATGCCTAAAACGGGTCTTTGAGAAATACAAATGACTTCAATAAAGCTATGCAATTATACCTTGACCCAGGTATATAGGCAAATAAAGTGCTAGGCAGTACATAATGCCAGTTTTTGTGTGAAATGACCAATAAAAATATCTTTAAAAATCGTTTAACCCTTTCCCTCATATAAAGCTGCTTTTATGCATTAGCAAACAGAGTAGACCCAGATCAGACGATTCCTACGGAAGCTGTCTGATCTGGGTCTTCTCTGTTTCTTTTGACACAATATAGATCGGATTCTACAGTTTTTGTCAAAGCAAAAACTTCTCTTCAGAGAAATAATGTGTGTTACGCATTAAAAATAAGAGTAGACTAGATCAGACGGCTGCAATAGAAGCTGTCTGATCAGGGCCTGCTCCGTTTACATTTGACAAGATATAGATTTGATTTTACAGTTTTTTTTCAAAGCTAAAACTTCTATTTATGGAATTAACATTTTTTAAGCATTAGCAAACAAGAGTGGTCCCAGATCAATTTTTGTCACAGCAAACAGGTAAAGGGTTAATAGGTGTTTAGAAATAATTCTAGCTCTAGGTGTGAACATCTGATGATAATTCAATTAAACGGGTCATTAGTATTATTAACAATTGAAATTGAGAAGAGTTACGTCTACTGTTATAATTAAGTTATATTTACTCAGTTATTTCATTAATATCATACAAGATTCAGACATTTTAGGACTTTTTAATGTGTTGTCATAAAATTTAAAAAAGAGTTATATTTAAGATGCTTTTTTGGGCAGCAGACTTAATCCACAGTACTGTAGTACTTTTAACACCTATCATTGTTAGGGGGGCAAATGCATAATCATGTTTTCTTAAGAATTACCATGACTTATATCAGTTGGGCCATTGCATAATCATGTTTTCACAGTTTTCTTAAACATTACCATGACTTACATCAGTTGGGTTTGGACCCAGATCCAAAGTATAGATGATGATCATTTTCCTTGATTGACTGAATAGGTGTTACTCTTAGTTAAGGATTTCCAATATCTCCCACATCTAATTTGAGAGACATTGGAAGACACCATGATAACATCTAGCTATCACTCACACTACACACTGGGGTTAATGGGTCAACATCCCTTTCAAAATGCCTTTAATGTTTCGTCTGCAACAAAAAGTTATTGTCATCTGCTTCAATTCTTAAAATAAACTTACTTTCATTTTTTTGGCAAAAATATGGTTAAGAACACAAACAGTTTGGATCCTGATGAGACGCCGCAGTATGCGGCCTCTCATCTGGATCCAAACTGTTTGCATATGTAATCACAGTTTCACCACTAGCGTGCAAAGAGTTAAGATTCATGCATTGACCTAGAGAGATTTTACTGCCCAGCCTGTAACCTTTGAACTGCAGTTTAGGATCTGAAGAACCCTTATTTAACCCTTAATTTCCCTCATATAAACTTGTTTTCATGCATCTGCAAACAGAGTAGACCCAGATAAGGTGGATCCTATAGGACCAGGGTCTGCTGTTTGCTAATGGAATTCGATATATCTGTTTGTATGCCTTCTAAACAGCTACACTGATTCACCTTCAACATTTTATTATAAATAGTTATAGGAAAGAATCACTATTCTGGAGATACTAGAACTCAAATGCAGTTATCTCCCTTTGTCCCTTATGGCTATGCTGATGGGACCAGGGAAATAACTGTGAGGAATTTACCTTCAGATTCTGATGTTAAGTAGCATAAAACCCCAGGGTGAGACCATTTTTGTCTCAGGGGTCATTATTTGAACACACCTGGTAGTGGTATATTAGGTGATGCTTCATACCAAATATCTTAGCTCCAGATTATGTGGTTTCAGATAAAAAGATTTTTAAAGGTTTCCCTCTATAAGTCTATGTAAAAACTACAAGCCCAAGGGCAGGGCCATTTTTGGCCCGGGGTCATCATTTTAACAAACTTGGTAAAGGACCATTAGATGATGCTATATACCAAATATCAAAGCTCTAAAAATTGTGATTTCAGAGAAGAAGATTTTTAAAGATTTAAAAAAAAAACCTGTAAAAGTAGTGGGGCGGGGCCATTTTTTGCCCGGGTCATGATTTAAATAAACCTGATAGAGGACACCCTAAGGTACATTTCTGTGAAATTTGGTTGAAATTCTCCCAGTGGTTTAGGAGAAGAAGTCATTTGAAATAAAAGTGAACGGACAGACAGACGGACAGACGGACGACGGACGACAGGCGGCCACAATAGCTCACCTTGAGCCTTTGGCTCAAGTGAGCTAAAAACAATTCTAATCACTCTAGAGACGTCATCCGATTACGCCACTGAGGCCACATACAAAGTGACGTTGATTTATCAGTTTTATAAATTTAATCCACCGCTATCGAAAAGCGTTTTTGATAAAATCGAGCCTGGAAGTAAAGATTGACAGATAAATAGTATATGTTTTCTTTTCACTTTCATGATAATTTGATTGATAAACTCTTACAGGAGCGGTCATAGTCACAGACCTAAATATAGCCCGTTCAGTTCCATCGATTTATGAGTGACGTTATGTCTATCTACAAATAGAAACCGAGACTACGAAACTCGAATTTGTCCAGATAATATAACCATGTCTGTTTGAAATAACTTATCGACCCTCGATTCAAATCATATTATTTTTCAAATTCAACCACGTTTCCCCCTTTTGTAATGCAAGTATCGAAACTATTTTCCTCTTCGGTAGCTCATTAATCTATTTACGCCTAAATGGAAATAAAAAGGGAGGGATCCGTTGATCGAAAAACCGCATTTTCAAGAGTGTTATGTTTTATGAATCTAGGGGAAAAAAGATATTTAACTAAATTGACTGGATAAATCGAATAATATGTTAGTGCCGTAGATGGCACTAACCTATTATTCTCTATATCATAAGGCAGCCCCTGATCAGACGTGCCCTAAAGATCATCTGAACTTTGTCTGCACAGGCTAGAAATGCGTGTTTATGGAGTAGACCTTTAACCCATTACGTCATAGGCTATTTTAGATCCATTACATCATAGGCCATTTATAGATCTAACCGCTTTGAATAAAGCTACCGAAAAAGAGCATTAAATAGAGAAAAGGAAATATTTAGAATTTTGTATGTTCTGTAGTTTGAAATCATTGTGATAAATAAAGCATTTGCTCCTACAGTGGTTTATATATTTATCACAATGGTTTCAACAGAGGCCTGTTCAGGAGCGCGGGCGCTTGATGAGCGCTTGCCCGAGCAAAAGTACCACTGCTGAACGCGATCGAGCGCCCTTTCTAAAATCAAGTAAATGTTTGATCTGCGGTCGGGTTCTAGAGCATCTTTTTGTTAATTACGATTGTTTTCTTCTAGTCGGTTGCTTCTGTTACCGTGTTGGTAGCCATCTTGGAAACACAAGCGAATGTCAAAGCGATACACATCGCGAGTAGGCTAGCTTGCGCTAGCTGGCACTAGGCGGGCGCCCTCGTTCAGAGTCCAAGCGCTCGAAGTGACATCGAGCGCCGACACTCCTGAACAGGCCTCTGGTGTTTTTACAGAGGCGTAGAAAGGCGTATTTATGGAGGAAACGGTTAAATAGACTGTGTACCTGTTTTATTCTGTGGATAGTCCCCTTTAAATGACAAACTGGTGGTATACACTTAGGGGTCTGCGGTCTTTTTCTTCGACTAAATATCGTCGCCACCTTTTCAAATAGCAACAGTGTATGTCGAAAATGTACTTCCTGAGATTTAAGAGAGAAAGGAATGTTAACAATAGACAAGACAATCTGTAAATACGATGCCCGCTGTGAACATAGCAATTGTGAAGACGAAATCTACACGAGAACGATTAAAAAGATAAGATTATTTCAGACACCCGAAATAAATTCTAGATGCATTCATATCATACTCATCTACATTTAATTTTTGAATAATTTGTGTTCACTAGTTTTCGTTTGTTTATAACCCATTTATGCCCACGATCCCATAAATGGCAAAAAGTGTAGACTCTGATCAGACGCCGCATGATACGGCGTCTGATCAGAATCTACACTGTTTGCTGATAGGAACTTTCAATATAAAACAAAACGAAAATGAAATTTTATGCCAGACTTCCCTGAGATAAAGAAGAGGGCCCAGATGGCCCTATATCGCTCACCTGAGAAAGTGGGGTACTAGTCATTACATTCAAAACTCGTCCGAGATTTTATTAAGGCAATCATTCTGACCAAGTTTCATAAAAATGGGGCAAAAAATGTGACCTCTAGAGTGTTCATTGGGTTTTCTTATTGTTTGACCTAGTGACCTACTTTTTGACCCAACATGACCCACTTTCAAACTCGTCCGAGATTTTATCAAGACAATCATTCTGACCAAGTTTCATGAAGATTGGACTAAAAATGTGACATCTAGGGTGTTCCCAAGTTTTTTCTACTGTTTGACCTAGTGACCTAGTTTTTGACTCCACATGATCCACTTTCATACTCATCCAAGACTTTATCAAAACAATTATTCTGATAAAGTTTCATGAATATTAGGCCACAAATGTGGCCACTAGAGTGTTCACAATGTGTTTCGACTATTTGACCTAGTGACCTAGTTTTTGACTCAACATGACCCACTTTCAAAGTCATCCGAGATTTTAGTAGGACAATTATTCTGACCATGTTTCATGAAAATAGGGCTAAAAATGTGACATCTAGAGTGTTCACAAGGTTTTTCCTACTATTTGACCTAGCGACCTAGTTTTTAACCCCACGTAACCCACTTTTGAACTCATCAGATGTTTTATCAAGACAATCATTCTGACCAAGTTTCATGATGATTGGACTAAAATTGTGACCACTAGAGTGTTCACAATGTTTTTCTACTATCTGACCTAGTGACCTAGTTTTTAACCCCACTTGACCCACTTTCGAACTCATCCGAGATTTATCATGACATGTATTCTGACCAAGTTTCATGGAGATTGGACTAAACTTCTGACCACTGGAATGTTCATAAGGTTCTTCTACTGTTTGACCTAGTGACCTAGTTTATTACCACACATAACCCACTTTTCAAACTCCACCGAGATTTTATCAAGACAATCATTCTGACCAAGTTTCATGAAAACTGGGCTAAAAAGTGACCTCTAGAGGGTTCACAAGGTTTTCCTACTATTTGACCTAGTGACCTAGTTTTTAACCCAACCTGACCCACTTTCGAACTCGTCCGAGATTTTATCAAGACATTCATTCTGACCAAGTTTCATGAAGATTGGACTACAATTGTGACCACTAGAGTGTTCACAAGCAAATTGTTGACGATGCACGACGCACGACGGACATTCAAGTCTCCCAAAAGCTCACCCTGAGCTTTGCTCAGGTGAGCTAAAAAAATGGTCTAATCCAATATACATGTATAAACATGGAAGAATTCACTGGGCGCAAATAGGTTGACATTACCCTGTTTTCTTTCAAAACCTTTACACTTTGGGTCCTGATGTGGCGTGATCTGTATCATCTCATCTGTATATATGGCATCTGTATATATGGCATCTGTAACTATGCCATCTCTATCCAATCTGTTTGCATAGCTAATCACAGATGCGATATTGGCAGAGAAATAGTTCAAAATATCATAGAGCGATTCCCCCAACTGACTCTACACAAACTATATATGCATATATAGTTTCTACAAACCTGATCTGTTTGCCATATAAATGAAATTTGAAGTACAGTTGAACTTCGATACCTCGAATATCAAATAAAATCGTGATAACAGAGGTTTGAATTCGTATCTGAACAATGTCTTAATATATTCTGAAAATGGGTGATCCTTCGAAAGCAAAAGTAGAAATGCAAAAAGAGAAAATTGCGGACTCAGTTTTATTGAGTAGTAATTAAAAGTGCAACACTACTCACGCCCCCTAGCACCGGCTGAAGCAGTATTCAATTTTCAAAACTAATAACATCAAAACACATTAAGTTCATAATGCAGGTCTAAGGTAATCATGTAGGAGCTTTTATCATTACTTTTGATCTGCGTGAAGCTGCTACATGTGTTTCTAGGATAAGCGTAGTGATATATTTTCAATACAATTCTGGTTGTGTAATTATGGAAGGACCGAACGTTTTTAGTTCGAGTTATCCGAGTTCGAAATATCGAAGTTCAACTGTATATAGAATGTATAAAGTACATACAGCCACATCCCTCTATAGTAATCACTTCAGGAATAAACATAGTACACTTTAACTCTAAAATCCAAGCTGTATATTCATGCAAGAAATAATGACGTCATTAATATTTATAAGAATACTTTTCATAATAGCATATAAACACATGGCATTTTGCCTGATACAGAAGATGTAGAATCAGATTACTGTTACACCATAAGCAAACAGAACATACCCTGATCAGACGGCTCCTCTGGAAGCCGTCTGATCTTGGTCTACTCTGTTTGCAGATGCGCGAAAATGCGCTTACATGAGGGAAAGGTTTAAACGCAGGTGGTAGCTTAATGCATAACGATGGCGATGCAGAAATCTCCCGCAGGAGTTTACTGCATTCCGTCCGTGCTACATTAAGCTACAAATTGCCTTTAAAGCCCATAATTAAAACTCTATTGGGTATTTGATTTAGAGGGGCTTTACTGTAATGGTTTAACCTTTAACCTTTAGCCTGCTGAGCAAGTTATTTTTAACTGAATGTTTCACCTACTACATTTCCAATTTCCAGCTATAATATGTTTGTCTACTAAAATGACAATATAGTGGTAAACAGTTTGGATCCTGATGAGACGCACAGTTACTCGGCGTCTCATCTGGATTCAAACTGTTTGCATTGAAATTCTCTCATCCGCCAAAAGCAGGCGTAAGGTTAAAAAGACGAGATTTGTAGTAGCACGGATATCCTAGATGAATATGTACATTGTTAGTGAAGGAATAAAGAAGCTGCCGTCTAAACGTAGTAAAATGTGGGAGTGAGTAGTGTTGTAGTTAAATAATTGCTCGTAAAACCAAGTCTGCAAGTTTCTATTTTCGCATTGCTGTTATTTGCTGTCGGTGGAGCGGCTACTTTCAGTACATTGTGAACATTTAGCGCCCCTTAAGCTCACACACTGAGCCCTTGTTGCTTCAATTAACTAGTTATTAACCCATTCCCTCATATTGACTCATTTTGACGTCTCTGTAAAAGTTACGCTTTGAAACAACAGCGATAACTAGAGCATTTGCGCCATAGGGGAACATACTCCATTTATCACTATAATACTTGTTCCACAACTGCACACATCTGAAATATTACTTTTCTCTAGTAAATGCTCCTTGTCGGTAGATGTTATCAAAGACGTAGCCTCTAAAATAGCCTATAAGGGAATGGGTTAATAGTTGTAAAGATGAGACACATTACCTTTCCCTCCAAGACTGGTCTGCTTATATGATTCCAAAAGCATTCACGGTTCCAGAATAGATTCATATCGATTTGAACATCTACCTCCTTTGCACTTTCATAGTTTTTGCAGCTTAAGGACATAAGCATGTCCATGACTGTCAAATGTTTGTATGTCCATGACTGTCCAATGTTTGTATGTCCATGACTGTCCAATGTTTGTATGTCCATGACTGTCCAATGTTTGTATGTCAATGACTGTTCAGTGTTTGTATGTCCATGACTGCCCAATGTCTGTATGTCCATGACTGTCCAGTGTTTGTATGTCCACGAACGTCCAATGTTTGTATTTCCATGGCTGTCCAGTGTTTGTATGTCACAACTTAGGACCACAGTTCTCGCGCCACAACTCAGCATACATGTGGGTACTTTATTACTTCCGATATCCAAAGGTCGAACATGGACTGGTTTCCATTGTGGATATCCGTCTTCGTACCATTACATTGGCGCAGTGGTGTTCCACTCCTTCACTTAGGAACTTTTTGCAAGCCCCTCCTTCCAATACTGCATCAACAACGTTGCTCGATGCTAATCCTTTTTTCCTGATTGTAAAATGATCTCACTCATTGTGTCTGTCAAATAATAAAAGTACAAAAATGAGACATGCAGGAAACATCACATACAGAACAAACAGCCGCCCGAAGAGCAACACAAGGAAACAGCAAATGTACAACACTTCAATCTTTATTTAGAATCTGAGTTTTATATCTATGTAATAAATGTATGGCACTCAATCGGTCCATAAACAAGTAGGTCAGTTTACTTCATTCTCAGTGTTGTTAAACCTTCTGATCCTTCGAGATCATGAATTTCAGTACTTCTTGTTCTGAAAATTGAATACCGCTTAAGCCGGTGCTAGGGGGCGTGAACAGTGTTGCACTTTATATTACTGCCCATGAACAGACTCAATAAAATCGAGTCTGCAATTTTCTCTTTTTGTGTTGCAAATTTTGCTTTCGGGGGATCACCGCCCTTCAGAATTTATACTGAATTATGTAAATGGCTTGCTAAAATGATATACAGAATACCTCTCTAAACGACCACCTAAACCATGCTTAATTTTTGGTCTCAAACGCAGCAAGTAGCTAAATGCAGAACGAACGTTATACAGAAAGCTTTTGCAGGAGCTTTCTACATTATATTCGTCCTGCATTAAGAAATCACCTGCTTACAAAGCTACCTATGTTTTCGCTTTAAATGGGTTTACTGTACCTTCAAACGTCGATATCTCGAAATCGGATAACTCGAACTTGGATATATCGGACTCCATGTAATTCGAACTAAAAGTTCAATCCTTCCAAAATTTACAATACAGAATTGTTCAAAAATGTATCACTACAGATATATAGAAACACATGTGACAGCTTAATACAGGTGAAAAGTAATGCTGAAAGCTCCTGCAGGAGCTTTCAGCATTACTTTACGCCTGCATTAAGCTGTGAACTACGCATATCAAGAAACTAATTTGACAGCTTTATGCAAGCTGAACGTAATGCTGAAAGCTCCTCTGCATTAAGCTGTGTAATTTTCCAAATTAAAAAACGGATGACTCAAACATCCGTTTACTCGAAGTAAGTCTCTTGTTCGAAATATCAAAGTTCAACTGTACTTTAAACCAGTTATCGATATTTCATGAAGCGTTTTTCGTGAGCCTTGGTTCATTCTCTGTTATTTGATTGGTCAGACTTTGACCAATCAGATAATTGCCAATGAACTCGGACTTAAATCCGCGGGACCCAATTTGTCTGATATACATATAGATAGTCATACCAAAAGCATCTTCTCTACTTACTTCGTATACATCGAACTTAACTCATTATCTCCTAGGCTACTTTTAGACCCAACCTTTTTGAATGAATCTACCGAAAACGAGCATTAACTAGAGAAAAGAAAATTTTAGAATTTTGTAGTTTGAAACCATTGTGATAAATAGGAGCAAATGCTGTATTTATCACAATTGTTTCACAATGTGAATTTTATAGAGGCGCAAAAATGCGTCACTAGGGGATAATGTATTAATAAATTACTTTGAGATAATGGACGTTCGAGTCGTCCGATTTCTCCAATTCATAGCTCAATACAAGGCTAAGGTAGGAGTCCTAAGATGTAAACCTCTCTATAACGGCCACTTAATTGTGTTTATTAATTATTAATTAGGGCAGGTTGATTTAGAATTGATGTTTAAAGCAAGGAGCGTTCTGTTTTACTTTCATCTTGCCTTAAGCATCCACTTGCTTTTAACACAAACTACTTGATGTAATTTAGTGGCCGTTATAGAGAGGTTTTACTGTAGTAATACATTTTAGAACAATTTGGTATTGTAAAATGTGGTAGGACCTGACGTTTACTTCGAGTTATCGCGAAATTCAAACTATCTGAGTTCGATATGTCAAAGCTGAATTGTAAACTCCTTGTCTAGACAACACCTTTAGAGATCGTCTGATCTGCTTTAAAAATAATATTGATCCATGACGTCATGGGTACCTAAAGTTACACAGTTTTCAAGTTACCTAATATGGAATATACACTGCCAGTGAATGCCATATGGGACAAGACCGACGCTCGATTCCAATATTTTATTTGCTGGCAGTTAAAACAAGCAATTTACAACGACGAATCCCCCAACTGGTAATACGCTACATGTCGCGATATGACAGAATTACTGTTGAAGTGAGATATGATCTCGACATAAACAATACATTATCCATGAAGAAAGAAACGAAAGATGTTAACTCTTTCGGTGCCAATGTCGCCTGCTGGCACCATTGAAAACAGTGCAACCTTGAAAAGGCGGCATCTGACCTCACTGTTTTATGTATTATTTTAGCCCATGCATACTGGTTTTTAAAAACAAATGTTTTACTAATATATCGTTATTAGTTAGTTTAGATTATATTTAATATGAAGTTATTATTGCAGACGACACTTTTAAATTTGGCGCCAAAAGAGTTACCCAGACAAACTCGACAAAGTTAAATCTTAAATCTTTGTTTGAGGCGCCAAATGGCTTTTCGAAATTTACAGACTTGAAATGCTTCAAAAACGCACAGAATGAAGAATTGTAAACATGAATCATGTTATTACCCCGCTACAGTTGGACCTCGATATCTCGAACTCGAATAACTCGAACTTCGCCATAACTCGAAGTAAAAGTTCGGTCTTTCTAAAACTTACAATACAGAATTGTATTAACCTCGCATATCTAGAAACACATGCGACAACTTAATGCCCGTCGAAAATAATGCTGAAAGCTTCTACAGGAGCTTTCAGCATTACTTGCCACCTGCATTAAGCTGACCAATGGAGAAATTGTTCAGAAAAGAAATCGGATGACTCGAACCGTTGCTTTTTCGCTTCTCAGCCGTACTAGATAAGCTAAATTGCTAAAAATAGCGGTACTAGAAATCCTTATCTGGAACACCCCATGTCTGGTGTATTCATACGCGCGATTGGGTTAAATCAATACAAGGGAAGGAACTCTTCCAGAATTATACCAACATTTCTATAGGCATCAACCTTATAAATTGAAATTAATCTAAGTAATTAGCACGTATATTTATCATATAAACACTTTAAAAGCCTATTTAATTAAACGAAGACGTTTTTGTAGTCACTCACCCATGTATAGTTTACGCCAAAATGTAACGTTTGTGGTTGTCATAACAAATGACGTCATTTTGGTCTTACACCGAAAGTTATGCTGCGGTTTGTTGCTATTAGATATGGAAGTCGTATTACGCAATGTAAAGTAGTACTTAATAAAATCCGTTAATTTACTTGGTTTTAGGGCATTTATCAGCAAGAAAAATAATCAAGAATGGGTTTTGTTAAAGCCGATGGTTTCTAAACTCTCGGTTAGTATGTTCCTGTCGGAAGCTCGTTTACGACTGGAACAGACCAACCTCGGGTATAGAAACCCCCCGTCTTTAACAATACCCATGTTTGAATCTATTATTTTCGCTTCTCAGCCATGCTAGATAAGCCGAGTTACTAAAAATAGCCTTACTAGAAATCCTTAGGAGGCAGGCAACAGAAGATCCTTGTTTTACGCCGACAATTCACCACGTATAGCTCCTCTTGGCTTTCAATACAGATCCTGAAATAAGATTATGGCCTAGATAAATAAATATGTCCATAAGCATTGTATAAAACTGTAAAATTTATTCTATAAATTGCTTTCACACTGTGCCAAGAGTGAATTTTCTGTCTGTCCGAGCCGCGAAAACACATGACAAAAACCCAACAAAACGACACTTTTCACCATAAGATTTGAAACTGCCAGGACATTGCAATGCTCCAAAGCACTTCATGCTGAGGATCCATACCATGGTAGCTTTCAAATAAACAAGAGAGACAATACAGGTATCCAGACTTTTTTTTCCACTATTTCACCGATATCTTACCTCACTTCAAATTTCCGCTGTAAATTTGGCAGATGCAGCCAATACCATTAGTTTCGCATTCTACCCTCTTTTCATGCTGTACACTATTTAGAGGTCATGACCTTTGGGCCCAGTCTATTGAAAACAAGTCATAAAACTCACTTTTGGCACATAACTTCCTGTCTTTTTTGTTATTATCAATAAAACAGCTTTCAAACACAGACAATTACTAGAATTAAGGAATTTGACCGGGGCCAATTCGAATATTTCCCTACTCTACTCTTTACTGCTACCTTAAGGGACCATCAATTTTTTCCATTCCACTAAAAAGCACTTTTCCCAATAATTGAGGTATATTGAAACAAACATTAACAAAAATAATCACATTTGGACCTTTTTCTGCTTTCCTAGATAGTTTACAGAACATGTGCTTTTTGGCCAAATTCACACACAATTTAAGGTCAGTTTTCTGGAATTTCACCTTTAACATACAGCATGCTGTGTCTTCATGGTTTGCCTGTTTTTGCATTATTTGTTGTACAAACAATGCCTATAATGTTTATACAAGAATTTTAGACCTGTCAGTCTATGTTGCGTGCCATAGATCTCTATAAAACAGACAAATCGGTACTATGTTGTGTCGGCAAATGCCATTTTTCGCATCAATTTTTGTCTTTCCTGAAGTGGAATGTTTTCTTTGCATACTAACAGTCTCTTTTCTAGCCCTAAACATACAGCAGAATACATTTCTGTATCCTACCATATACTATCTGACCAGATTTACACACAGTTTGCATTTCTCAGGTTGTGCAAACAAGATTATGTACCAGTCAAAGGGACATAATCCAGTCAGCACTGTATTTTCATTTTCATACTATGTCCATAATAGGCTGAAACTGTCTTTCTCTTTACCTATTTTACACACAGGTCTGTTGGTCATGTAATATGATACAAAGAAAACAAGATAAATCACCAAAACAATGGCCCCAGCTGCTCTGGCACTGATAAAAAGCCTATTTAGACACATTACAGTGTTTCCAGCACTCATTCTTAGTGAATACCAACTGGAGTATACAGTGCAATTTGGATTTGCCACTTCATTGCTTTACAAGATGTTTCCAATTGTTAGGGATGGAAAAAAGAGCTGAAATAAGAGCAGAGGAAAGAAATCCACTCAGTTTAAGAAAGGCACGGGCAGTCGCACGGCCCCCAGAAAACGGTCGTTTGCCCCGGAATCGACAGTCGAAGACCAGTCAGGTTCATCAGCAACCAGCAAAGTGACACGACTTACGGCACAGGAAGTCCAGGATGTTGAGCATGTAAGAAGATACAAACCTGCAAATGACACTAGCACTGGTGTTAAAAAACCTTCTTCGGCCAGTGCCCGAAAGAGACGACAATAATTCTGAAAATCTGGAGGAAAATGTCATCATAAAATTACAGAAAATAGGTGAACTGTACAATAAAATGCTAGCATTGCATCCATGCAGAGCTCCAGTCCAAGTAAAACTGGAAAACAGAAAAGGGCTGTGTGTGTTGTTGTCCCTAGAATGCCAAAAGTGTAGATTTAAATCGCCTGCTCAGCCAATGTCGGACACGGTGAAAAAGCGCAAGGGACCAGCTGCTGGGGCACTGAATGATATGCTGGCTTTGTCTGCTATCAAGTCAAAACTTGGCCTGGAGGATGCAAGATCAGTACTGGCCTGCTTAAATATCAACCCGCCTAGCCGTGCCACAGTGCAGAGGAAATTAAACTGTATGGGCAGCACTGCAACAAATTTAAATGAAGAGGAAATGGTAAAAATCAAGAATATGTAGCTCGCATCACAAAGCTTGCCGGAAAAGAGGAGTCGGCCGACACACAATTTGACGTCGCCGGCCACAGGGCGGAGGTGAAAGAGCCACACAGAGCTTTGGCACTTTAATAGAACACACAACCACAAGAAAACTGCTACTTGCAATAACCACTGCAAACAAACACTGTAAGAAAACAAAATGCAGCCATGACAACTGTTCAAAGAATTATCCAAGAGATGCCACAATTGCATCCAGTGAACGTACACTACTGCATCAGTCTCTGCGGAAAGTTGACGCTGCTGGTCATTTGAAAATATCCTCAATAACTACGGATGCGAGTACACAGGCTGCAAAAGCAATACGCGGCTACTATGATGACGACGGCAGACCGAGGGCAACTCACTACAAGTGTTTAGTACACCGGTTCAGAGCACTTGAGAAGAGTATCCGAAATGCTAAGCTGCATGGAATACCAAAGGACTGTGATAAGGCAGTATTTCATAGAAAGCTTGCCTCTTGTATTCGGTCAAGACTTCGCCTTGAATTCAGCAATTTGAGAGCAAAGCGATGCTCGGACCAAAAATTCATTAATGCAAGTCAATCAGCTTCTGATAACATTCTATGTTGCTTTTCTGGGGACCATCGACACTGTCGCAAAAAATCAACCGTCTGCATCAGTCATCTCAAACACTACAGCACCAAATTCCTGCCAGGAAGAAAGCACTTCAGCCTATGTGATGCTGACTATCAAATGCTGCAAAGCAAGATAGACAGTGTTTTTTATGCCAATGGACTGAAAGAAGTTTGTCGTCTCTACAACACTAACATGTGTGAGAGTGACGCCATATTCAATTACGCCCCAAAGTCTTCCTGTTGGACGAGAAACTTCACAGCCCTATGCCATTCCGTAGTACATTCCAGAGTTTTGGGTCCAGGGCATTCAACTATAAAAATAGCCAGAGCAGCTGGGATAAGTGTAAACACACACAGCTCCATGTATCGGACACTGATGCAGACGGACAGACTACGGAAACTGCATGCCCTGCGAAAATCCTCCGCAAATTACAAAAGAAGGCGGTTTTACCTACGAAGGCGAAAGCAACAATATTTAAAGAATCTGTGTACAGTGCAGAGAATGTTTTTTCGAGCAGTGCGACAGACAAAAATTATGGCTTAACTTCATAACAGACTGCAAATATGCAACATCAAACCATGAAAATTCAAATAAATCGCAATATCCAAGTGAACAAAGTTAGTTATCGCAGGCACCAGGCATCTCGAATAACCTCTATGACCGATACATTCACCCTCAGCAGCGTATATCTGCTTCGCAGTGTTTATCCGAGAAGGCTCGTAAGACAAATGTACTGGATTTATACAGAACTTCCTGTGACACAATTGTGATACATTATTTTTTGGATCTAGCTGCTTCAGTGTGAACAAGTAATATGCCAATCTGTGAACATGCACCTTTATTCGCTTATTTCTGAGAGAAAACCTGTAAATGCCATATCCGAATTTGTCGACCGGACCAGTCCATACACAACAACGCTTAATTCTACAAGATTTATCAGTTATAAACGAAGAAAGTTGCTCGACAATTGCCCGGCTGGGAACGACTGAGAAAAATTATACTGAATCCAGATCTGGAAATACGTGAAATGGGGTAATATCTACTTATGTTGGCTATTTTGTATCATTTTGACCAACAGACCCTTATTTACTTTCATTTCACAAACATATTTAAGGCTTTTTGTGGTAAGGAAATGGTACTCTTCATAACGTTCTGAATTACCTCCCTTGTTTAAATCCTTATTTCAAGAACATAAAACTCAAAAAAGCTATAAAAATGTTGATTTTGAACAGTACAAAAATTGGCATGTCTCACAAATCATCATACAGTAGATTTTGAAGAAGTTCATTTTTCTACAATTTACCCTTAAGGAGGCAGGCAACAGAAGATCCTTGTTTTACGCCGACGATTCACCACGTACCACAGTCTATAGCTCCTCTTGGCTTTCAATAAAGATCCTGAAATAAGATTATGGCCTAGATAAATAAATATGTCCATAAGCATTGTAAAGCACTGTAAAATGTAATCTACAAATTGCTTTCACACTGTGCCAAGAGTGAATTCTCTGTTTGTCCGAGCCGCGAAAACACATGACAAAAACCCAACAAAACGACACTTTTCACCATAAGATTTGAAACTGCCAGGACATTGCAATGCTCCAAAGCACTTCATGCTGAGGATCCATACCATGGTAGCTTTCAAATAAACAAGAGAGACAATATAGGTATCCAGACTTTTTTTTCCACTATTTCACTGATTTCTTACCTCACTTCAAATTTCCGCTGTAAATTTGGCAGATGCAGCCGATACCATTAGTTTCGCATTCTACCCTCATTTCATGCTGTACACTATTTAGAGGTCATGACCTTTGGGCCCAGTCTATTGAAAACAAGTCATAAAACTCACTTTTGGCACATAACTTCCTGTCTTTTTTGTTATTATCATTAAAACAGCTTTCAAACACAGACAATTACTAGAATTAAGGAATTTGACCAATTCGAATATTTCCCTACTCTACTCTTTACTGCTACCTTATCTGGAACACCCCATGTCTGGTGTATTCATACGCGCGATTGGGTAAAATCAATACAAGGTAAGGAACTCTTACAGAATTACACCAACATTTCTAAAGGCAACAACCTTATAATTTGAAATTATTATAAGTAATTAGCACGTCTATTTATCATATAAACACTTTAGAACGTCATTTTGGCGTCACGCATAAAGTTATGATGCGGTTTGTTGCTATTAGATATGGAAGTCATATTACGCAATGTAAAGTAGTACTTCACAAAATTCGTTAATTTACTTGGTAGCAGGGCGTATATCAGCGAGAAAAATAATCAAGCATGGGTTTAGAACCGTCTTTAACAAACCCCATGCTTGATTCTATTAATCTCGACGTTATCTGTAAGTTCCCTTGAAATTACGAGATACTGAAGTTTAACTCCAGGTGGCGGTGGTCTAGTGGTAATGCGCTTGAATATCAGTTCGGAGGTCCGGGATTCAAATCCCCGTCCCTCCCGGAAATTTCAGAGTCGCTTTTCCGTGTCTCCCCCCGCACATCCTCTCCACGCAGGGGTTAAAATGGGTACTAGTACCTGTGAAGGGTCACTCGCCGGTACTACGGCTGCATGATTGCGCCATATGTTAGCAGTGCTCAATATTGTAGGCCAATTACTCAATGACCGGGGGAGTAAATGTACAGTCGGCTGAGCGGTCATTCGGACTGAAAGTAGACTATAACTAGGTACTTTACTTTTAAACTGTAATATAATATAAAACGTTATTTAGTGTTATATGAATCTTATCACGACCTGCTCTATCTGTTGATATTCTTAGATAGATATTTGAAAACCTGTTCTAAAAATATTCAGAATCAACATTTGAAAACCTTGTTCTCCACAGGATACAGTGTTCCCTCTCTACAACGACATCCTTTGGGATACGAATATTGTATGTGTTGTTCAGATGGAGTTGTTATAGGGAGGGAAATTCAAACATAGTTAGCTCGTTTGCAGATCCCCAGATAGGGTGTATTTCGAGAACTAAAACCGTTATGCCTCAATCAAACCCTATGTTGTGACTACTTTTTAGAATCGTCACTTTGTGACGATTCTAAAGAATGGTCACAACATAGGGTTTGATGGAGGCATAAAGAAAATACGATGGAAAAAAGTTATTTCTGGAGCCGTGTTGTTTCGGAAACAGTGACATGCGTTGTTGTAAGGAGGGAATCGTTATTGAGAGGGTCGTTGTGGGGAGGGAGCACTGTACACATAATAAGCAAACAGAAATATCACACTTGCTGCATCTTATTTGTAAGCTGTTACGTGTAGAAGAAACACTGCCAACAGTAGTAGGGAATAATGATAAACTGGGTGTCAGATTAATTAGACAGCACATGGCAATTAATTTCCAAGTCAATTACAAGGAAAAACGGAAAATTGGTTAACAGCAGATGCTAAGTGCCTGTGTGGCGGTCGTAAAAAGTCGCCCCGTACTTTATTCTCAGTTTTTTTATTTAGTTTGTTCCTTCGGGATCATTAGTTTTGGTGTTACTAGTTTGAAAGTTGAATACTGCTTAAGCCTGTGCTAGTGGACGCGTGAATGGTGTTACACTTTTACTTACTACTCATGAACATACTCAATTAAACCGAGTCTGCAGTTGTCTCAGTCTGCATTGCTACTTTTGCTACTCAAAGGATCCCCTACTTATATACTGAAAATTAGAGTATTAAATGTTACAATCTGATGATCGATACACATACTGGTCAAACTGCTATGAAAGTGTTGGTATGAACTTATCTGTCACTTTTAACCCATTACGTCATAGGCAATTTTTAGATCCATTACCTCATAGGCTTTTTAACCTCTTTGAATAAATCTACCGAAAAGAAGCATTAACTAGAGAAGGAAAATTGTAGAATTTGTAGTTTGAAACCGCTGTGATAAATACAGCATTTTCTCTCCTATAGGAGCAAATGCTCTATTTATCACAATGGTTTCACAAAATGACTTCTACAGAGTCGTCAAAAGTCTTCAATATGAGGGAATGGGTTAAAGCAATGCTATTTGGGGAAGAGAGAGAGAGAGAGAGAGAGAGAGAGAGAGAGAGAGAGAGAGAGAGAGAGAGAGAGAGAGATGTTTCTTAAAATGAGCATTTATTTTTCAGCCGAGTCTCTTGTCTGTATTTGTCATCAGCAATTAAAACCTCTACAATTTCATTGTATTTTTATCGTCTTTCAATAGAAAATTAAACGGTGTAGAGTTGTAAGGGTTGACATATCAGTAAGGTCAATTGGCGACAAGTGGGATATCTTACTTCCGTACGCCGGGCATATGGACCGATTGATATCCCACACATATACAGTAAAACCTCTCTTAACCGGCAGTTAAATTTAGTATGAATATCGGTCTTGGAGACAGGTGGCAGCTTAATGCAGGGTGAAAGTCATGCAGAAAGCTCCTCTAGGAACTTTCACCCTGCATTAAGCAGCCACCTGCCTAAAAGTATCTAAATTATTATCTACTAGAATTCCGGTTAAGAGAGGTTATACTGTACAGTAAACTCCTCTCACGTGACCAAAGATGTTTACTTAACTCATAAGTTATTTTTAGACTCACCCACTTTGAATAAATCTAACGAAGTGTAGCTTTTACTAGAGAAAAGGACATGTTAGAATTTTGTAGTTTTGAATCAATTATGATAAATAGAGCATTTGCTCCACATGAGCAAAGTTCTCTGTTTATCTCAATGCTCTGTTCATCTCAAAGAGACTTTTAGAGAGGCGTAGGCAGGCGTATTAATGGAGGAAACGGTTAAATTTCTATTCTGCCCATGTTGCGTATAAATCAAACAACAACAAAAGTTGTACAAATATTAATTTGACATTATACTCCATAAATATACCTTTGCAAACAGAGTAGACCTAGATCAGACGGCTATACTATAGGAGCCGTCCTATTAGGGTCTGCTCTGTTCGCTTATAATATAATATAGATATGATTTCACTGTGTCAATGTTTTATTATAATCTAATCTAACCAATGTTCATTTTTTACATGAATATTCATGGAGGAAAAGGTTATGATGTTTACAGTCCATTTTCCAACAGTTAAGAGACGGAAAACGTCATCGATTGCAAACAGACATATTCGACAAGTTTCGGAACATCTCGGTTTATAATTATAACGGACAAAACAGAGGCGTGCAGTTTATGTTATAATTCTTTTCAATTGTGTTATTCTGTCATTTATCTGTCAATAGCATGCATACTTCAAGTGTTATCCATGACCATTTTCATTCTTTCAGTTCTTATTTCATCTATGGATCAAGATATAATCTTTACCGATATTGCGTATATCATTTGGGTTGCAAAATAACCAAGCAATAATACGAAATTTTCAATTCTGCATATTAAAAATGTTAAAGTATTTTTTTTATCTACATCTACATCTACATTCTTCCAAATTAAATCAGTTAATATTATGCTCGTTGCCGATAGTTTGGTCGAATTGTGTATTTCATATTTGTGTGATTATTACACTGTCACCGTGTACATAAATTCAAAAAGTTTCAATAGACACTTTCAATTGACATAACAACAGTTTCGGGCGACATATGTTGATAACTATGTTTCAACTATCTTTATCATCCCAAATTTTTTATTTGAGTAATTTGTTTTTCTTGTTCCACCCTGATCCCACTGTGAAAAATAATGTACGCTCATGTTCATATCTGGGGTGCAATCTTAGACTACTTCAGATACGATCTACTTCAGATACAATTTACGATCTACTTCAGATACGATCTACTTCAGATACGATCAAGCTATTGAAAAATAAAAGACCTAGTGCAAATAGCCTGGATGAGACACCGTACTACTGTGCGACTCATACAGATAAATTGATTGCATATGCGATTTAATCACTTCCTCCATGAATACTAATGTTAGAAAAAAAAACGTCATGAATATTAATTGGCTTAATTTTTATTATTTTTATTGATCAGACGGAGCCGTCTGATATGGGTCTGCTCTGTTTGCAAATGCGTGAAAACACGATTATATGAAGGAATGGGTTAAACACGATAAAAAAACCCTTCTAACAAGGAATTCTTACAGAGAATAATTTAATACCTTAAGGAAAGATGCTGTTTAATGCAAGGCGAAAGTCACACATAAAGTTCCTTTATGTGTGACTTTCACCCTGTATTAAGCAGCCACCTCTTTCCGATATCAATATTTGTGTCCGGTTTAGAGAGGTTTTACTGCACCAGTTTTGCCACAATACCTTTCGTGTGTTTCTTTTATCCACGTATATCTTTCTTCACTGTCAATATCCAAATAACAGGTCCATATTCTCCACTAACTGAAACCAGAAGAACGTGTTTACACGGGTTACATCTAAGCCCTTCTCTTGCTGAATTTTAAAATACATTTCTCCTTCTTTACCCATGCCCTGTTGTATAATTACATATATCTTCACTGTGTACACGTATTTCGCTGTGCAATCACTGCTGTGGAGTGCATTGGTTGCACAATCGACTTGTAAATAGTACAGACCCTGATGAGACAGCTCCTGCAGGAGCTGTCTCATCTGGGTCTTCACTATTAACAGGTAGGTAAACGCGATTAGCAAGCAAAGGATTAATCCGTTTCCTCATAAATATTTATACAAGAGTGTGTCGCTTCATGCATAATAATTAGGATACTTTTTAATTCTAGCGTATGGCCACATGATATTTTGCCAGAAACTACACACTCAGGTTCAAGCAAACATGGCAGATCCTGATCTGAAGGCTTCTACATGAGCCGTCTGATCTGGGTCTATTCTGTTTGCAAAAGCGTGAAAAGTGTTTGTATTAGCTATGACACCTAATAATTTCCGTCTGCAAATATTGTCGTCCGCTTCAACGTTGAGCGTAAAATATGTGTCAAAAAATGTGGATCCTCATAAGATGCCGAGTAACTCGGCATCTCATCAGGATTCAAACTGTTTCCAAAGGTAATTACAGACTCTCCCAATGCAACATACCTTGTGATGCGCTTTCTGACGACTTTGGTATCGACACAGCTAAGCCAGCACCTGCACTGACAGTTTATCTCTACCGCATGTAGTTATATACCCTTCGCAATCATGTGACCACATTACAAGTATGCCCCGCCCAATTACAACAGTGTTACATGTATATATATAGAGAGAGAGGAGCCGTCTGATCAGGGTCTGCTCTGTTTGCTAGTGGAATTCGGTAGACATGTTTCTTTAGTATCTAAAATGGTTACAATGTTCCACCATCCATATTTCATTATAATGATTTTGTCCATGATTTATTGAGTAGGTATTGAAATTTGAAAGAAAAAATTAGAACAGGGAAAGGGTTAAGTCTGGATCAATGATGGATATGGTAAATTTTACTATAATTTAATTACTACAGCATCTTCAGAATCCTCAAACGAGTGTCTAGCAGCTTGGATCTTGATCGGACGCCGAGTCACTCGGCATTTCATCTTAATCCAACCTATTTTCAAATGTTAGTCAGGCCTCGCTGAGGATGGGGAGGTTTATAAATTTGAGTTGAACATTTAAGCACATTTATTACCCAGATTTTATAATGTGAACTATTTGCTTTGAAGAAAACTGTAAATTCAGTTTGTTTATAATGTCATAGGCAAACAGAGCGGACCCAGATCAGACGGCTCCTACAGGTGAAAATAAAGTTTACATGACAGAAAGTGTTACGTGTGAAGTTTAACCCTTTACCCAATAGCCTATTTCTAGTTTTGAAGACATATGACCACTTAAAGCAGGTTGAAAGTAAAGCAGAATGCGCCTTAACCCTTTACCTGATAGAAGCGGCTTTAAGCGAGTTTAATATATTCCTCCGCTGAAGAAAATAGTTCCAATTTTTAAAATAATGAACATATAGCATCATAAATAGTGTCTATATTCTAGGAGGTGGTAGCTTAAAGCAGGCTGAAAGTAAAGCAGAATGCGCATAAAGGCGCATTCTGCTTTACTTTCAACTTGCTTTAAGTGGTCACCTGTCTTCAAAACTAGAAATAGGCTATTGGGTAAAGGGTTAAGGCGCATTCTGCTTTACTTTCAGCCTGCTTTAAGCTACCACCTACTAGGATATAGAAAATATTTATTATGCAATATGTTCATGACTGTATGAATTTGAACTATTTTCTTCAGCAGAGGAATAAATCAAACACGCTAAAAGCCGCTTCTATCAGGTAAAGGGTTAAACGAAAACAATATAAGATTTCACGTCAATGTAAAATATGAGCCAGGATACGCAAAGAATGCTTAAGAGCTTTAGATAACAATGCGTTACTGCTTATAAATGGGCATGCCTGTGTCAGTGTCAACCTTTAGCCTGCTGAGTGCATTATTTGTTACAGAATTTTTCACCTATTACATTGTCAAAATAAATTTGTCTACCAAAATGCAATCAGGTTGTCAAACAGTTACTCGGCGTCTCATCTGGATCCAAAATGTTTGGATAGATTTTCAATTATCCGCCCATAGCAGGTTAAAGGTTAAATATCAAAACGAAAACAAGATAAGGTTGTCTCCTTTTGCAAAGGTTTGAGGAGAACAAAGGAAGCCCCCCTCCCTCCTCACCCGTCCCCTTTTTTAAGGTTCATAAATGGTGTCTGCTGTGTGTGACGTATACTCCTTCATGTTATATTACAAAAAACTCACTCACTCACTCACTCATGTTATGTTCAGATACAAATAGTAGGAGCAATCCAAAGAACATTCACGAGGTAAAGGTTTAATGTTTCTAATTGAATAGAAGTTTGGTTTTCCCCACCGGTTTCCCGTAGTTTGTATCTATATATAGCACTGGATTTCAAATAATTTGGTAAAAATAAAGTCACTCGCCGCTTCGATTATCGTCTTCTTAACCAATGTATCAAACAGCTTGGATCCTGATAAGACGCTCGGTGTCTCGTCTGTATCTGAGCACTGTCCATGTCCTATATTATTTCCAACTTTCAATAACTACTGAATATTCATGGCAAATGATATATGAAAGGCGGAACACTATACAGTAAAAATATGGAACACTGTAGTTAAAGCAACAGATCTATCCGATTCCTTTTGTTAACAGAACAGACCCTGATCAGACGGTCCGGTCCCCATAGGAGCCATCTGTCATGTGTCTACTCTGTTTGCAGATGCGTGAAAATGCGTTTACAGTAAAACCTCTCTCTAACGGCCACTAAATTGTGTTAATTAGTTGGCATTTAGGGCAGGTGGTTGCTTAAAGCAAGGTGAAAGTAAAACAGAACGCTCCTATGGGAGCGTTCTGTTTTACTATCACCTTGCTTTAAGCAGCCACCTGCCTTTAACACAAAAAACTTTATGTAATTTAGTGGCCGTTATAGAGAAGTTTTACTGTATATGAAGGAAAGGCTATTAGTCGAGGAGCCAGTAGGGTTGGTCGGTACCATCTCAGGGGAATAATTCCCATTGTGATTTTTTACAACATATACATCTATAGAGTTAGAAAATATGTGATAGCATTGCATCGATGGTAGCTTTCTATGTGTTATTGCGTTTTATATTATGCTATACAATATCCGCATTTAGAGACAAAATTAGCATTGAAAAGTAAAGCTAACGATTTCAGATTTACAACATTTGGTATCATACCCATACAACGAAATTATGATGATATACCTGAATCAGGTTGTCAATCTGACTGTCCTTCCATCTGTCCACCCCATATGTCCGTCCATCTATATGTCCGTCCATTCATCCGTCTGTCTGTCTGTCCATTTATAGACGCAAGTTTCCCAATCTGCAAGTTTGCTTAAAACTTGATATTCTTATTATTTTAGTAACCAATGTACCTGCTAGTTATGTCTCCCCAACCAGTATACTGGGGGAAGCATATTGTTTTTGTGTGCGGCGTCCATCTGTCTGTCCGTCCGTACGTCTGCTCCACCTCCGTCCCTCCATTCGTCCGTCCGATTTCAATTTATCCGTGCAGTTTCTCCAAAACCTTTTATCGGATTTTCATGAAATTTCATAGGATTGATCAGCACTATGCCTAGTTGTGTTTATCTTATTCCTGTTCCGGTTCGATGATTTTCTGCAGAGTTATATAACTTTGTATGCCTCCAACGACGCGCATATAGTAATTGCATTGTCCGTCCTTCCGTCCGTCCTTCCATCCGTCCGTCCCAAATTTCGTGTCCCTTGAATAACTTTTTTATCTGTGAATGGATTTCAAAATAACCAGGCACAAATGTTCACCACACAAAGACGATGTGTCGGGTTCAACTCCCAGGTCATTGGATCAAAGGTCAAGGTCATCCTTCAGGGTCAAATGTCGAGGGCACAGTGTTTCACAAACGGATTTTCATGATACTTAATAGGATTGATCTCATTATGCCTAGTTGTGCTTATATTATTTCTGTTCCGGTGGTTCGACGATTTTCCACAGTTCTAGGACTTTGAAATTTGTATATGGGAGACGTTGTCATCGCGGGGTTGGGGTGGGGTGGGGGGGGGAGTGGGGTGGGGGGGGGGCATCAGTTTTTGTATAAAAGCAATTCCAGCTTGATTTGGACCTGATCATTATTTATTTATTGGTCCAGTTTCCACTTTATCCCCCAAAAATAGTAGCCTGTAAGATGGGATGTGGCGGGGTGTCCGTATTGGTTCGTACACAATTAAATATTCCTAGATAAACTATGGGTCATTCTTGATGGACATCTGTGTCAATCTGACATACATGCTTTTCGTGATTTCATTGTCGCACGGAGGTATCCAATACGGTTACAACACAATAAAGATCAATTACATTTTTGCATTTATAATCAGGATTTTAATATGTAGGCTGGTGAATGGCACATCTGAATGACATGTTGTTTAAATTTAGAACAAATGGCGGTTTAGTTAAAAAGTGAACAAAACCCCCCTGTGTCCCTTCTCTGAAAACGTTTGTTTTTCTCTGACCGTGGTCACTGACACATAAGCTACAGAAAAATGTCATGTCATTGTTCTGCAAGATCTTCTTCGACATGATTCCCATTAGACTGAGGTTGAAAGGATTGTCCCAAAGGTTATTAAAAAGGTTTTAACATGATTCATGTTTCTGATCTCCTCCAATCTCTCCTGTTGATCATTGATTGCCCTATTTGGCAAATGAATGATACAACTAACGTAAAGCAAATATACACAACAAACAACCGCCCTACTCACAAATACATGTAATCTCACCGGCTACTGACATAAGTGTAGAAATAGTCATTATATGCATTCACAAGTTTAAAACACAGACATCCCAATAATTCAATAATGTTAATTGCCTGACCACCCATCCAATGCACACATAACATTGCCTAAACTATAATAATTTGGAAAATTTGGATTCTGAATTACAGCCTGGTCGTTTGTTTGTTTGCAAGCGCTATGCAAAGTATTCACTGCATAGTTGTTGAAGATTGCCCTCCATCATTGATCAGCAAAGGTCAGGTCTGACATGAATTAAAAAGTTATTGTGAATGTAGGGACAGTCAAATGTCTGCACTTTATGTAGCAATTTGAAGCAGATCTCCTATTTCTAACCAATTTCAGGACTTTGCTTAGGTTTTCTTTCCTGGTCGGGAATCCCACTGTGCTTGCCTTATTATTATAATAAAGGGCGTGCCAATGCGAATTTACACATGAACTTATATTTTAATAGTGATGGTAATCTTTCTGGTGTCATGGAGTCATTGCTCCAGTCCCGCATCTCTAATATAGTGGGACGCTGGTGTATGTATCAGCATGAAAAGCCAAATACATTACGAAGTATTCTGTATTCTCTGACCAGGTTATACAAACTTGATTTAGTACTTCAGTTGCATGGTCAGATGCTCATCTACTTTATTCAGTTAGTACTGAAGTGCCGGGACCCTCTCACTGACATTAAGAGTGTTTGCTGTATCTTTCTATTGTAAATGCAATGGTTGACTCTGTTTACTTAGAAACCTCCCCAAATGCTTCCTAATCTGTTTAATTGTTATGCTTAGCATCTGATGACCAGACTCTCTACTTCGATGTCATCACCAGAGTTCTTGAATGATTTTTCCCTTTGTAATTTAAACATAATGTATATTCTTTTACGGACAAAGATTTTATACCACATTGATAATTAATTTCTGTTTGAGCAAACTCTATCCTATCTACTATTGCAGCACGATAACATGTACTTGGACATTGTTTACACTAGTCAATTTCTTCTGCAAAACTTACTAATGTGTTAGTGTTGCTTATGTCTAGCATATCATGAATTCTTTTATATCCATTATGTTTCAAATAGATAACAGATTGTTAAACTTTGATTTTGAGGTTCCCTCTCATGTTTTTTTCATTGCCTTTTGCTTTTAAAAAACCCATACTAATATCACATTTTATGAATCCAAACGAATGTCGTGCAATACATTATTCTGAAGCTTCTTTTAACCAGAACACACCTGACTAAACTCTGCATTACTTGTTGATAACTCAATGTTTTAATATATTATCACTACTCTGTCTTTGCTGTCTAACTTTATCACCAGTACCCAATGAAAGATTATTAAGTCCTTGACATTTGTCATTATGTGCTAATAGATGCATTAGAGACAGGGTGGGATACAGCAACTCTGGCTTAATTGATTCTTTAACGTGTATAGTGTACGGAATTGAAAACTGTAACACATACCTGCAACACATACCCTGTAACATGTACCTGACATCGGGCCAACCAGTCCACCTTAGTACCATTTTGAAAGTCTTTTGTATGACCCGATCAGCGATCAAATTCACAACGTCCCGTCCGAAAGCGAAAGCTGAACCGACTGAGCTAACTGAAATGCTGGCCTTAACATGTACCTCTGTACAAACTAACAGATGGTCAGACAAAATACGTTTTACTTCAAATTACCTTGAAGTGAAAACAGAATGTCTGTATAAGCATGATTGATATGGTAATCACCATTTTATGCTCTTATATATTATGTCTCGCAACGTTTATGTTTCCAACTCATCATACACCAATGGGGGCTTTGCTTCAAACTTTCACAAATTGGCAACATTGGTGTGAAAATGACCGTTACGAAGGAAATGTTTGTTCTGACCATTTTATCCAGAGTTACAGGTCTTAGCAAATTTCTTCACTATAAAGTATATACATGTATTTGCATAAAACTTTCACAGATAAACAACGTGATATGAAGATGGGGAATAGTGTAGTAAGCAAAATTACGGGACGTTGTGGTTTTTTTTCCACTAAAGTGCATACTTGATTAGAGACATCATCATAAGGAAGAGGGAGAGGGGATCCATTTCCTATTGTTCAAGTTGTAATGCTTATGTTGAATAATGAATATATAAGAGTATATCATGAATAAGCTAGATCTGAAGTGGTTGATCGGATATTTATAGTTTACCTGCTACAAACAAGTTTCATAAAGGGACATAATTTGACTAGGTTCTGGCTCAAGGGGTTCTCATCATTAATTTGGTCGTTGAATGACGTTGGTCATAATGATAGTGAAATGCTGGTGAACTTTCATGGGGCTAACTCTTAAGATATTTCAGTTTTGGCACAATTTGAGTGTATGAAAGTTTTAAAAAGGGACATAACTCTTACAATTTGCATTAAGAGATACTAGATGTAAGGGTTCTAGTCTGAAGTCAATTCATTGCCATCATTACTGTGAATATACATATGAAGTTTTATGAGCCTTTTTATAAAGATGATAAAGGTATGCGAAAATCCGGAGAATCTTAAAAAAATACAAAAAGCTACCACCGATTTACTGCTTTCACATATTTTCTGATTCTAGACACTTATATCTTATCAAAAAGCATTGATAGCATTATTCCCCAAAGATGGTACCGATGGCCAAATATTTGGCCTCTGGCTCATGGCCTATATCAAACGATTAATGACTCGATATTCAGGGGGGTATTTATTGTGGGGTTGTGGGGATTTTTTCGCAGTATTAGTTTCGTTGTTTGTTGGTTTGGGGTTTTTTAGGGGCGGGGTTGTTATTGTTGTTATAATGTGTGCATTAACCATTTCCTCCATAAATACGCGTTTCTACGCCTCTGTAAAAATCACCTATTGAAACCATTGTGATAAATCTATTTTTCTCACATACCTTCCCTTATCTCCGAGTTAGAACAACAGGTTAAGATTTCCTTATCTGTAACACGTGTAAGATCACTTTAGAACGTATGACGTTATATATGACGTCAAGCCATGGAAACATATGTTTACATGTCATTTAAACGGCGAAAATACACTTTTTTGATATGTGAGAAAAAGAATCTGATGCTCGTTGTTTTTAAGATCACATGTTCCTAAACTCACCAAGAAAATGCTATTAAGCTCGCCAAGGCTCGCTTAATGACATTTTCTAAGGCTCGTTTAGGAACATGTGATCGTAAAAGACAACTCGCAACAGATCCTCTATATCACAATGGTTTCTAACTACAAAATTCTTTAAATTTCCTTTTTTCTAGTTAATGCTCCTTTTCGGTAGAGTTATTCAAAGAGGTTGGGTCTATAAATAGCCTATGAGGAAATGGGTTAAGTGACTGTTCTTAAAACTTTCTAACTGATGAACGTTCACATAGGAAATGAAATCATCATGAATATTAATTATATTAATTGTTATAATAAAAACATGGACACAGGAATGTTTTAGTTATGGCAGAAGTTGTTACATCACAGTCGCGTGATCTGTATCTACTCTGTTTGCAAAGACGTTGAAAGGTGTATGTACGGAGTAAAGTGTTACGATTCACAACTATATATGTTCATAAACAAACAGGATAGACCATGATCAGGTTCTTATAGGATCCGTCTGATCTGGATCTACTCTGTTTACAAATGCGTATTATTTGATGTAAAGGTGTGTCAAGTCCTTACGTCAGCCATTTTTGTAATAAAAGAATCCCTATCAGTCACAGGCCACGCATATTCATTTACATACAACTTTAGAGCTTATTTCATAGTCTTTTTATACCCTCGCTAAGTACATGTACATGTATACGTACAGGTAGACTCCGCTTTATTAACTCTGTGCACGCTAAGTAATTTTTCGTCTGCAACAATTGTCGTCTGCTTCATTTCTTTGCAAAAATATAGTCAAGATGACAAACAGTTTGGATCCTGATGAGACGCCGCATTATGCGGGGTCTCATCAGGATCTAAACTGTTTGCATAGGTAATTTTCAGTTTCGCCGCTAGCGTGCAGGCAGTTAAATGCTCAGTAAAAAATGTAGAACCAGGTCTGGTAACGGACTTCCTGTGGTCTACTTTGTTTTTGTATGGTAAATGTTTTATATCTCTAAAAAAAATGTGCGTTCCGTCACTTTTTATCTGGTAAATGTGCTGTTGCTCGTTGGGTGTGTGGCGTTCCTGTATGAGTGTTTTGTTTTCCAGGTCGTGCCTTGGGCCCCGTATAACGATGAATCGTACGACTAAAGATATATCGTACGATTGAAGATAGCTCGTACGGTTAGAGACTTGTAAGTCAATAACATACGATTTTCTGTTGTATGATCTTTCGTTAAACGAGTCCCAGAACCGAAGACCATGTGCTGTTCTATTAATGATTTGCAGAAATGTTGGAAGAATCCGCGGCCATTGTACAACATTCTTCCAACATTTCTGTAATCTGTTCTCCCATCGTATATAAATGACCAGTACAGTTGGACATACATGTATGTAGATATAGAAACTGTGTGAAACTGCTTCCAAACGTTATCGCTGTTTCACCCACATTGCTCTAAAGATTAAAACTTCAAATATTGGAAAAAATGAAGTCTGCTAAAGATCTGCTTTGTTACGGCCGATTCATTCAAAATATTTCAGAAATTGCTGACTGAGTGTCGAGTATCTTAGAATTTGATCAACCGCTGAGCTCTTCACTCAAGAGGTACTTAAAGCGAGATATTGGGATTCCACAACCACTAAAAGTGACGTTTTATTTCTATTTTTAAATCACAGCTAATTCGTGGATTCCCATATCCAATCACGTCTCCTAGTCATGCGGTTTATTATACTTAACCTTATAATGTGGGACACGATTTACTAATGTCCAGTGCAAGCAGTGCAGACCCAGATGAGAGTGATCTTAAGGGAATCCTCTCACCAGGGTCTGCACTGTTTATATGTTACAATGTTCTTAAAAAACCCTAGATAGTCACGATAACCTTGAACTGTTTGAATTTTGGAATACATGTAGTCCATTTGAAAATTGGAAACAATGATAAAATGAATATGGATCAGATTATGTAGACGGCACATGGTAATTAATTTTCCAAGACAATTACAATTGTCGCCAACATACGGCAAATTATATATTGTATGTCTACATTTTTAAACAAAAAAATCTAGTACAAGACTTGTCAGTTAAGCCTGATCCTCTAATTGGAAACAATGATAAAATGTATAAGAGTCAGATGGTGTGGACGACACATGGTAATTGTTTTTCGAAGACAGTTACAAGAGGAAAGAAACATGCACTGTGGTTACGGGTTTAATATTAGAGCCACTTGATGTCTGTTAAAATATTAGAGTAGAGTTGAACTTCGATATCTCGAACTCGGGTAACTCGAGCTTCGGGATTACTAAAAGTTAACTCCTTCAAAATTGCTCTGACACAATTACTACACATATCTAGAAACAGGTGTGATAAGCTGTGATTTTATGAAAGTGTCCAGATCAGGGTCCATGCTTATAAAGCTTTAAGTTGAGTCTGAGTTTATTCTCAAGCTTTTGATTGGTCAGATTTGAGCCAAAGGCTCAAATCTGACCAATCAAAAACTTCGAGATATCGCAAGTTCATCTGTATATAACATGTAACAATATTATGATAGATGCACGTTTACTTGGTATGAAATTATCTGTCAAATATAAAGTGATGTTATATTGGGAAGAGAGAGCGAGAGCTTTTTCTTATAATCGGCATCTGTTTTGTTTTTGTTGTTGTTCTTTTTTTTGGGGGGGGGGGGGGGGGGGTTGGTGGAGGGGGTTGTTCTGGTTTTTTTTGCAGCCAAGTCTCGTCTGTATTTGTCAGCAGCAATTAAAACCTCCACCATTTTATCGTCTTTCTATAGAATAGTATCTAAATAGTGTTAGGGTTTACCTATCAGTAACACCATCATGCCATCTCATCATTCATCGGCGCTATATGACCTATTCAGTGTCGCAGTGCCGTAAAACCCAACTCACTCACTCACTTACTCAGTAACACCAATTGCAATCGTTCAGTATGGATCGCAGGAGGTGAACACATAGATAAACGGAATTTTAAGGAGGAAAACAGGTACAGTACAGTGGTAAGAAAATCGTCTCGCATTTCTTTGATAGTGCATATATCAGATAAAGATAT
This sequence comes from Azorinus chamasolen, assembly GCA_963576725.1. Classification (NCBI taxonomy): domain Eukaryota; kingdom Metazoa; phylum Mollusca; class Bivalvia; order Cardiida; family Solecurtidae; genus Azorinus; species Azorinus chamasolen. The sequence continues at coordinate 8,083,388 of OY755250.1, read as the reverse complement.
GGCCATCGAGTCATCTCACATTCGCCAAAGTTTCGTTAACTTCTTAGATCATTCTCGACAACTGCACTAGAAAATGTCAAAAATCGACGAACTCGCTGTTTGAATGTCAATATTTTGACAAGGATACACACTTTTAAAAATTCAAGCTATAACCAACTTGTCTACCAAAATGCAATCAGGATGTCAAACAGTTTGGATCCTGATGAGACGCCTTATCTGGGACCAAACTGTTTGCATAGGTATTCACTCATCCGCCCATAGCAGGCTAAATTGCAAGTAACGTATGTAAGTAAAACGTCTTCAACAATCGTAGCCACTCGACGGTTTACGGAAAGATCTTTAAAGTAAAATCGTAACAACTCGGATATTTTCGGCATGTGCTAAAAACATACGAAATCGTGAAATAGATCCATAACACTGTACTCCATCAATACGTTTTAACCATTTACTCCATGAATATTCAGTTAAGAAAAATGGCCATATGAATATAAATTAGATCGATTGTTACAATAGATATAGTACATTGACTCAGCAGTACTTTTTGCCATGAAAAACACTGTGTCTATATTATATCATGAGCAAACAGAGTAGACCCTGATCAGACGGCTCCTACATGAGACTACTCTGTTTGGAACGGTGTAGAAAGGCGTATTTATGGAGTAAATGTTTAATGTCTCCTGGAGTAGCTATCTGATCAGGATCTACTCTGTTCGCTTATGAAATAATATAGATCTGGTTAGACAGTGTTGACGCTGACAGGTTCAATAGTTTGTCCAAATCAGAAGAAAATCTTCTGCTTTAATCTGAGTGGACTCTCTGTCAACTCTTTCACTGCCAAATTTAAAATAGGAGTTTGGAACTACTTTTTTAATTATCAGTATACAAATATAAAGAATGGCTACATGCTATACATGTTTTGGAAACCTCTGAAAATGGGCTTAAATGCCAGAGAAAATAGTGTAGTCCTTGGCCAGACGCCGCCTTGGAAAAGCGGCGTCTGACCATGGACTGCACTATTTGCAGCGGTGCATTTAGGCGACTTTGGCAGTGAAACAGGTATTTCCTTCTTTTAAACGTAAGTGGTATGTCAATCTGTTTGGATCCTGATGGGATGCCGAGTAACTCATCGGCGTCTCACCAGGATCCCTACTACCGTACAAATGTAACCTTAAACAAGTCGTATGAGTCGCTTCCGGCGATGTGAGGGAAATAACCAATTACATAGATAGATATTATGTTTCCGAGCTTACCGGAAACTACCGAATATGTACGATTACAATTTCCGGCTACGTCATCGGTTAAAGATATAATGCACTCGTTTACTACAAAAATACCGTCTGCAAATTTTCTCGTCTAGAATTATTGTTATTTAATTACCATCCATTTATTTCAATAAACACTATCATGGTATGAAGTAGTTTAGATCCAGATTATCAAGATATGAATTGATGCCGAGTTACTCGGCGTCTGGTCTGTATCCAAATAGTTTGCTTATACTGAATCACAGTTGAATAAGTGTAGAATAATTCTGTTTGAAAGCTGTCATTTTAGCTGCAAAAATGTCTGTTTAACCGTAGAAACACCTTTTAACCCTTTTCATGCATATTCATTCCAGAAATAATAACATCAATAATTACTAATAACTTATGGACACGTGAACTTTTGCTATAACAGAAACTGTAGAATCATGCCTAGATGTTATAAAACTGTTTGCTTGAGTCTGAGATCATTCTCAAGCATCTGACCAATCAGACACTTTTGAATGATCTCACACTCAGACTCAGAAGCTTTATAACCTTGGACCAAGATCTATATTATAGTATAAGCAAACAGAGCAGACCCGGATCAAACGGCTCCTATAGGAAATGAAAGATTATTTATGAAACATAAATACATTTATAACATAATTCGTGGCTTCAGCGTGACGTAACACTATCATTTATTTTTTGATAATCACGGGCATATAGTCACTAGAGAATAACATTCGAACGACCGAACTGTATTCATACGCGCTGTCAAAACAAACTGGCGGACGGTGACCTACCTGTCAACGATTGGGTCACGATAGATGGCAAAAGATTGTTGGCACTTGCGCCTTAATTTCGATAAAATAATACAAATTGTAATCGCTGTCAGTAATTATATACAAAATGTATGCCAAAAAAGACCTACCAGCTACTCTGATCCATACAATCCATTCTACATAGAAAATGCCTCCACAACTATGCATTTTCTTCACCGCATGTCCTTTTGTTGATGCAGATTTCTACTCATAAAAATATCTCGTCAAACAACAACTATAGTCATCTGAATCCAGCACAGCACAAACATATTTCAAATATGCTATACTCAGCTGATCGCGAAAATATTCTTCATGTTCCAACACATTTTATGCAGCAGTTCACGAGTACTAAATCTTTTGTCCATATCAAACATTTTCACTGAACTTGAATCGAGATTTTTGTTTCTCGGTAGAAATGTTCATGACCATGTGTATACAACACTAATGAAGGGCTTAAAATACCAAAACGAAGGCGCATTTTGAATCCCATTGACAGTGAGTGTCAGACGTGTTGATGACTGTATGTGGGTATTCATTTAAATGGCGCGATTTACATAGACACAGTCATGCTGTGTACAATGACGTCATAATGTGACGTGTTTGTAACTATGTATGTCAAAACTGTAATTCAAAATTTATTTTGACGTGTTTCTGTATGCTTTTGTATCATAAACTATCACAGTTAAATTGAATACATGAGAGGTCTGAATTAGATCCTGGTTGATATAACAGTAAGTAAAAAAAAAAAGTTGGAAAATTTGGACCTACTTTGTCCCAGTTACCTAGCGAACCTAATAACACCTTTCATTCAATTTCTATATGTAAGGAGAATTTATAACAATCCACGTTACTGCTGAAATATTGGCTGCAAATAACATTTGTGTGTGTTATGTTATAAATAAGATCTTGCATTCGTGTTCATGATTATTGGATTTATTAAATTCGTCTTTTTAAAACGATAAAAAAAACCTCGCTAAAGCTCGTTTTTTTATTAATAAATCCAATAATCAAGAACACTCATGTAAGATCCTCTATGTATACACGTTCCTGTGGGAAATGGTTTATATCGATAGGTAATTTTCCGGGTTTAAAGCGCTTTTATAGTCCTTTGAGGATGCGTTAATGTTTACAGGAGCAGTCTGATCTGGGTCTACCCTGTTTGCAAGGATGTGAAAAGCGTATCTATGGAATAAACAGTTAACAGTAGTGTTGATCAGTTTATCAGAGAAACTTCGGCAAGATAGAAAACCAAGCAGACAAAGACGACTTATTCCGTAGCAACTCATAGGAGCGTCCATTAGTCAACGGAAAACACCGGAAATTAGCGGAAATGTATCGGAAACCATTCTATCAAAGGAAATTTAACAAGAAAGATCTTTTAAAAAGATATTCAGCGGCATTCAAATATTGACATAATGTACAAAACAATAACGATATTAAATCTCTGCCAACTTAATTTCAATGTTTCGAGATTCTGTTAGTACAGGGAACTAGATCTATGACGGGTTGCTTATAATTATACTAGCAGAGAAGCGTGCAATGGAAATGACTTGGAGTAGAATAAGCAATTATGGAAAAAATCAAGTTACTTTTATAGGAAATCACTATTAAAATGTACAATGTCAAAGTATTTTTTTAAAACTATCTGAAGTTAGTTTTACCTATTATAAAAATTTACTTGAAAGCATGTATATTTATATTGATATAAAGATAACTAATTGAATACACTTTAAATAAAGCATACAGAATTTAGTTTTTGTTTGTGCAGAGGCTGTAATTACTTAAAGAAAAGTATTTATCTATAGCCTGGATCAACGCATTAATTGACGTGTGTGCATCATCATTAGTGACACCATTAACTGAATATACATGTATTTTTAAAACAATATAAAGTTGCTATATCAACCTACTACTCGATCCAAAACACCAGGTGATAGAGCCGTAACAATAGCCGTCAGTAAGTAGCTTTATATCACAGAGAGGGAATTACAAGAGCCTTAATTGGTGCTGTGGTCGGGGATAGTAATTAATACTATTAATGCCACTACTCTGATATACTAAACAACATTTCGTCTTTATTTCCTATAGCATTGGCTGTGAATTATAGTGGTTTTGACAAACTATCTGTTCGTCAAGGTGGATTAAATTGATAGCAAAATAATAATAAATGTTTACAAGTTTAATAGTGGTTTTGGCAAACCGGCAATAATGCTCTGCAATCATTACCCTGAGGTGCTAAGTACGATAATGGGTTAGGAATTGATATAAAGTATGACACACCAAAATCGAATAGTCAAAATTGATCCACACCTTTTGAGGATAATAGATCTATATAGTTTTATTCAGTAATATTGTTTATGTATTATATACTCTAGTTTTGATAATGACCAAAGTAATAAATAATTCATATTGTTTTACCGGTCATGGTAATAAACAATGTATTTGAATCCACCAAAAGTTGAACTAAACAACATTTTGACTGAAAACTAAAAGCATAAAGTGAGTGGGAAACAGTTTGGACCAAGACTAAAATCAAAACTGAATGGGATAGTAAATCATCAGTAATGTGTTATGTGTTCTGGGGCTGTTTAATGACTAAACAATGTGACTATAGTATTTGAAAGCACCTCTTTATCACTCATTGTACCCAAGGTTGAGTAAGTGTGAATATGTCACCTGCTTAGCTAATATCCTGATCTGTATAAACCAAAAACAATGGACCACGTATCAATTTTTAACATATAGATAGTTATTTAATGATTTTGATTATTCAATTTTTGCTTTTTAATACAAATTTTCAATTTTTGCCGAAACGTCCTAGGCCGAATAAATAGATGGCCACAACGTCCTGGGTCGAAACATCCGGGGCGAAACTTCCTATGCCGAAACGTCCTACATTCAGTTTCATCATGTGTAGAGGCATTATAAAAAGGCTGTATGCCAGTCAAGGGATTAACTAATGAAAATAATTACTAGAAAATACTATTAGGTCATATGCAAATTACAATGTAGCATAGTTTCTGATTGGTGGAAAACTAGAACAAAGGTGAAAATAGACAGCTAACCGCTGAATAAACCTTTAACCCCACTGTGAGCAAACAACAACAAAAAACCCAACGAGAGGCGCATGCGCGAAGTGTTTGCTATATTAATAGCGAAGTACAGTGCGATATTGTTGTTTCTCAACAGAAAACGATCAAATAAAAAGCAAGACTGTTAAATGGTATACTGAAGGGTATATTCAGCATATATTTATTTTTTAATGCAAAAGCGTTCATGGACTTTAAACAGTACGCAGTTTGTCTAAAAATAAACCTGACGCATTAATGGAAAACCAGCTTATATATAGCCTTTGGGTTTTATCTTACCGGATAAGAGTGAACTAATATATCTCTTACTAAAGCAGTTTAAAACTACAGTAAAACTTCGATATCACGAATATTGATAACTCGAACTTCGAGATAACTCGAACATTGATAACTCGAACTCGAGATAACTCGAAGCAAATATTCCCACCAAAATTTAAAATACAAAATTATTCTAGATATCTAAAACGTATCGCCACGCCTATCTAAAACCCACGTGACAGCTTAATGCAGGCTGAAAGTATTTTCACATATTTCACATATTTCACATATAGTTGATTGCCAGATATGGACATGTCCATATAAACAATACGTTTTTTAGGCAATATTAGTTATGTTTTCCCTAATTGGAAAGGTAGTGCCATGCACTTAATGGTTTTGTATATATATAGTAATAGTTATGAGAAGGTTTTTGGTATACATTTTATAATGGTAAAAAATCTTTATATGTACATTAGGCTAAAATATCTTTAATACTGACAGGTGTTAACTTTAGTTTATATACATGTTTAAGGCCTCTGATCCTCAATAAATGCTTTTCTAATACTACTGTTAGAAGCAAGATCAGTGACGATCAAACTAAGTACAATTAGTTAATATTAACTAATATCTTTAGAGCCATCTGTCAGGCTTAGCAGTTTAGGGTAGGCTTATACAACCCAAACTATTTTAAAACTGATATTTGAGTGCCTCTGTCAGTTTAAGCATTCAGGACTGAACTTGTCTGGGCCCCCTACCCATTTCGAATTTAGTCGTTCTTTAAAGGAGTTGATCGAGGGTGCCAGTACTATATCATTGGGAAGTTTATTCCATAATTTTATGACCCTCTGACTGAAGGTGGTCCTTCTTAGTTCAGTGCGTGAGCGCTTTGTAAATACCCTCAAAGAGTTACCACGCGTGTTCTGCGAATAACTAGGGGGAGTTGGGAAGAGTCTCTCCTTATCAACATTATCTATACCATGTAATATTTTATATGTCTGTATGAGGTCAGCTCTTATTCTCCTGTATTCCAGGCTTGGGATCCCTAGTTCTCTCATTCGTTGACTGTAATTAAGACTGGACATGCCCTTAACTATCCTGGTAGCTCTACGCTGTACATTTTCGATAGCTTTCTGGTCTTTTTTGAATCTAGGCGACCAGATTATTGATGCATATTCTAAGTGCGGTCTGATTAAAGCTTTATATAATGTTAGAAACATTTCTTTAGACATATAATTGAAGGATTTAACAATCAGACCTAACATGCGGTTAGCCTTTTTCACTTTTTCATTAGTGTGCAGGTTGAACGTCAGGGCAGGGTCAAAGGTCACTCCAAGGTCTTTTTCTTGGGTTACATATTGTATCTCTTGCTGCTTGTTATCTTGATCTGTTATGTAGTATTTATTGATAACACCCCGGTTTCCAATGTGTAAATTCTTGCATTTTTTAATATTGAATAAAAGTTGCCACTTTTTTGACCATCTGATTGCCTCGTTGATGTCTTTTTGTAGCTTGACTGAATCTTCAACATTATCAATTGTTTTATATATCTTTGTATCGTCAGCAAACAAACGTACGACACATGAGATTGCCTCAGGGAGATCATTAATATAAATAAGGAATAATACTGGTCCTAGTACACTTCCCTGTGGGACTCCGCTGACTACCCTGGACCAATCGGAGTATTCTCCGTTTACTACTACGCGTTGTTTCCTTCCTTGTAGGAAGTCTTCCAGCCAGCAGTAGATTTTACCCCTAATGCCAATATCCCAAATCTTCTGTAACAATCTCATGTGAGGCACTTTATCGAAAGCAGCTTTGAAATCAAGGTATATTACGTCTACTTCTTTACCTTCATCTATTGCCGTAGACCAGTCTTCAATACACTCAATGAGTTGAGTAGTACAGGAGAAGCCTTTCCTGAATCCATATTGATATTTTGATATTATATTATTTTTTTCCAGATAATCAACTATTTGCGCTCTTAATATTCTTTCAATTATTCTGCAGCATATGGGCGTAATGCTAATTGGTCTGTAGTTTTCAGCTTTAGTCCTGTTACCTGCTTTATATATCGCGGTTACATTTGCTTCTTTCCATGTTTTAGGGAGTTTACCACTATCTAAAGATTTCCTGTATATTGTAGATAGTGGTTTAGTTAGTGTAGAAGAGCATTCTCTTAAAATTCTGGGATGAATATTATCCGGTCCCTGTGATTTGGATGGTTTAATTTCTGATAGGACTTGTTTTACTATGTCTTCTGTTATTTCGCAGTAGCTCAGTGTGGAGTGGATAGTGAGGGGTTTCGCTGCGGGGATGGATTGGGTATCTTCAATTGTGAAGACGCTGACAAAGTGTGCATTCAAAGTATCAGCGATTTCTTTATCTGTTGCTGTAAGCTGACCATTTGGCTTTTCAACATGACTTATTGTTACAGTTGTCTTAGTATTATTTCTTATAAATTTCCAAAATCCCTTTATATTCAATTTGGCATCTAGTGCAATCCTTTTCTCATATTGGTACCTGGATCTTCTCAACTCGTAATTGACTAAATTTCTTGATTTTTTATAGTTTTCGTAAGTTTGGAGGTTTTTACAATGCTGGTATTTGATCCATTTCTTCCTCTTATCTCTGATAGCTTGAACTGCCTGTCTATCAACAAATGGATTCCTGTGACTGGAATAGTTTACTTTATTCTTTGGAATATGGTTCTCTTGAATTTGGTATATGTTTTCAGCAAAAGACTTCCAATCACTTTGGATTCCTCCTTGAAGAATATTTTCCCAAGGTACTTTGGATATATCTGTGTTCATATCAGAGTAATTCCCTTTTGAGAATATATATTTCTTGGTATGGTTCAATTTGGTCTCAATATAACAATTAAAATTAAATGTTAGTATAATGTGGTCACTTTTGTCCAGGCTTGGTAATGTTTGTAAGTTCTCAACCATGTTCTCCTCATTGGTTAATATGAGATCCAGTAACGAAGGGTTTTGGTTATTTCTTTGCCTAGTTGGTACTTTAACATGTTGGTATAGGAAAAGGTCCTTGATTCATTCTACAAAGAGGGTACTTATGTGTCTATCGTTCATGGTAGAAGTTTCTAAGTTCCAATCAATCTCTGGAAAGTTAAAATCACCTGTTATCAGTATATGGGAATAGTTTCCTATGCAGGTACTATTCAAAAGTTCCAATAATCTTTGTACATTTTGTTCATTACTGTTAGGACTTCTATATATGTTGCCTACTAGTAAGGTATCATTATTTTGTAGTTTTATATTGCACCAAATAGATTCTTCAAAGTCGGAGTTCATGTGGCACTCTAAAGCTCTCAAATCTTTTCGGATGTATAGAGCAGTTCCTCTGCCCTTTACTTCGTCCGCCAGGAATAGATCATAATTTTCAATATTATAAACCTCGGAAATTGGTTCATTCAATGTGTTCTTCGGAAAGATCTCTGTTACTGATACTATGTGAGGACTGGAAGTTGAAATCAAGTGCTTTAGCTCTATAAGTTTTACTTTGGTAAGTACATCAGCATTTGTATATATTACTTTTAATTGGCATTCTTGTACGATATTGCTTGAAGTATCTGATTGTATACTAGTTCCTTTATTATTTACAGTTTCAGTTGGGTTAAAATAGTTTCCTTCATTGTGAAGGTTAAAACACTTATTATTCACACGGCTTTTTCGAAGATAAGGAGACATCAGGTTGAGGACAATTTTCCATATTCAATGCTGGCTCAGGGTTTACCAGGAGACCACCTATTATCGTCTCGTCCGTTACTGTATCGTTACCGAATACAGGGTTCAGCTCCCAACTGTGCGTTATCTTAGTGTCATTGCCTGGATGTCCTTCTTGTAAATCTTTACTCTCCATTTGGTCTTCCTGTTCCTTTGTGTCTTTTTTCTTTGTCCGCTTTTCTTTCCTTTCTTTCCTCTGTTCTATTGTCAAATCCCTAAACAGAACGACGTTTTTCAGAATATCATGAAGTTTGTTTTTTATTTCTTTGGAGTGATCAAGGAGTGCTTTTCTTTGTTTTTTATCTTTAAGGACAACTTTCAGTACTCTTGGCTTATTAATATCTTCATTTTTCTTGCCTAGTCTGAAGAGAGTTTCAATTTCTACATTTTCAATTCCTAGTTTATCTGCTATTTGTCTAAATGTGTCATCATCTTCTTCCTGGTTACGCTTTCCTTCCCTATGGTTGCCTTCTGGCAGATTGTATACTATTATATTGAGTTCTCTTCTCCTTCTATCCTCAATTTCTTTAGTTTTCTGATCTATTAGCTTCCCAAATTTGTCTTGTAACTTAGCAGTGAGCTTTTCCTCCATCAAATTCATTTCTGTTTTAATAGTTTCACCTGTTCTAATTTCCAGGCTGTCCATTTTCACTTCAAGTTCTGTAAGCCTTTTTTCTTGCCTTTCATTAAGTTCTTTAAGGGTTGAGCCTATCTGTTCCAATGTAGGTATAACAGTTTTACAGCTCTTGCAGGACCAGTTATAGTCTGTTACTTCACCACTCATTAGTAGGAAGTCGAAAGCTTTCTTTGATAATCCAGTGCATCTTTGGCAAAAATTCAGTTTACATCCATTGCAAATTGTTAATTTTTCGGAAGCAATTTCGTTTGAGCATCTGGAGCAAATTTTATCTGTATCTATCGGACTTCTCTCTAAAACTGTCCTCTTTCTTACCTTTTCTAGCCCCCCAATTTGACTTAAAATTGGACGTCTAGGTGTACTAGTATAGACGTTGGAAGCCATTTGTATTGTTTTATTATTTATTACTATGTTTTAATTGTCTTTATTGTTGGTGCCAGTTTTACTGTTTCACCTGTGATGACGGTAAGGTAGTCCCAGCAGCGTTACCATGTATTAGTTACACTTCTGCTGTAAGGATATTTTAGTGACGGTGGGGCAGTCCCCGCTACATCACCACTTAGTCTATAATATTTAATGGTCTATGAAATAAGTGCATGTACAAACACGTTTCATTTGCTGTAATATATTATTTATGTCAAGAAACAAGTTTTCCCTGTGCTGACGGTAGGGCAGTCCCTACAACATCACCATGTATTAAGTTACAGATATTATGCAAAAATAAATTTGCGACGGCAGGGCAGTCCCCACTACGTCACCGTATGCTCTGTAATATTAAATGTTCATTTGTAACAGTTCATGTATTATTGTGTTTATTTATTATTATGTATTATTATGTATTATTATGTCAATACTTGGTTTATACTATGTTGGCTGTAGTATATAATTTCTATTTAGTCACCATATAAAGTGTTATAGTTCTACTGTATAGAGTTAAGTGTATGAAAAGTTTAGCGACGGTAGGGCAGTCCCCACTACATCAACTTGTAATCTGTCTGTAATCAATGGTATTGAATATTCCTCAGTATCAGTGCTGATCAATATTTATTTCACCGAAAATCTTTAAAGCCCATTTTTTTGCTATTAAGCTATCAGGATGGACGCCATCAACTAACGGCCCTGGGTTAAGGGAGTACCTTGTCCTAGGTTGACTCTTCTTACCCTTTCTCCTATCCCTTCTTGAAACAATAAAATCCTGATAAAATTTGGGAGAAGTATAATCCAGGGTGTTATTTATCTGTCTTATCAAGCAATTTAGTTCTTTTGTCTGTTCATGGATACCAGAATCATCAATTTGGTCCCACTCTGGATGGCCACGTTGTCTGTTCCACACTTTGGTAAATATTGGGGGACATTCAAGAATGCCTAAGTTTACACTATAGCGGGAGCCTAGAGAAATGAGTTTATGAAGGTCACCAGATATTTCGGCTGAGAGTTCTTCAAAGGAATTGTATCTTGGCTGTATAAAGCGTCCGACCTTTTTGGTCACATCACAAGTGGCATGCCAAAAGAGAAAAAGTGTGTCCGAGTAATCGCCGTTTGAAATTTGTAAGAATTTCTCAAGATCCTGTACTCCTTGACCAATCCTGCGTCCACCTGCACACTTCCAGATGATATTTACTTCAGTATTACTCAAGTTTACCTCTGGTTTGATGTAATTTCCTTTACTATCAGAGAACAGAACTATTTGTTTGTAGGGATTATTCCCCACTTCTTTCCTACTGTCGTTAACGTAATTCCTTGCTTTCTTGTTTAGGCTCTCTGCCATGCCATTATGTTATATGTAAATATGTTATACTAATGAATGGAAGACTCTTCCCTATATGAATACCGAGCTTTACATTCGGTAGACACTCAATATGTGAACAGCTCAAACTTTAGACGGCAGGGCAGTCCCTACAACATCTTGTTGATATCCGTTTCACAGTGAAGATTGGCTAAAACAAGAGAAATAAAGAGGAAAAAAAGGATGAACAAGAATGGAAACGGATGGCAGAGCAGTCCCTACAACATCCTGTCTGGTTTTGCTTTACTTATAAGAAAGACAAAGAAACTTACCCCAAGCTCCGCGTAGCACTGAACCACCAATCAGAGGGCCAATTATTTATAAGATGTTATTGCATTTACGTTAATGTGATTGGTATGTAGTGAATTAGTATAAGAAGAAATATATCAGTAACTCGACTCTTTACAGTTGTCACGGTATGTGTTTACAAGAACTAAACAAAGGAGTCTTTACAAGAGCGTGTACAAACCCCACCGTCTCAATATTCGGTCTTTGATAAGTTATATTAGATCACTTATATTAACCACATGGAAGTACAAACTATTGATCATACTGGGAAGGTATTAACTTTCCAGGTTTACACACATGAAGCAAACACGTTTTTATTACATACCGGTAATATGTTTTAACGGGACTCTGAACTATTGTTTAAGATAATTATTGCTATCCGAACCTTAGAAATAGTTACAAATAGACTAAAGATGAAACAATGAAGGAAAAGTAGAAGAAAGAAGATGGAAGATTGGAATATTTCCAAAAATCCAATATGTCCGCCGTACTGGCACCCGAGAAATTGGAAGCCTACAATACCTTTGTATCTAAAAAATGAAATTACTCCCTAATATCCTATTATTTTGAAAAAAATATATGTGCAATAGTGATGAATGTGGTTTAAGTTTATAAAATCTGCAGATTAATCCTAAAATTAATGAATCCTATAGTGACGATTCCAAAAGATTTAAATTATTTTCATCAGAGCTCAAGAATCCATGTCTTCCATCCTCCGCGCATGCGCACGAATTCTATTTGAGCTCCTACAGGAGCTATCAGCATTACTCTCGACATGCATTGACCCTTTCCCTCATAAAAATGTGTTTTCACGCGTTTGCAAACTGAGTAGACCCTGATCAGACGGCTCCTACAGGATCCGTCTGATCAGGGTCTGCTCTGTTTTCTAATGGTATTTGATAGATCTGTTTGTTTTGCTTTCTAAACTGTATACAACAGTCCACCTTCCATGTTTCATCTTAACTTTTTTGATAATGAATATTCAGTAGGTACTGAAATTTAGAATAAACACAGAACAGGGAAAGGGTTAACTAAAGAAATTGTCCAGATTAGAAATGGGAGGATTCAAACTTATGTTATCTCGAAGTAAATGTTAAGGTCCTTTGGGATACTGAAGTACAACTGTATGTGTAACTAAATAAGTCACCGAGTGATTTATCTGGACCCTGCCGTTTTAAACCCTTTACTCCATGAATATTTATGTGATAAACAATGACGTCATGGTTATTTACCAGAGTATTCTTTATAATGGAACATGGACATATAATTTTTTGCCATGGTAGAATCAGGTCTATATAATATTTGCTGCATGTAATGTAAATCCAAATATAGGAATTGAATATTTCCAGCATATCTAACATTTCCAACACCCGGCAATATTTTCAACCAGAACATTCCACATTTCGACATTCCATATTTCATTATAACTATTTATCCATGAATATTCAGTAGGTATTGAAATTTTGAAAAAAACACATAGAACAGGGAAATGGTTGAGCAACCACCCTTGTCCAATGTCAAAGGGAAATAACACCAGAAGTAGTACTGCACTGGAGGTTTAATACACGTTTTTTCGGGCAATAACTCGGGACACTGCAGATGTTATTGCCCGAAAACAAACGTGTATTAACGCTATTCTTGCACAAAACCCATTTTCTGCTTTCCCGCATCAATTTAATTCTTCCAAATACAAGCAAAACTACCGCAGCAAAACTATACACATCTTTGACACTTCGTTCCATTTATGCTGTTTCCGGGCCACTGTTTTCTTTCTGACGTCAATTCATGATTGTATCAAATACCGTTTACACAGAATTTAATTCAATATGTATATCACTAAAACAGTTCATTGTCGGTGCCCCTGAAATAATCGCACCGTTCATCTAGCTTAGGCCAAAACGCTACAGCATTCGCGTCCATTGTTTACCAGAACAAAACAGAACAATTATTGTTTACCCTATGCCTCGAATTGGTATAATTAAAACCGGTCAACAACAGCGCTTGAGCACGATAATCACCTTGTTAATACATGGTCTAGCGGGACTACAACAGCACGTTTTGTGCAAGAATTAGAATTACTGTATACATTGAAACTAATAACCTTTTTTTATTTTTTCATTGTTTTAGTACATACATACTTGAACTGCTCTGATCTAATATTTCGACCAATAATGGGCCGTTTTCAAAGTTTATCATGTCAAAATACACGTCACATTTTGGTTACATGCATTCAGCCATAAAATCAAAGAGAACACGAGAAATGTCGATTATAATTTGTTTGACCCATTCCCTCATAGGCTATTTTTAGATATATCCTCTTTGAAAAAAATCTACCGAAAAGGATCATTAACTAGAGAAAAGGAAAAGTTTATAATTTTGTAGTTTGAAACCATTGTGATAAATAGAGCATTTGCTCCGATAGGAGCAAATTCTCTATTTATCACAATGGTTTCACAAAGAGACTTTTACAGAGTCGTCAAAAGTCGTCAATATGATGGAATGGGTTAATACTGCATATTAAAACAGGTCTTTGTCTTCATGATTGTAAACTTTTTTTAACAGAGGCTGCTTTACCGAGTTGTTCCAATATTGTCTGATATTGCACCAGTTTATCCTTTGTTGCTTTCAACTCTTCAATATTTACGTTGGAAGTTTTTCCTCGGCTCTTGCAGTCCATTTGGGTCGACTGGTCGTCAGGTATTTCCTGAGTACTCTCCCCTTCTTCCAAGATTGTTTTTAAATAGGTAGCCTTTTTAAATGCATCATCCGCAGCCTGGCTCTGTCGTCTAGTTTCATTTTTGCTGTTTGACTGGCTCAGTACATGTGGGTTGTATACTACGGAGACAGACGCTTGTTTTTGTAAAGTGCACTTTGTTGTCGGAAGTGCAGTGTTTACTTGGGAACAAACATTGTCATTGGTTTTCGTGTTGATTGAGCTTGCAATGGTATTTGTTGTAATTATAGAAATTGACGAATTTCTTCTTGTGCTGAAAATAACAAAATTTCCAAGCTAAATACATAAGAGTCTTATTTCAAAAATATGAAACTTATTAAAATATTTTTTATTTAATTATCCACCACGCGCTGGTTTTTTCACCGAACCCTCTTACCCAATCCCACCGTCCATCCCACCCTCATCCTATATGCTAATTAGAACCCCTTCTGGAGCTACGGAAAAAGGTGCGTACCCAAATACTAAAATCGTAATTTCTCCACCATTCTAAAGAGTAGTGACAGTATAATGTCTGATGGAGAAATAGAGGAGCTATTCTTGAACATATTTAACCCTTTCGGCTCCAATTTTTTAAGTGTCGTCTGCAATCCAAATTTTGTTAAATCATTCGGTACAATAAGGAAAGGGATAAATAACTGCAAATTTCAAAAGAATAAAGCACATATATAGAAATAGAGAATGAGACAAAAAGTGAAGTCCCTGATCAGACTATTTGTCGTGACGCATTTATGCGACTTCGGCGGTGAAAATGTTAAATTCATGCATCTTATCTGGACATTTGTCTTTAATTATTACACTTTTTGTCGAATCCTTTGAAATGGGAACTTATTGCATAACCATACTTATTGTGATATTATTTGTATAACCATACCAGAGCCATCTAACAAGTGTCTGCACTGTTTGCCATTCAAAGTTCAAAGAACTGGACTGAAACTTAGATCAGAGTCTACTAAATTAAGTCAGAGTCTACTAATTGTATAACCTGATCAGAGCCGTATAACAAATATCTGAACTGTTTGCCGATCAAAGTCATCTAGCAAAGTATGTCCTGACATACTAAATAGTTTCTATTGTTAAACGATGACGTGCCATCCTACGCCTTCATTCAAATGGTTGAACTGAAACTTAGGTCAGAGTCTACTAAATTAGGTCAGAATCTACTAAATAAGGTCAGAGTCTACTACATTAGGTCAGTCTACTAAATTATGTCAGAGTCTATCAAGAGTCTATCAAATTAGGCATAAGCCTCTCATTATATACCGACTGCTGTAAATCTCTTTGAAATGTTCACCCAGGCGTTTAAACCCTTTACTCATGTATGTAAGAAATAGTGTCACCGTGACTATTAATGAGATTATGCGTTACACTAGCATATGGATACAGGAGATTTTGGCTCAGGCAGAAACTATAGTATCAGATCTATATTATTGCGTAAGCAAAAAGAGCAGACCCATATCAGACGGCTCCTAAATGAGTCGTCTGATTTGGATCTACATCAACTCCGTTTGTAAAGGCGTAGAAAGGCATATTCCTGGAGTAGGCCTAGATATGACGTAATATATGACGTAATATATGACTTAATATATGACGTAATATATGACGTAATATGACGTAGATATCTATTCATGAAGTATATAGTCGTATTCGACTGGGGTTTTTCCTGCTATTCCGTCACGTAAACGTCTCCCACCTATTGAATTCAACCAATAAATTATAGTTTATGTATTACCTTTACCTTGCGTTACTCAACAATTTCAACGGTCTTCAACCTGTGTTGCATGATTTTTTTTCGCTGCTCAACGTGTATTGTATTCGACTGAGAATTGTTTTCTTTGCTTATTGATGCATGCCCAGTCGAATACGGCAAATGGTTAACCCTTTAAATGTGGGACTCGTATATACAGGTGTTTGCAAACAATGTAAGCCCAGCTCGGAGAGGGATCACAGAGTTCTATGAACATAGTCTGAACGGTTTGATAATAAGTTTCAGATAATAAGTTTCAGCCGTTATCGCATGCGCTCCTTTGAGACGAATATAAAGAGTGGTCACATCATAGGGTTTGGCGGAGAAGTCAAAATAGAGAATAATAAATTAGTACCGTAGATGGGACGCCTTTATCCGACGAGGGGAGATAACGTTGAGGCGGGGCTTGAGTCGGATAAAGGCCTCCCATCTACGGCACTAACATATTATTCGATTTATCCAGTCAATTTAGCTTTATCTATTTTCATAGACTCATAAAACATAACAATCTTGAAGTAATTTGCATTGAAAATGCGGTGTTTCGATCAACGGACCTCCCTTTTCATATTCATTTCTAAAGACATAAACAATGAGCTACCGCAGAGGAAAATAGTTTCGATACTTACATTACAAGAGGGGAAAACGTAGTTGAATTTGAAAAATAAGATCATTTGAATTGAGAGTCGATATTATTAATTAAAACAGACATGATTATATTCTCCCGGGGGCTCTCTGGTCAAATTCGAGCTCCGTCGTCTCAGTTTCTATTTTTAGACTGGGCTAACGTAATTCATAAATCGATGGAACTGAACGAGCTATATTTAGGTATATGACAATCACCGCTCCTGTAAGAGTATCATGAGAGTGAAAAGAAAATATTAACTATTTATCTGTCAATCTTTGCTTCCTGGCTTGATTTTTATCAAAAACGCAAAACGCAAGCGGTGGATTAAATTAATAAAACTAATAAATCAACGTCACTTTGTATGTGGCCTCAGTGGCGTAAAAAACGGTAAGCATGACGTTTCTAGAGTGATTAGAATTATTTTTTGTAAGATCAGGCGCGGGTTCGAATCCAGCTATAGCTATTTATTTTTATTTTTTCTTCTATTTTCTTATTTGAATAATTCTTTTGGAGAATTTTCTGTTCGATCTATTTCGTCAACATACTTTTATGCATATTTACAGAAAATTAAAATAGTTCCATAGTTATAGAATCATCACGCCTATCTACTAAACTAATAAACCTTCTACTACCGGAAGTAACCTAATAAACCTAAGCTTATCTGCACCCCCCTTATCATGTCACTAGAGAAGCCTGGTGACTGGAAAAAAAGTTATTCTTGGAAGTGTTTTAATTTACGCATCTTATCTGGACTTAATTCTATTTTTGCACGAATAAAAGTAATGCAGAAGGCAAAGCTCCCATGGGAGCTTTCTTCATTGCCTTATGCCTGCATTAAGCTAACGCTTATATTTTAAAAACTGGGGGGGGGGGCGTTTAGTAGAGATAATTACGGTAGATACAATGTAATCTTATGCAAACGATAAATAAACATCACTTACGCCGCAGGCGAACATTTTCGCACATTTTCGTTGTCTTCCGTCAACTTCCGCAACTGTTCGGATTTACGCGCAAGTCTTGTCGTAACATATGACGTCATTACCATGGACGCCATTAATAATGAACATAGCAGCATCAGTCCTATTGCAAAAGCTATCGTGTTGACACATAGTTCTTCGTTTATATTGTTTTCTGAAAGAAAGATCATTACTACACATTCTTGCCCGTAATTGAAAGGTATGGTGCTTAAATATGGCTGCATAATAAATTCCATAAACAAACTGAGCAGGCTCTGATCTGGCGCCTCTTCTCTGTTTCCAAAGACATTAAAAGGCGCAGATCTATTTATGGAGTAAGGAAAGGAGTTAAGTTGCAAAACATACGAGAGAAAAGAGAAAATATATACATGTATACATGGTCCCTGTAGGGAGTATCTAACTAAAGCAGTGATAAAACATGTGCTAACGAGTTCTTGTGTGTCTTGTCTCGTTGGAACACCCTGCGCGGGATAAAATGTTATCAACGAATGACTAGTCGCGACAACGAGTTTGCTTGATAAATATTTACGTCATAGATACATCATAGATACGTCATGCCGGTGTTTTTAACACAATTGTAAGTAGTTTAGACCTGTATCAGACAGCTCCTGTAGGAGTTATCTTGTTTGAATCTGTTTGCTTATGAATAATATAGACATGATTCTACGATTTGTCATGGCCAACATTTGCTGTTACTATGTACCATAATAAACAAATTTCGAGATTTAAGTTCGTAATATCACTAGTCGTAGTCGACTGGGCCTGTATCAATACGCAACGAAAACAATTCCCAATCGAATACAATACACAATGAGCAAAGAAAAACAAACCATACAATGCGGTTGGAGATCATTGATATTGCTGAGTAACGCAAGGTAAAGTTAATCCATTCACCATAATTGATTGGTTGAAATCAATAGGTGGGAGAAGTTTATGTGACGTTTATGTGAGAAAAAGCCCAGTCGAATACGGCTACTGTTCTAACTTCAATACGTACTTTGTAACAGGTAGCAGAAGCGAGTTTTGCCGATAATTGCCGACAGTTGCCGGGCGACGAACGATTCATAGCTTACCTGTTGATTCTAGTTCAACTCTTGTTCCGACGGAGATTGAGGCACCAACGTTTAGATCATCAGATGGATCGTCGTCCACTGCACGCTTCCGTCTTCCCCACCCTTCATTTCCGGTACCGCACGTGCTCTGATTGATTATAAAAATGATATACAGAATGGACTGCATGTATCATAATGTATTTATAAACACAGTAGAGACAACACAAAGTAAAGAGATAGAGAATACAATATGAGAGAGGTTATTTAGTATATGATAAATCAAAAGATAAATGTAATACTGGGACAGAGACATGGACTGAGACAGAAGCAGGGAGAGACAGAGCCGGCACAGGGACATACAGGGATAGAGACAGCGTCAGAGAGAGGGAACGAGGGATAGGGACAGAGACAAACAGGGACAGTGACAGGGATAGAACCAGGGAATGACAGGGAAAGAGACAAAGCGGCAGGGGCAGAGACGGGCAGATAGAGTGACAGTGACAGGAAAAGAGAGAGGCAGGGACAGAGACGGGAAAAGCCAGGGACATAGACAGAGAGTGACTGTGACAGAGACAGGGACACAGAAATGACAGAGATAGAGACAGAAACAAAGTCAGGGAGAGACAGGTGCAGATACAGAGAGAGTCACGGAGAAAGGGAGAGGCACAAATACAGACATGGACAGAGACAGGACAGACAGGGGCAGAGACATAGCGACATTTACAGAGATAGGGAGGATGACAGACACACAGAGAATGAGAGAAATAGAGAGAGAGGAACAGGATAAAGTGTTTGGTTTGTTTTCTTAACGGGGTTTGCGTCGTTTTAACAGTAATTCAGTCATCACGACTAATTACAGGTGGAGGAAGACCCAAGAGGTTCTTCTGTGCACGGAACAAATTGCATTGTGGTTTATATGTCGCAAATATAATTTTACATGCGTTAGTGGAGCGTGTAAAATGATTATTTGGCAATATTTGCGACATATAAACCACCGACATACTGCTGCAAATCTTTCAATACGCAACGATTATCCCTATTCTAATGTAGCCATAGATCAAGATGATTGAAAATAAGACATACTTTAAGTCCTTTGACATTTTCTGTGTGTCGTCATATGACGTCATAAAATACGGCGTCATGATTCCGTTACCAACCGTGCATTCGGTTTCCAACAGTATTATATTATCTCGCAAATTTTGTCACGTGGACCAATCAGAATGCGTGTTACAAAACTGTTGTATTAGAATATAGTCTGCGAAAAAAGAGAGACGTTCTTGTTGCAATTAGTCATACAGGCAGAGACACATGATGCTATGCAAGATTTCGTTTATCAGCCTGGAAAAGTTCAAATAATGATAGTCCATTATAAGGATAATTGTGTAATGCAATTGTATATGTTGTAAATGTGCTATGTAAGTGTAATTACTGTACTTATTTCAAATGCCATTGTGTAATGTAACTGTAAATACACAGGAGCCGCCTGCGTAGGGTCTGCTCTGTTTTCTTTTGAAAGTTGAGCCTGTTCCCTAGCTTTTGATTGGCCAGATTTCAGCAAAAGACTCGAGTACATGATCGGAGTGCCTCGGTTACATGTTCGGAACACCTCGGTGCATGATAAGATACTTACGGGTGTGCAAGCGTCTCTACACACTTGCAGCGTGCAGGAAAATGTCATCTCGACCAAACCACTTCCTAAGTCCGTTGTCCGAAACGCTCCGAAAGTAGCGGTTATGACGCCACGGGTCACGTGTGTAAAATCCGGAAATAACTCCACGTCTGCTGCACAGCTGAAGAATAAATAAAGATTAAGATAATTGATTGCAGTAAAGTATCAATGCTGGATAACCAATGGCAGGTGACAGCGTTAAACCTTTTATTCCTATTTATAAACGTGTTTTCATACATTTGAAAACAGAGTAGACCATTTGAGCTGTCTGATTAGGTCCGGGTTCCTGGTTCTCTCCTGTTTGCAAACATCGGGAAAGGGTTAATAAGGTGCTGAGACCAGTATCAACAGTGTTCCTATAGGAGCCGTCTCGTCGTGGTATTCTGTGTTTGTAAATGTGTAGAAATGCATGTTTGTAGTAAAGGTATGACGTCGTATATGACGTAGAAAGCCGTATTTATGCAGTGAAAAGTTAATCAGCATACTTATAATATATGGAAAAATAGTCAAACAGGGAGAGCCACACACGACATGACACCGCACCAAACACCATCAAACAAGAAACGGTAAAGCCACAAGACAAAACATAACAGGACGAATATCAAGACGAAAAACATTAAACATTAAGCATATTAAATAACAAAATTGACCATAGGCTGAAAGCAGGAATACCGCATTGGAACGGTCAGTAACTAAAATAAGCTACTGGGGGACTTGAACTTATGTTACGTTGGTGCACGTCCGCATGGTGCACGACTAACACAGTTCAATATCTGAATGCAAATTACGTTTGACATATTTCCTGGGTCTGTCGTTTATCCTAGGTCTGTCGTTTATCCTGGATCTGTCGTTTATCCTGTCCTGTCGTTTATCCTGTCCTGTCGTTTATCCTGTCCTAAATCCAGTTGAGCATATTTGGCATCTTCTCAGCCGTAGAATAATGTCAAGTCAAGTTGTCAACAAGCTGCGGGATCTAGAGAATGCCCTGCAGCTCCAATGGAACAACAGTTCTCAAAGTGTCTTAAAACGTTATGTCAATTTGCACGAGACTGGATCATGCAGATCAATGCTGGATAACCAATGGCAGGTGACAGCGTTGAACCTTTTCTTCATACTTATATAATATGAAGAAAAGGTTGATCTGACTGGAAGTCGTGAGTCAAAAACAATCAAAGAAGGTCGGGCGGCTCCTAATCTGGGTCTAATCTGTTCGCAAAGTCGATAAAAATAGAAGAAGCAGAGTCTTAACTTACGCTACGCAGTATCTGACTATAGAGTGAGCTGTGAATAGTTGTAAGGGTATCAGGTTATACTGTAGATGGGTGTGGTATCATGCTATGTGTGTAAGATATGCAGCTATTACGGTTTGGTATAATGCCGCGTGTCTATGGTATGCTACCACGTTGTGGTATAATGCCGCGTGTCTACGGTATGCTACCACGTTGTGGTATAATGCCGCGTGTCTATGGTAGGCTATCACAGTGTGGTAGCACCATACTACTCCATCCAGCCCCACCAAGCCGCACCAACCCACCACACCTACCGTACAACACCGCGCACACCCACACATACACACATGTACGCACGTAGGCTCGCACGCACATTTGCACGCACACACGCACGAACACAAGCCCACACAAACGCACACACGTGCACAATTGCAGATAAGCACATACACACGCACGTGCGCACATGCAGTCACGAAACACACACGAAAGCATGCACGCAAACACATACGCACACACATGCACTCACACGCGTGCGAGATAGTTGCTTTCTATCATATGAATGTTTCAACTTACTTATCTGTAATGATGTCAATATAGTTAGCCGTACACGATCGGGCTTTAACATCGAAATCCTCTGAAAAATAGATCAATGAAATACATTCGTCACAGTAATATAAGTTAACCCTTTCCGTCATACAAACGTGTTTCACGCATTTGCAAACAGAGCAGACCCAGACTGATCAGGGTCTGTTCTGTTTGCTAATGGGATTTGAAAGATCTGTATCTTAAGTTTCTAAACTGGGTACAATGTTCAACCCTCCATATTTCCTCATAAATGTTTTGTGTATGAATGTTAAGTATGTATTAGAATTCGAAATAAATATAGAACAGGGAAAGGGTTAAACTCCAATTTAGTATAAATTTCGGTCTTAGAGAGAGGTGGCAGGTTAATGCATGGTGAAAGTCATGCTGAAAACTCTTCTAGGAGCTTACTGCATGCATTACGATCTGCATCAGGCAGCCAACTGCCTAAATCTATCTAAATCCTTCTCTACTAGAGTTTCAGTTTAGAGGGGGTTTTACTGTACAAGATTAAAAATCGCATGCATCTATATACAGTAGACACTCAATATCTCGACCTTTAAACGATCACACAAATTACTTCGAGTTAGCCTATCTCTTACTTGGACATTTTCTCAGTGTGACAGTTCAATGCAAGTCGAAAGTAATGATATAGGAGTTATCAGCATTTCTTGCGACCTGCATTAGGCTGTAGCATATACAGTGACCTCTTGTTACAACGGACGTGTTTGTTTCCAGACATTTTGCTGCTATGATGAGGTTGTCGTTAAAACGAGTTTAAAAATGAAAGGAACCATATGGCCAGTGTTAAACTAGTACCAACAGGTGAATGCTTAATGCAGAACATAAGAAGTGCAAAAAGATCCCTTCGTTACCACTGGACCACCGCACACCACGAACTTAGACTCGACTAAAAAATTTATAAGCATGGATACAGATGGATTCTTCGAGAGCCATCTGAACTGGATCAAAAGGTTCTTCAGGATTTGGATCTGCACTGTTTATCTGTGTCCGTTCGAAGGGACATTGTCCACTAATGAGTTAATCTATATACACAGTATCTGACATTAGTGGTCGTGACATATTGATTAAATGAAACGAGTTTACTATAAATAAAAATATGGCACGAGCTGCAGCGAGTGTCATATTCATTATAGCAAACGAGTAACCAATTTGTAATGCACATGAATGTAACATTCTTTTCATCACAATGCCCTAAAAAGAAAGTGAAACAGGCTATAGCTGACGGCTGCTTCGGCCATTGTTTACAAACAGAGTAGTAATAGAGCATACGCATATGTTGTGAATTAGCCTGCAGCGTTATGCACGATTGGCTAACGAATAGCTGATGGCATGCACTTGTTCCGCGTTTTCTCTTTAAGATTCATTATCGGCCGAATTCGTATTGCTAATTTGACTAAAATGCACAAGTGCATTTCCGCGGTTTACGGCATTCTGTTTTGACACTCCCACACCGCAAATCATAGCCAATATTTTATTTCGATGATGAAATATTTACCTATGAATTCGTCGTCAACTTGTATCGTCATGGTAACGAGATCGGTCAACTTGACACTGTTACCGCCCACATCAAGACCATCCTTATATAGCTTCATCTGCGCTGTAGGCTTCACAGTCTTATTAATACCAGCGTCATCGACATCATCACTACAAAATAAATGACGTCATCTTTCACAATACGTAAATGTACTAGATATCCATGGACAATGTTCAAGTCATCCCTACAAAACAAATGTAATTTCGGAAAACAAATAAAGTGTAGGCCATCTTTGCACGAGTTCTGCGTAAAAACAAAACATATTATATCATCACTAACAGTCAAATAACACTAGCTGTAAATAAATATAAAATAAATAAATATGTCATCTCTACGATACAAATCACGTCATAATAATGAATTATTTACATGTATGTATAAAACAAAATGTCATGAAATGAAGTCACGAAATTTCTTTTATAAACTAGAACAGTATAGAACATAAATTCGGAAACCACAGCAACATCACAAGCATAAACGAATAGATATAATAAAAGGTAGATAGAATCTATTCCCCTTAAGTCCAACACTAGCCTAACATTGAGCCTATTGTCCAGTGATTGTCCAGTGAAGCACTAAAGCCGTTGGTAGAGTGGATTTTTCTGCATAATTTATATAAAGTAGATATTCGCCACAAGTCAACCATTTAACTGCTATTTACTCCATTATCCACAGTGATGTAACTAAGGTTCGACATAACAGAGGTCCGATAAATAGTCTGACCAATATCTCAAGTTCACAGTTTTATGCAAGTCTAAAGTAATGCTGAAAGCTCTTGTAGGGGCTTTCTGCATTACTTTCAACCTGCATTAAGCTGTTATATGTGTATCTAGATATATGCAGTGATACATTTTAGAAAATTCTGTACTGTTGATTTTTAAATTAATCCCAAAATCGAGGTTTCCGAGTTCGAGATATCGAAGTTCAACTATAGATATATGCCACAA
Organism: Azorinus chamasolen; assembly: GCA_963576725.1. NCBI lineage: Eukaryota > Metazoa > Mollusca > Bivalvia > Cardiida > Solecurtidae > Azorinus > Azorinus chamasolen. The sequence continues at coordinate 8,058,408 of OY755250.1, read as the reverse complement.
GTCAACCATTCAACTACCATTTACTCCATTGTCCACAGTGATATCACTAAGGTTGTATGTCCATAGTGCTGTCACTAAGGTAGTGTGTACATAGTGATGTCACTAAGGTAGTATGTACACAGTGATGTCACTAAGGTAGTGTGTCCACAGTGATGTCACTAAGGTAGTATGTCCACAGTGATGTCACTGAGGTAGTATGTCCACAGTGATGTCACTAAGGTAGTATGTCCACAGTGATGTCACTAAGGTAGTATGTCCACAATGATGTCACTAAGGTAGTGTGTCCACAGTGATGTCACTACGGCAGTATGTCCACAGTGATGTCACTAAGGTAGTGTGTCCACAGTAATGTCACTAAGGTAGTATGTCCACAGTGATGTCACTGAGGTAGTATGTCCACAGTGATGTCACTAAGGTAGTATGTATACAGTGATGTCACTAAGGTAGTATGTACTCAGTGATGTCACTAAGGTAGTGTGTCCACAGTGATGTCACTAAGGTAGTATGTCCACAGTGATGTCACTAAGGTAGTATGTATACAGTGATGTCACTAAGGTAGTATGTACTCAGTGATGTCACTAAGGTAGTGTGTCCACAGTGATGTCACTACGGCAGTATGTCCACAGTGATGTCACTAAGGTAGTGTGTCCACAGTAATGTCACTAAGGTAGTGTGTCCACAGTGATGTCACTAAGTTAGTGTGTCCACAGTGATGTCACTAAGGTAGTGTGTCCACAGTAATGTCACTAAGGTAGTGTGTCCACAGTGATGTCACTAAGGTAGTATGTACATAGTGATGTCACTAAGGTAGTGTGTCCACAGTGATGTCACTAAGGTAGTGTGTCCACAGTGATGTCACTAAGGTAGTGTGTCCACAGTGATGTCACTAAGGTAGTGTGTCCACAGTGATGTCACTAAGGTAGTATGTCCACAGTGATGTCACTAAGATAGTATGTCCATAGTGTTGTCACTAAGGTAGTGTGTCCACAGTGATGTCACTAAGGTAGTGTGTCCACAGTGATGTCACTATGGTAGTGTGTCCACAGTGATGTCACTAAGGTAGTATGTCCACAGTGATGTCACTAAGGTAGTGTGTCTACAGTGATGTCACTAAGGTAGTTGTATGTCCACAGTGATGTCACTAAGGTAGTATGTCCACAGTGATGTCACTAAGCTAGTATGCCCACAGTGTTGTCACTAAGGTAGTGTGTCCACAGTGATGTCACTACGGCAGTATGTCCACAGTGATGTCACTAAGGTAGTATGTCCATAGTGTTGTCACTAAGGTAGTGTGTCCACAGTGATGTCACTAAGGTAGTGTGTCCACAATGATGTCACTAAGGTAGTGTGTCCACAGTAATGTCACTAAGGTAATATGTATACAGTAATGTCACTGAGGTAGTTTGCCCACTGTGATGTCACTAAGGTAGTATGTACACTGTGCTGTCTCTAAGGTAGTATATCCACAGTGATGTCCACAAGTCAAACACTCACACACAATTAACCACAGTGTCCACAGTGACGCCACAAAGGACGTACATACAAAGCATAAACACACTTCAGGTCAAACACTCAACGAATATTGACTCCATTGTCCGCAGTGATTGGTTTGATTTGGGTTTTTATCGTGATTTACATCGATTTAGCAGTACTTTAAATTACAGGGAGAGGAAAACCGCCGATGTTGTTCTGTGTACGGAACAAATTGCATCGTTTCGTACACAGAACGACATCCAAGTAAAACCACTAAGGTCATATATACACAACTGAGACTCTCTCCTCGAGTCAAACACTTACCCAACATTGACCCCGTTGCCCACGGTGATATCACTAAGGTCATATATACACAGTAGAGATTCCTGCAAATCTGAGCCTTTCTGGTACAGTGGATTTTTTTGCACGATGATTGTAAAATATGTCTCAGCCTGTAACAGGAAATGACGTAATATATTAATGAGATATATATCATAGTATGTTATAACAATGATATCACAGACTAATGCAATAAATGCCCCAGTATGTAATAACAGTTTCAGTTTTGTTGGCAAATCACAATACCTATTGCCTTTGACCATTTACAACAGTACATGCGAAATATGGCATATACAAACATTATTAAAAGAATAACAATGAATTACAAAGTAGCAATTGTATCCATGGTAGGTTTACGGAAATGCATACACTCCTTGATATATTTACTTGTTATTATCAAATGTTTCTTGTTTGTCGTTGACATAAAAGCGTTAAGTTTGTTAACAGTTGGCTAATGAATGTTACCAAAATATTTTCTACGAATTTCTGCGTACTTGGGACAACCCAGTAGGAAATGATATTCACTTTCAACAAGATTATGATTACAAAGTTTACAGAATATGTTTTCTCTTAATATTCCACTAAAACGCCCAGATTCAATCTCAATATTATGAGAGCTTAACCCATTAGCGCCCCGTGGAGTCTTCAATGTTTATATATTGGATTAATTCATTTTTAATTTAAAGGCTGCCTGGCCTTTCTTCAATTTCGTTTTGTTTTATATTGAATGTCCTATCAGCAAACAGTGTAGACTCTTATCAGGCACCGCATTATGCGTCTGATCAGAGTCTACACTGTTTGTCTATTTCCCATATATGGGATCGTTGGAGCGAATGGGTTAATCAAAAACGAGAAAATATTTCGACCAGCTCTTCATTTATAATTTTTTTTAGATATTCTTCAAAAACAAAAACTGTTTTTAAACCTACAATACGTACATAATATGGTAATCGAGTTAATTGATTCATTCCAATCATGAATGAACTGGTCTCTTAGATGCATCTTTATTAATGGTACATAATTAGTATCAGCATTAAAACTTAACCGTACATTAGTAAGTTCAAGATGATCAATAATAGAATTAATTCTTTTGGCCCATTAACCCTTCTCTTGCTGATTTTTAAAATAATATATCCTTCTTTACCCATGCCCTGTTGTATAATTACATATATATTCACTGTGTACAAGTATTTCGCTGTACAATCACTGCTGTGGAGTGCACTGGTTGCGCAATGAACTTGTAAATAGTGCAGACCCTGATGAGACAGCTCCTGCAGGAGCTGTCTCATCTGGGTCTTCACTATTTACAGGTACGTATATTGACGTGAATAGCAAGCGAAGGGTTAAGTGACGTTTACATTATTGCACTGATCAATAGAAACCTCGTGCATCGCTGGACCAATTTTACTTCTTATCTTACACTAGAACTTAAATAATAATTGCAATAACAATGTTGTAACAGATAGATGGGGTATATGTTTCAGCATGAAATAACACTGACGCAACAGGTTAATGTGAGATAATGTCGCAATATGTTGTAACAATGACGCAACAGATTAATGTGATCTATATCCAAGTATGTTATAAAAATGACATAACAGATTAATGTGAGCTATATCCAAGTATGTTATAACAATGACGTAACAGATTAATGCGATCTATATCCAAGTATGTAATAACAATGACGTAACAGACTAATGCGACCTATATCCAAGTATGTAATAACAATGACGTAACATATTAATGCGATCTATATCCAAGTATGTTATAACAGTGACGTAACAGATTAATACGATCTATATCCAAGTATGTTATAACAGTGACGTAACAGATTAATGCGATCTATATCCAAGTATGTTATAACAGTTACGTAACAGATTAATACGATCTATATCCAAGTATGTTATAACAGTGACGTAACAGATTAATGCGATCTATATCCAAGTATGTTATAACAATGACGTAACAGATTAATGCGATCGATATCCAAGTATGTTATAACAATGACGTAACAGATTAATGCGATCTATATCCAAGTATGTTATAACAATGACGTAACAGATTAATGCGATCTATATCCAAGTATGTTATCACAATGACGAAACAAGTTCGTTTGATATAGGTCTCAGTATACCATAAACGTAATGTAACACTGGTGAAACACATTGGTGTGATACACAGGTAGCGGTATTTAATTTCAATGACGTAAAATATTAATGGTATATAGGTGTCAGTATGTTATGAAAATGACGTAGTAGATTAGTGTGATTTAGGTATAAGTATGTTTTAAAAATGAAATAACAGATTAATGTGGTGTAGGTCTCATTAAGTAAATAACAATGACGTAACAGATTGATGACTTATTTGTCCCAGTATGTAATAACAATGACGTGACGTAACAGATTGATGACATATTTGTCCCAGTATGTAATAACAATGACGTGATATATTCTTATGATATATATTCTAGTATGTAAAAGCAAAGACGTAACAGATTGAAATGATATATATGTCAGTATGTAATAACATTGACCTAACCGATTGAAATGATATATATGTCAGTATGTAATGACATTGATTACAGATTGAAATGATATATATGTCAGTATGTAATAACATTGACCTAACTGATTGAAATGATACATATGTCAGTATGTAATAGCATTGAACTAACAGATTGAAATGATATATGTCCCAGTATGTTATAACAATGGTTTGACAGACTAATGTAATGTAGGTCTCAGTTTGTAATAACAATGACGCAACAGGCTGAATTGATTTATGTCCCAGTATTCAATGACATAACAGATTAATATAATATATTGTCCAGTATGTAATACATAAACAAAATATTTACCGTGTCTATGCCGCACGCGCTGAAATCAAACTCGTGTGTAGTGTCCACTGCGTACGTTGTTTGTTTACATGCGGCGCCATATCCCTTTATGTAAATGATTCCGCCATCCACAGCTCCGGTCAAGGTCACCTGGATCCTGCTTGGGCTACACACCTCCCAAGTCACTGAAAATCACAACAGTTGGGTTTTTTGTCACCTAATAAATTCGTTTAAACAATATTAGACAAACGATAAGAAGTCGTATACATGTGAACTATGATATCTCGAATTCGGATAACTCGAATTTCAAATTATTCGAACTAAAAGTTCGGTCTTTCCAAAATTTACACAAACAGAATTGTTCTAAAATGTATCACTACACATATCTAGAAACACGCGTGATCGCTTAATGCAGATCGAAATTACTTTAGATCTGCTTTTAGCTGGGAACTTGAGATATTGGCCAGACTATAAATCGAGCCTCTGTTATCTCGAACTAATTTGTTTGGTCCCTTGAAGTTCGAGATATCGAACTTCAACTGTATATCCTTCTAAACACATTTCTTCAACTCTTTCACCGCTGTTGACAAATCCGTTTCAAGCTTTACAAATAGATTTGATCCAGATGAGATGCAGTGCAACTCGGCGTCACTTCAGGATCCAGACTCTTAGATACGGTATTTTGTTGACGTAGAAGTAAATGACGTCATTTTGAATCGGAAGTAATACCGGCAATATTCGGTCAGTGTCCGATTGCGGAACAACGCTATAAATATTCATTGAGTGTTCACAACAAGATTTGAAATATAACAATCCTAAAAGGAGAAAAACGCGGATAGAGCGTATGTACTGTGTGAAATAAAAAAAATTTGCAGGGGTACCATACTTTGTTAGACAAATTGCTTGAGAATCTCCTTAGAAATGCCTGAGATTTGATTTTTTTTATATATACAACATATAGCGCTAGGAAGAAAAACGAGGAAAATGCATGAGAAAATGCATGAGATTTGATTTTTTCTACATAAAAGCATGGATAATTAAAACAATGCATTACGATTAGACAGTAACAAATTAAAGCGTTTCATTCGTTTCTTAAATTATTATTTTTATATACATGTATAAAAGTATTCAAGTTTTGATTGGGTCTACTCAAATTATTTGGAGTCCTTCTCTGAACCACGGATTCCTAAGTTACCCCACCCGGGGGTTAAATTACTTTTCCTTGTAATAAAATGCAAAATGCGGGGGGGGGGGGGGGGGGTGATCCAGATGCTTGCATAAATGTTTGTTTTGTGAAAACATACATGTACACGTTGTACGGCCGACATGCGCGGATTTAGAGGGACGGGACAGCGTACATCCCTGGTTCCGCACCTGCCCGGAACATGCAAATGGTTATTCAATTGATGTCAGAGTTAACTCCTCCTGTGCTTATAATCAGTTGAACCTGGAACACGAATAACTCGAACTTCGAGGTTATTCGAAAATATTCGTTCTCAAGCTTTTGATTGGTCAGATTTGAGTTCTCAAGCTTTTGATTGGTCAGATTTGAGCCAGAGGCTCATATCTGACCAATCAAAAGCTTGAGAACGTACTCAGACTCAACTAAAAGTTTTATAAGCATGGACCCAGTCCTTTCAATACTTGCAATACAGAATTGCTATAAAATGCATTACAGTGCTCCCTCCCTACAACGGCCCTCTCAATAACGATTCCCTCCTTAATACAACAGATGTCACTGTTTCCGAAACAACAATGCTCCAGAAACAACTTTTTTCATCGTATTTTATTTGTTCCTCCATCAAACCCTATGTTGTGACCACTCTTAAGAATCGTCACTTTGTGATGATTCTAAAGAGTGGTCACAACATAGGGTTTGATAGAGGCATAACGGTTTTAGTTCTCGAAATACACCTTATCTGCGGATCTGCAAACAAGCTAATTATGTTGATTTTCCCTCTCTATAACAACTCCCTCTGAACAACACATACAATATTCGTATCCCAAAGGGTGTCGTTGTAGAGAGGGAGCACTGTACTATGCATATCCAGAAACACATTACTTTAGACCTGCATTAAGCTGTGAACTTGATAAATTGTTCAGATTAGAAATAGGATAACTCGAACTTTTGTAATCGCGAACTAATTTGTATGACCCCTCTATGTTCGAGATATCGAAGTTCAACTGTACCTTTAAAGGTCATCTAAATACTATGCATAGTTCTTACATGAATATTCACCAGGGATAACTCGAACTTCAAGGGACCGTACAAATAAGTTCGAGATAAATGGAGTTCGAGTCATCCGATTTCTAATCTGAACGATTTCTCAAGGACGTAGCTTAATACCGGTCTAAAGTAATGCTGGAAACTCCTGTAGAAGCTTTCAGCATTACTTAAAAATTCTGAAGGGTGGTGATCCCCCGAAAGCAAAAATTAAGACCTGTATTAAGCTGTCACATGTGTTTCTCTATACCTGTATCGATACATTTTAGAGCATTTTTTTATTTCAAGTTTTGGAGAGACTGGACTTTTTGTTCGAGTTATCCCGAAGTTCGAGTTATCCGGGTTCGAGCTATCAAAGTTGAACTGTACATGTATACTTACACACTGGATTATACTGGCTGTTGACGGGTGTAATAATGGACAGGATAACCCACGCCAAATATCTGCAATTACATGTAGTAAGATAGAACCAGAGGTCCGAATAAAGTGCGTAAATTTAACCCATTTACGCCCAATGGATTATTCCATGCTTAAATATTGGATTAGTCCATTTTTTATCTAAGGAATGTCTGATCTAAATTTTCATTTTCGTTTTGTTTTATATTGAGTTTCCTATCAGCAAACAGTGTAGACTCTGATCAGACGCTGCATAATGCGGCGTCTGACCAGAGTCTACACTGTTTGCATACATCCCATATATGGGATTGTGGGCATAAATGGGTTAACTAATTTTAGGAATAACTCCCTTATTTCTTCACTAAACCCTATACTGTGACCACTCTTTAGAATCGTCTCAAAGAGAGTGTTCACAGTATATAGCTTGGTGAAGAAGTGACGAGTTTAGTATTTGTGTACGCACCTTTTCTATCTGTAGCTCTGTAGAGAGATGTATTATATAGATAAGAAAACGAAACAAATAATGGCATACCACGAGATTGTTTCGTTGCTTTAATATATTTACCCATGAATAGGCATATTCATATAAAAAGTAGTGACGTTATTACTATTAAATTATCAATTAGGATAGTATAATGGCGTCACATTTACGAGCTGTCAAACTGTTTGACACTCGGTCAATGTCGTTTTCAAAAAATTGGTCGAAACGGTTCAAATTTAATCATGTACAGTTGTACTTCGTTATATCGAACTCGGATAACTCGAACTAAGGGATAACTCGAACTAATGGATAACTCGAACTAAACGTTCGGTCATTCAAAAATTTTAAATACGAATTTGTTCTAAAATGTATCACTGTACATATACAGAAACATATATGACAGCTTAAAGCAGGTCTAAAGTAAGGCAGAACGCTCATACAGGACCTTTTAGCATTACATTAGACCTGCATTAAGCTGTTGGCATGATATTTTGGGCAGGTAAGAAATCGAATTACTCGAACCTCTGTTATCTCGAATTAATTTGTATGGTCCCTTGAAGTTCGAGATATCGCAGTTCGACTGTACTACACCAATACACCTTTATACGCCGTTTGCAAACAACGTAGATGGTAGACGGTTAAGAAAGCAACCGTCCTATCTGGGTCTGCACTGTTTACAAATATTCCTAAGGAGCCGTCTGATCTGGGTCTGCTCTGTTTACTTATGAAATGATATAGATATAATTATACCGTTTCTGCCATGTCCAAAATTCCGTGTGCATGTACCAGTACAAAATCATTCTAATCAGTATTCATGATGTCTTTATTATCTTACATAAATATTAATGAGATGTATTATATTGTCCACAGCGGTTACCAGAGCAACAGATAAAGGTGCGTCGTCAAATACTAAAATCGTCATTTCTCCACCAAACCCTAAGTTGTAATCACTCTTTAGAATCGTCTCGAAGAGACGATCACTCTTTAGAATTGTCTCGAAGAGACGATTCTAAAGAGTGTTTACAATACAGTGCTCCCTCCCTACAACGGCCCTCTCAATAACGATTCCCTCCTTACAATAACGCATGTCACTGTTTCCGAATCAACAAGGCTCCAGAAACAACTTGCAATCGTTTTTTCTTTATGCCTCCATCAAACCCTATGTTGTGACCACTCTTTAGAATCGTCACATTGTGACGATTCTAAAGAGTGGTCACAACATACGGTTTGATGTAGGCATAACGGTTTTAGTTCTCGAAATTTATACACCTTATCTGGGGACCTGAAAACAAGCTAATTATGTTTGATTTTCCCTCCCTATAACAACTCCCTGGCCTCTGAACAACACATACAATCTGCGTATCCCAAAGGGTGCCGTTATAGAGAGGGAGCACTGTATTGGGTTTGGTTGAGAAATAAAATAAATATTATAGAAAATATTTTGTTTTACGCACCTTATCCGGACCTCTGATTTACTCTATGAATATTAATGAAAGAAATAATGACGTGATGAATATTCATTAATTTAATGGTTATAATACAGCATGGACACAGACGGGTTTTTTGCCATGGTAGAAACGATAAATTCTTATCTATATGATATCTAAAGCAAACAGAGCAGACCCTGAACAGGGTCTACTCTGATTGCAAAGGCGTAGAAAGGCGTATTTATGGAGTAAAGGGTTATTGTACATTTGGTAAGGAAAGCTGACGGAATGAAGTTCAAAAGGAAGCATTTCTAAAATTTCGTTTTCTTTAGTAAATGTACTTTTTCGGTAGATTTATTCAAAGAGGTTGGATCTAAAATAGCATATTAACCCTTTCCTGCATGAATATTCATGAAAGCAATAATGATGTCATAAATATTAAGTAGATTCATGATTTTTTTTTCCAAAACAGAAAATGTAGAATCATATCAATATTATATCATAAGCAAACAGAGCAGACCCTGATTAGACGGCTCCTATAGGAGCCGTCTGATCTGGGTCTACTCTGTTTGCAAAGGCGTAGAAAGGCGTATTTATGGCATAAAGCTATGACGTAATCTATGACGTATTTTTATGACGTAGAAAGGCGGAGGGAAGGGTTAGGGAACGGGCGAACGCCGGCTTGTACTGAGTTTAAACATTACGGAGATCGACTGAGACCAAGAAGCCGTGTAGACCTTCTAAAAATAATCATGCCTACAGCAGACCTTGCTTATAACGACCAAACAATGAAAAATGTTTATTCTTTAGCCTGCTGCTGTGTAGTTACCAATACAAACACTTTGGATCCAGATGAGATGCCGAGTAACTCGGCATCACCAGGATCAAAAGCGTTTGACACACTGACTACATTTTGGTAGACAAACTGCTGTTTGATTTTTGAATTTTGAAAATGTAAAGGGGTCAAAAATTGTGTTGCAAAGAGAACACGGTGGAATGCCACCTACCTTACGAAACGTTTTCCCATTTCATCTATTTATTTCATACGAAAAAATCATAACATCAAACTGGTATATACATGTTTCAGTCATAAAACTAAGATCATTGATTAAATTCTTAAAATCCAAAATTATTCCTTGAATTTTCTATAAATATCCATTTTCGCAATTGTAACACGTTTGATATCTATAACATCTTGTTTTCGGAACAAGAGGTCCAATTAACGACCAATGTCTGTGTCATATGCTGACGTTATTTGAGTTTTTGTTTGCTACCGGCGAAATAACTCGCGTTTGCAAACAGCTTATATCCAGATGAGATGCCGAGTAACTCATCGTTTACTCGGCGTCTCATCAAGATCAAAGCTGTTTGACACTCGGTAAATAGTTCTGTCAAAAGCTCGAATAAAGTTGAAGAAAGGTAAAAACTGAAATAGATCTAATTTCACGCAGACGTTATTTTTTCACAGAATGATAAAGATTGGCTGCGACAGATTAATAATTAATTAATTGCATGAAAGCGTTAATTACATTATAGCCAACTAACACAAGGTATCGGGGAAAATGGTTACTCGGATACCATCAAACAATGTAGATCTAGATCAGGTGCTATGAACAACTGCTTGTATGGATCCTGATCAGTTAAAACGTCTTCAGATATAGCGGGCGATCCGGTTCTACAATGTTTGCGTTCCCAGTCTTCCTCAATAACTAATTATTACAAATTATTTTTTAAAAAAATATCAATTATGTATTTAATTCTCAAAAATATTTTTTTTTTAAAAAAAAAAAAAATTCAAATTAATATTCATGATGCCACTAATTCATAAATAAATATTTATCAGATCTGGTACACCTGCATTGCTGTATTTTTCTAACTAAACCAATATCTAGATTGACAAATATATTCGGCTTTTTGATGAGACGAAAGTGGGACAGAAAGACAACCATCTACTGCACAAAGGCTGCCTTTAGTTTTGAGGAGAGAATGGGACAGAAAGACAACCATTTACATACTATACAATGACCACCTTTAGTTCTGATGTGGCTGGAATGGGACAGAAAGACAACCATTTACTATACAATGACCACCTTTAGTTCTGATGAGGCTGGAATGGGACAGAAAGACAACCATTTCCTTACTATACAATGACCACCTTTAGTTCTGATGAGGCTGGAATGGGACAGAAAGGCAACCATTTACTATACAATGATCACCTTTAGTTCTGATGAGGCAAGAATGGGACAGAAAGTCAACCATTTACTATACAATGACCATCTTTAGTTCTGATGAGGCAAGAATGGGACAGAAAGTCAACCATTTACTATACAATGACCACCTTTAGTTCTGATGAGGCAAGAATGGGACAGAAAGTCAACCATTTACTATACAATGACCACCTTTAGTTCTGATGAGGCAAGAATGGGACAGAAAGTCAACCATTTACTATACTATACAGAGATCACAGTTAGACCTTCCATGTTCAGTATTCGGTAAAGAAATATGGACAATGTAACTATTTATTAACCGAATTTGTATATTGGCATACATGTATGTTTAACCCTTTCACCGCCGAAGTCTCATAAATGCACTACGACAAATTGTGCGTCTGATCAGGGACTTCACCTTTTTGTCCCATTCTCTATTTCTATATATTATGTGCTTTATTCTTTTGAAATTTGCATTTGTTTATCTCATTTCCTTATTGTACCGCAATGATTTAACAAAATTTGGATTGCAGACGACAATTAGAAATTTGGCGCCGAATGGGTTAAATGGATCTTTGATATTGGTAGGAACTGTGTAGAGTCAGATCTGTATTATTTCATAAGCAAACAGAGCAGACCCAGATCAGACGGCTCCTATAGGAGCCGTCTGATCTGGGTCTACTTTGTTTGCAAATGCGTAAAAATGCGTTTATATGAGGGGAAAAGGTTACACAATTAGCGGACAGAGAAAACTCTGATCAGACGACCCCTGTAGGACCCGTCTGATCACGTGCTACTCTGCTTCCCTTATGGAACAATACTGATCTGATTCTGCAGTTTTTACCATAATAAAACATTTGCTTTCTTCATATGCTAAAATAAATATTGAAGTTAATTGGTAGTCGTACACACATTATCTCATACATGAATATTCATAGACTAATTTGGTTAAGCAGACGACTCTTTGAGCTTAACCCATTACCTCATAGGCTATTATTAGATACAACCTCTTTGAATAAGTCTACCGAAAAGGAGCATTACCTAGAGAAAAAGAAAATGTTAGAATTTTGTAGTTTGAAACCATTCTGACAAATAGAGCATTTGCTCCTATAGGAGCAAATGCTCTATTTATCACAATGGTTTCACAAAGTTACTTTTATAGAGTCGTCAAAAGTCGTCAATATGAGGGAAAGGGTTAAACACAATATATGTCGCTTGTTAGTATCGCGGTTATTTTAATAAACATATCAATCGGAACGCCTCGGCTGATATCGACATATTTCCGTCCGAGCTTACCGGGGTCAATCGAGTAATTACGATTAATTATACGCGTGGTTGCTTATAGAAAATCAAATTTGCTTTCATTAATATTTGATAACATAGATAGATGCTTTAATGACAGAAACTTTACAGCTTTCAGTAATGTAAACATCAACATATCATACATACGGCACCATGGTCTTAGAAAACAATATTGACATTTTAAAGAAAAAAGATAAAAAGATGCAGTAGATGATACCGCAAACAATACGTCTACTTATGACTGTTCTAAAATACAGTAAAACCTCTCTATAACGGCCAATAAATTACATCAAGTATTTTGTGTTAAAGGCAGGTGGTTGCTCAAAGCAAGGTGATAGTAAAACAGAACGCTCCAATAGGAGCGTTCTGCTTTACTTTCACCTTGCTTGAAGCGGCCACCTGTCCTAAATACCGAATAATTTACACAATTTAGTGGCCGTTATAGAGAGGTTTTACTGTATATATAGAAACGTAATACACTACAATTGTACACACGCGACCTTCCATCTTTGTCATAAAACAAGAGTAAGCGTTACTGTTGATTGAGTTCGGTAACTCTGTGACAATCCGAGGAGCGTACGAAAAGTACAGTGCCCCCTCCCTACAACGGCCCTCTCAATAACGATTCCCTCCTTACAACAGCGCATGTCACTGTTACCCTCCTTCCCTACAACGACCCTCTCAATAACGATTCCCTCCTTACAACAACGCATGTCACTGTTGCCATCCCTCCCTACAACGACCCTCTCAACAACGATTCCCTCCTTACAACAACGCATGTCACTGTTTCAGAAACAACAAGGCTCCAGAAACAACTTTTTTTCATCGTATTTTCTTTATGCCTCCACCAAACCCTATGTTGTGACCACTCTTTAGAAACGTCACTTTGTGATGATTCTAAAGAGTGGTCACAACATAGGGTTTGATGGAGGCATAGCGGTTTTAGTTCTCGAAATACACCTTATCTGGGGATCTGCAAACAAGCTAATTATGTTTGACTTTCCCTCCCTATAACAACTCCCTGGCCTTTGAACAACACATACAATCTTCGTATCCCAAAGGGTGTCGTTATAGAGAGGGAGCACTGTAGTGGCAACAGTGGCGGCCTTTCACTACCTCCAGGAACGTAGCTGGATTCAACAGTAATGGAAGCACAGTGGTTGTAGCGGAACATGTTATGCCCCTCCGGGGAAATTTAGAATTGTGTAGCACAGTGACTGTAGCGGAACAAGCCATGCCCCTCCGGGGAAATTTAGAATTGTGTGTAGTATAGTGGCTGTAGCGGAACATGTCATGCCCCTCCGGGGAAATTTAGAAGAGTGTAGCATAGTGGTTGTAGCGGAACATGTTATGCCCCTCCGGGGAAATTTAGAATTGTGTAGCACAGTGGCTGAAGTAGAACAAGCCATGTCCCTCCGGGGGAAATTTAGAATTGTGTGTAGCATAGTGGCTGTAGCGGAACATGTCATGCCCCTCCGGGGAAATTTAGAAGTGTGTACGTGTAGCATAGTGGTTGTAGCGGAACATGTTATGCCCCTCCGGGGAATTTAGAATTGTGTAGCACAGTGGCTGTAGGAGAACAAGTCATGCCTCTCCGGGGGAAATTGGAATTGTGTAGACTTTAAACAATTAGGATAAATAGAGTATTTGCTCCTATATGTATATAATGCTCTATTTATCACAATGGTTTCAAAAGGAGACGTTTACAGAGGCGTCAATATAAGGAATGGGTTAAAGCTTACATGACAAGACAGAACGTTTAGCCAGAACATTTAGCGAAGTCTAGCACACTTAGTCTTCGATGTTTGTTCATTTTTTCCAATATAATATGTTCACCTTTTAGAATGATGTTACGCACTTACGTAAATGCGTATCTCTAGTTTCGTTATCTATGCCACTGACCTCATTCACTTTTCAAGAAATGTCTATACGAGACCTTCAAAGTACCCTCAACTTGAATGTACACATTGTTCCAGGCAAAAAAAAACTCTCGGAAAATACATTTTGGAAGCACTCTTTAGGTATAGGCTGGGTGTCGATGGTATCGCGGTACTAACGGTTTAAAAAATGAACAGTTAAACAACAGAACTGAACTCAGTTAAACTGTCTTACCAATTACTTCTTCGTTACTTCTTCTTCACCTGTACCATATCCAGGAAAAAAATCAAGTTCCGCTTCGCTGAACTTCAGCATCGGAGTTTCGGTCATTTTGACCTAGTTTAGCAAAGGGAGGTTACGCTGATATCGCGGCAAGTGAATGAGGCCCGGGCATGGGTTATTAATTGAATAACTAACTATATAATACGATAAATTCAGAAGATTTTTTTTCCAATTCTTCACAACACTTCTTTTTAATTTAATTATACTATAATAATCATTCCAATATTTTACATATATATATATATTATTTTTTGCAGTGAAAATATTTGAAATAAAAAATGTTTTTTTTATTCTTTCAGAATGGCTGCAAAAATATACTATGTGATAATTGCAGTGTCTTGATACATGTCACTGTTTGTCTAAGCAGTGGGGACACCTGAATACACTGTCACTCCTAAGAACTCTTACTGGAGTGCAATATTTCAGATGGGTCCAGTGATTGCAAAAGCTGCACTGTCCCCAAGTAACAAAGCATATTATTTGACAATTCCTCAGCTCCTCCGGCTGCCAATCTTTACATACACAGCATAGATCTTCATCTGATACAGATACATCAGTATCACTGTCTTGAGAATCTTCAGGATCTAAATGAATAGCACCACCGGACTTATTCAAGCCGGATGTTGATGGTTTAGGTGTTACACTTTTCAATTTTTTGACAGGGGTTACACTGTTTGCTGATTTTAGAGAACTTGTTTGAGAGCATGGATTTTCTTTAGATGATTTTTTTCTGTTCAGTAATTTTTAGAAATTTCAAATTTGATGCTTTTGACAAATTTCCTGAAATAAATGGTGGCACAAATTTACGTTTTGGCCGTGATACAACATTTGAAATAGTTCTGTCTTGTAAGAACGTGCGTACACATGTATTAGTGGGGCATTCTATGTCAGCAGATCCAGACCCAGACCCAGATCCCATCACTGTATTTGCACAGTCATTTTCTGTTTTATTTTCAACCTGCTGTGCAGAGTCAACAGATTTAGGTGGATAAATAATTGCAGGGGCCAACTGTTTGCTTGAGATCTGCATTTTATCAAATGGGTGAACTCCAGTTTTGCGAAAGGCAGACACCAAATTTGCTGGACTAAGGGCACTGACATAGGGTTTTGCAGTTAATTTTGCAACTTCGTATCTAGTAATTGATACACCTGGATTCTGTTTCATTTATGCCTTACATTGCTGATTGTACATTGATTTCAGTGGGCCAAAAACAGCCACATCTAATGGCTGAGTAATGTGAGATGAATGTGGCGGTAGAACAAACAATATAACATTGCTCCTCTCAGCCCAACCAGCAAGTGTGAGACGTACATGAGACTTATGCCCATCATACAATACCAATGCTTTCTGTCCATCCTTTGCACCTGAAATATTGGCATATTTAACAAAATGTTTAGTCATGTAATTATGAAAAACATTGGAGTAGGACCATCCATTTTTTGTCATTTCACACCCTGATCCAACAGCAGCACCTTGTAAAAGATCATCATTCCATCTTTGACCAGGGAAGACATAGTAAGGGGGTATATGATTCCCAATTGCATTTCCACCAGCAATTATTGTCACATTTGATGATCTGGGAGAGGTAACAGACTGTGGGGCATACTCTTTACGACATACAATTTTGGATGGCGTATGCTCAGTAGAGATACCAGTCTCATCTACATTGAATATGTGCTGTGGGTATTCATGTAAGTGATTGGTGGTAAGTATAGTCCCAAGTTCTTTAAAGTAATTATCAATGGTTTCTTGAGAAGCTGATTTGGCCCTTGCAAGTGCTAGTTTTTGGGGTTTTGCCACTTTTAGATCTTTCCACCTCTTAAGAAAGTCATAAAACCATGAATTGCTGAGTGCTTTCTCACATTTAACGGGTTTCCCTAGCGATACTGCAAAGTCTCTTGCCATGTACTGCAACTCAGACTTGTTGTAACCGTAACCTATGTCAGCCATGTATTTCACATGGGACACTAAATCTCTCTCTTCAGTTTGTGTAAACAATGTTTCAAAACCTATTTTAGAATCAACACTGACATTGCCTATGGTACGGTCTCTAAGAGTGGACTCAGGTACTTTGTAAATCCTTGCAGCCCTATACACCGACATGCCCTGTCTTCTGGTAGCATCATATGCACGTTGCAAATTATCCCTATCATACTGCAACCTAGGAATCTTAGGTTTTGGATCCTGCAAAATACACAGGAACCTCTATTTTGCTTTCATATTTAAAAAACATTTTTTTGCAAAAACATTTGATTTATTTACTCAGTAATATGTTATAATAATAAAACAAACGAAAAAGTAAGATTTTCATATCAAAACTGCATTAAAAATAGACAACTATTACGATATGTTCCCTGTAGTAAATTTCGATGTCAGGGCCTCGTAATTATTCCCCTTATTTTGAGGGCGCTACAGACAAGGGCAATGTGCGCGTGCTATTGCAGTCACATGACCAAAACAACTTCATTCATAAATTTTATTAAGCAGACGTACGTATGACCGGAAACAAATATTTTAAAAGTAGTTTTTACAGGAAGATATGGACGTTTTTTAAAGCAGGGGGTCAGCAGGTATTCCATTCTTATTATGCTTCATATGTATAACAAATAATGTGTAATTTCTTACCTGGAAATGCTGCATTTTACCAAATTATCGGATATAAACACAAACGTAATTTCGTAGTAAATGTTTACTCAACCGGAACAAAATAGAGGCGGGGCTTAGGTCGGAATTCTCGGAAATATAAAATAACGCGATACCTTCGAACCCGCGATACCATCGACTCCTACTATACACTGTTTATACACTGGTATAGAGCGCTCCCAACAGCACTGCGCATGTTAAGAATGGTTTAACCCTTTCCCTGTTCTATGTTTATGCCAAATTTCAATACCTGGATTCATGGACAAAATAGTTATAATGAAATATGGAAGGTGGACTACTGTAGCCATTTTAGAAAGCAAACAAACAGATCTATCAAATTCTATTGGCAAACAGAGCAGACCCTGATCAGACGGCTCCTATAGGAGCCGTCTGATCTGGGTCTACTCTGTTTGCAAATACGTGAAAACACGTTTATATGAGGGAAAGGGTTAATGTATTGGTTTAACAAAAAGCCTCAACAAAAAGATCAGAGTTATGTTGTGGGTGTAGTAAAACCTGTATGTGATTCTCCTTGATGTATTCCTGTTCTAAGACTGAACGACAGTGCGTTTTCATGTGGCAGCTTTATGCCGAACGCGCCTGAACTTGGACGTTTAACTGAATAGTGGCGGAGAATAGCAGGGAGGACATTTCCTTGTAATATGTACCTGTAACACTTTTAAGTTTTATAGTGTGTTGTTATTTATGTCACCCGCTCTTAAATGTGTTATTAATTATGCTGCCCCGCTTTAAGATATGTTATTATTTATGCCTCTACCTTCTCAGGTCTGTTAATATTTTCAATGTCACCCACTCTACTATGTGTTATGTATGCCGCCCATCTTAAGGTATGTTATCATTTATACACTACTTTAAGGTATTCTATTATCACCGCCCCACCGCTCTAAGATGTGTTGATGATTATGCCACTCCTCTCTGTGGTATGATATTATTTATGTCTTCCAACTCTTAGGTATGTTATTATTTATGCCACACTGCTCTAAGGTGTGTTATTTATGTCTTTCCACTCTAAGGTGTGTTATTGTTTATGTCACAACACACACTAATATTTATTATTTTTATGTCACACTGCTATAATGTGTGTCACCCAGCTCTTAGCTTTTTTTCTTAGATTTTTAGCTGTTTCTAGGGCAGATCTGACTCAAGTTTAAAACGGCGATACATGTACGTAAGTTTATTCAAGATTTGATATACAGTAGAACTTGTCTTAAGAGACCATTAAAAAGAGAATAAAACTGGATTTCCAAAACAGTGGTAGCTTAATGCAGGACAAAATGGTACATAAAGCTCCTATAGAAGCTTTCTCTATTACTTTTACCCTGCATCAAGCATCCATCTGTTCTTGAACACTCCTATGTTAAACAAGTAAATAACCGCTTAAATCTGGTGCTACTCAATATTTTCTATTGGATCTATTTATTGTAGTCTGTTTTCGTCTAACAAAATGGTAAATCGTCTCGCAGGCATATCCTTCCACCATATACAAAAAAATGTATATCCGAGGTATGATCGGCTTGGCGGAATGTGACGAGCATTTCGAATTGACATCAGAGGCATATTTCGATACAAGTTCAAACTGACAATCTTCATAAAAATGATTGAACACAACAAATAAGTTTTATAAAAATGTAGGGACTACTTTAACTTTAACACTTTACTCCATAAATACACCTTTCTACATCTTTTGCAAACAGAGTAGCCGTCTGATCAGGGTCTATTCTGTCTGTTTATCATATACAGGAGAACCCGTCTAATGCGACCACTTAATGAATAAACATGGGTGTCTTAACAAACAGGTGGTTGCTTAATACAGGACAAAAGTAATGCAGAAAGCCCCACAAGAAACTGTTTGAAATTTGGAATGGTCTATTAGAAACCTCAGCGTTTCAAGAGTTAAAATAGCTCCAACACAATTTATTCGTACTTTTAAAGATACACTTTACTTTTCAGTGCCAGTGCTACTGATAAGATGCGTAAATTAAAACATTTTCGATAAGTACTTCTTTATTTCTCCTCCAAATCCTATACTGTTACCACTCTTTAAAATTATTAAAACATTTTCAATAATTACTTCTTTATTTCTCCTCCAAATCCTATACTGTTACCACTCTGTAGAATCGTCTCTTCGAGACGATTCTACAGAGTGGTCACAGTATAGGATTTAGTGGAGAAATAAATGAGTTATCATTGAAAATGTTTAAATTTACGCATCTTATCTGGACCTAGTCTATATAGCCCATCAATAAAAAATAACCCATTCGCTCCCAGTGGATTTTTCCATGCTTATATATTGGATTAGTCCATTTTTTATCTATGGCGTATCACTATCGATTTCCAGATACTGTATAAGCTTTGAAAATGTTTAAAAATATCTGATCAGAACTTATTTTTAGCATTTTTTTGTTGGGGGGGGGGGTGGGTGGGGGAGAGCATCAACAAAGTGTGTTAAGACATTTACATATCTAATTGCTACTCTCGATCCTTATTTAGACACCTCCCCCCCCCCCCCCCCCTTCTAAATAGGAATTATGGTAGAGCAGCGTTTAGATACGTTTCGGCAGGTGACTGCTTAATGCAGGGTGAAAGTCATGCAGAAAACTCCTAGAGGAGCTTTTTGCATGACTTTCACCCTGTATTAAGCAGTCACCTGTCTCCGAGATGGACATTTATACTAAATTGAACGTCCGGTTTCTAAAGGGAAGTTGCACTGTACTGTATATGGTCATAGGAACTGGACATATTCAAAACAGGATATACATGTACAGTAAAACCCCTCTAATGCGGCCACCAAATAGGGGTATAATTATGGGTGGTGGAGGCAGGTGGAGGCAGGTGGCAGCTTAATGCAGGACGCAAGTTATGCAGAAAGTTCCTGCATTAAGCAACCACCTGCTTTAGACGACATCAGTGGCGGTTTATTAAGTGGTCGTATTAGCGGGATTTCACTGTACATAGGTATATGTTCTTGACTTTTATTTCATCACATTAGTCATATTCAGTCATAGAGGTGCTCTCTGGTGAGAGTTTTCACTGGTTTGCTTTAAAATCATCCAGTTATTGTATATACAGTAAAACCTCTCTATAACGACCACTAAATTACATAAAAAATATTTTGTGTTAAAGGCTTAAAACAAGGTGAAAGTAAAACAGAACGCCACGCCCCTGTAGGAGCATTCTGTTTTACTTTTACATTGCTTTAAGCAGCCACTTGCCCTAAATGCCAACTAATTAATACAATTTAATGGCCGTGACAGAGAGGTTTTACTGTATATACGGGTTTATGCAATGACCCTATACTTTTGGCATCCTATATTTATATTTTCCTATGCTAAGATGAAGTGTAATAACATTTACAGGAGTTAATGTCAGAGTTTGAAACTACGATTTCCAGTGAAATTGAGTGGCATCCATGGAATAATAAAAATGAAAATTAGGAATTTCTGAAATTTTCTAAAAATTGAAGTTCAATTTGCTTTTATTTGGATTACCCATGAACATGTCTTTGATATGTCAAGCATTTTGATAAACCTTTCCATTTTCCATTGTGCCCAATTTTCAGATTTTCAGCATCCTGAACAAAAAAGTATATGTCGAAAACTATACATTTTTTGTGAAAAACCACGTTTTTCACTTTTTCATTCTTAAAGGTGCACAGCACTCCCACAGGTAAACATTTCATCTGAACCCGTTCATTGAACCTCTGACAATAACTCCTGCTAATTCCACTGCCATTAAGGAACATTTGTAAAAGATACGAAGTGCCAAAGTTGTGTAGTGTATATATTAATCTCTATGAGAAACTATCCAGTAACCCATAACTTCTTCTTATGAGTATTATAATGTATATATGGACAACAGAACTCGGCATATTCAAAACATGATACGCATGTGTATAGTTCTAAACAAAAGTATGGTTTTTACGTTTAATTTATCACATGAGCCACACTCAGTCATTTACATGTAGGTGCCCTCTGAGTCTCATTAGAGTTTGTTTTCATTTAAAAGTTAAAATCGATTTACAAAAGTGAGTGTAAATGACTTTCACTTCTCCAACAAACCCTATGTTGTTACTACTCTATAGTAGAATGGTCACAACTTAGGGGTTAGTGGAGATATGCTCTGTAGTAGAGTGGTCACAACTTAGGGCTTAGTGGAGACATGAAACAGTTATTCCTGGAAATATTTTAATTTACGGATCTTATGTGGATCTCTGTTTATGCCTTTTTGCAAACAATGTAGACCCAGACAGGAGCGAAATATAGAGGGGGCGGAGCCGGCGTACGCCTTCCCCCCTAACATTGCACAAACAAACTTTTTCAGTAATATTTTAGGCCTTGATCTATTAAAAATCAATAAAACATTGATTTAATCTGACGTTTTTTATTTCCCTCGCTCAATTACGATCTTTTTCAACATTTATTACTAATACACTATTTATTTTTGTCATTAAACATAAAAATCTACGCCTTCCTCCTCCAAAGAAATTTCTACGCCCCCACCCTAATCTGAAATCATGGATCCGTACCTGCCAGATCTTCGAGAGGATTCTACAGACTAGTCACAGTATACAGTTTGCTGTATGGGAAATGTGGTGTATGAGTTTGGTTTATAAGAAATTATTCTTGAAAATGTTTTGATTTATACATTACCCTTTCACTGGTGGATATTCATATAGGAAGAAATGACGTCATGAATATTAATAAGATTATTGTTTGTAATAGCTTATTAACACATGACATTTTGGCTCAGAAAGGAGCTGTAGAATCAGATCTATATTACACCATAAGCAAAGAGAGCAGACCCTAATCAGACGGCTGTCTGATCTGGGTCTACTCTGTTTGCAGATGCGTAAAAATGCGTTTACATAAGGAAAATGGCTAACCCTTTCTCCATGAATATTAATGTATGAAAATATGATATTATGAATATCAAATTGTTTATTGTTTATAACGCTTTTGATTGGTCAGAGATGAGTTCTCAAGCTTTTGATTGGTCAGATTTGAGTTCTCAAGCTTTTGATTGGTCAGATATGAGCCAGAGGTTCAAATCTGACCAATCAAAAACTTGAGAACGAATTCATACTCAACTAAACGTTTTATAAGCATGGACCCAGATGAACACGAGTTTGTTTGGCTATGACAGAAGTTGTAAAATCATATTTATATTATTCCATAAACGAACGGAGCAGACTCTGATCAGACGAATCCTATAGGAGCAGTCTGATGTGGGTCTACTCTGTTTGCAAAGGCTAAGCAGGTGCATATATAGAGTTTAGATATGGAGTAAACTACAACATAATAATCATATTACTTATCAAATGAATATTCGCCCTTTCACCGTCTTTCACCGCCGAAGTCGCATAAATGCACCACGACAAATAGTGCAGTCTTTTCAAAGCGGCGTCTGATCAGGGACTTCACTTTTTATCTCATTCTCTATTTCTATATCTGTGCTTTATTCCTTTGAAAAATAATTTATCTTATTTTCTTATTTTACAAAATGATTTTACAAATATGGTTTGCAGATGACAATTAGAAATTTGGCGCCGAAAGGGTTAAGGTACACTAATTTTACCAGAAAATGAAGTTTTCAAAACAGTACAATTTTTTTGGAAAAAAACTGCTTTAGAAATTAGTGAATATTATATTTCTTGCCTTTTCGGCAGTCAAAATTTGTTTTTGGCACACTTTTGATGACTAGAAACGCTTTATTTTTAGCATTATTTGCATTTTTACTCAAATTTCAGTTGACAAAGTCAAAATAGTGCAGACGTTAGTACGGGGACTCATGTGTTTTTCATCATTTTTAAATTCAGCCTTTGTAAAAGAATATTCACACTGAAAAAAGTGCTAGATTTTTGTATGTCTAAAACATTATGCATATTTTTTAGAACTTTTTATGAAATAATTCAACTTTCTTGCCATTATAAGACAAAATGATGCACTTACCTCTTTGCACGCTAGCGGCGAAATTGTGATTACCTATGCAAACAGTTTGGATCCAGATGAGACGCCACATAATGCGGCGTCTCATCAGGATCCAAACTGTTTGTCATCTTGACCATATTTTTGCAAAAAAAAAATAGAGAAAAAGTTTATTTTAAGAATTGAAGCAGACGACGATCGCTGCAGACGAAAAATTACTTAGCGTGCAAAGAGTTATGTGATCCCTTGTATCTAAACAAACAGATCACAAAAAATTTGATACTTGAATGATATCTGGTCCGGAAACTGGGGCGTTTTCATAGATTTACGAATGTGTAATTGATAAATGTCTTTTTATGAAAGTGTTACCATGACAATAAAAAGCGAGTATGATGACCCCCAAATATTTTCATTGTTTTATGTTCGGAACGCCATAAAAGTATTTTTGCAAAGTTTTATCTAATTCTTATTTGATTTTCAAATGGGCGAGTATCCGTGAGAAAAAAAAGACTGAAGGCTCAACATTTTATAATAAAACATCTCCAACGCAGTGACCTAAGTTTCATAGACATCTGGGTAGATGCTTTTCCTGAAAAGAGAGAGAGAGAGGATCAAGCTTTAGACCGTGATCATGCTGAACAAAATATCATAACTTGTTCGATTCAGACCGAAGTTAGCTCTTTCCCTTATATAAACGTGTTTTCATCATCAGCAAACAGAACAGACTCTGATCAGACGGCTCCTATAGGAGCCGTCTGATCAGAGTCTGTTCTGTTTACTAATGAAATTTGATTGACCTTGATTGACTTTCTAAAATGGCTACAATATTCCACATTCTATATTTCATTGTTTTGTTCATGAATATGAAGTAGGTATTGAAATTTGTAATAAACATAGAACAGGGAACGGAAGAATTAACCATTATGTCTGCTCTATCTTTAACACTCATAGACTATTTTAGATACAGTATCTTTGAATAAATCTACTAAAAAGAAGCATTTAGAAGTGTATATACTTTTAAACCACTGTGATAAATAGAGCATTTGCTCCTATGGAGCAAATGCTCTGTTTATCACAGTGGTTTAAAAACCTGACCTTTACAGAGACGTCAAAAGACTTAATATTTCACTAATGTTCGATTCTGTTAGTCTCAAATATTCTGTCCTGAATGATTGGACGAAAACTTGCTTGGTGTCTCACGTGTTTGCAATTGTTAACCAGGACGGACTAAGCATGATAGGAGCTAGCCCTTTATCCGGTGATTATTCATAGAGTGACGCCTCGTTATAATCACACTTCATATACATAGTATATAGAGAATAATAGGTTAGTGCCGTAGATGGGACGCCTTTATCCGACGAGGGGAGAAAGCGTTGAGGCGAGGCTTGCCGAGCCTCAACTGTTATCTCTCCGAGTCGGATAAAGGCGTCCCATCTACGGCACTAACCTGTTATTCTATTTATCCAGTCAATTTAGTTATTTCTTTTTTCATAGACTCATAAAACATAACAATCTTGAAATAATTTGCATTCAAAATGCGGATTTTCGATTAACGGACCTCCCTTTTAATTTCCATTATAAAGACGTAAATAATGAGCTACCGCAGAGGAAAATAGTTTCGATACTTACATTACACAGGGGGAAAACGTGGTTGAATTTCAAAAACAAGATCATTTGAATCGAGAGTCGATATGTTAATTCAAACAGACATGATAATATTCTCCCGGAGGCGCTCTGGTCAAATTCGAGTTCCGTCGTCTCGGTTTCTATTTTTAGATAAGGCTAACGTCACTCATAAATCGATGGAACTGAACGAGCTATATTTAGGTCTATGACAATCACCGCCCCTGTAAGAGCTTATCAATCAAATTATCATGAGAGTGAAAAGAAAGCATTTACTATTTATCTGTAAATCTTTGCTCCCTGGCTTGATTTTTTTTATCAAAAACGCGTTTAGCCAGCGATGAATTAAATTAATAAAACGAATAAATCAACGTCATTTTGTACGGGCCTCAGTGGCGCAATCGGTAAGCACGACGTCTCTAGAATGATTAGATTTGGCTTTTGTAGGATCAGGCGCGTGTTCGAATCCAGCTGTAGCCATATATTTATTTTTCTTTTTTCTTATTTTAAGAATCAGATTGGTGAAGTTTCTGTTAGATTTATTCCGTCAACATAATTTTTATTCATATTTACAGAAAATTAAAATAGTTCCATAGTTATAGAATCATTACGCCTATCTACTAACCTAATAAACTTCTACTACCGGAAGTAACGACAGATCTATACCTCACATATCATTTTGCTCGAGTCTAAGTTCATTCTCAAGCATCTAATTGGTGAGATATTGAGCTTACTGAAGCTCAAATCTATTTTTGGAACATTATTTACTTTTAGCTTACAACAAATCTCGTTTGCAGTGATAATATCGCCTCATGTGTGAAAAGCCGTTGAATCCAGTGGACGTGGTAATGGTATAGGCTCCCATGGATTTAAAGTACAACCATTCCCCAATCTCGTGCTCCTGTAGTCTGGTTCCCTTCGTGATGCAATCCAATGAATCGCAAGTTGGTCCCCATATACTGCTTTGAAAGTATTTCCCGTCATTGCCATCCTGAACATTGAATATTCAGTACTTTACTCAATGAATACTTATATAAGAAATAATGACATAAAGAAGATAAGTTAGTTTGTTTTATAAACCATGTGAACAATGTAGTGATGTGCATTAATCCTTTCGTCGCTAAAATTCTAATTGTCGTCTTCAAACCACTTTTGCTACATCATATTACGTTAAAATACGAGAATGAGATATACAGGATCTGTTGCGAGTTGTCTTTTAAGATCATGTTCCTAAACGAGCCTTAGAAAATGTCATTAAGCGAGCCTTGGCGAGTTTAATAACATTTTCTTGGTGAGTTTAGGAACATGTGATCTTAAAAGACAACGAGCATCAGATTATTTTTCTCACATATCAAAAAAGTGCATTTCGCCGTTTAAATGACATGTAAACATCGGTTTCTATTGTTTGACGTCATATATATGACGTATGACGTCATATATGTTCTAAAGTGATCTTATACGTGTTACAGATAAGGAAATCTTAACCCGTTGTTCTAACTCGGAGATAAGGGAAGGTATGTGAGAAAAATAAATGCAAATTTCAAAGGAATAAAGCACAGACATAGGAACAGAACTTGAGACAAAAACTGAAGTCCCTGCCCAGACGCAGCCTTGTAAAGTCTGATCAGGATCTGCACTTTTAGTCGTAATGCATTTTTGCGACATTTGCAGGGAAAGGATTAATCACAGTACTCGGCGATCACGTCGTGAAGATTCCGACGTGATGATCGACGAAGGACAGGTCATCGTCGACGATATAAGTATACTATTGTTGGGACCTTACAGTTTCGCCAAGAGTAAACGCCAGACAATGACAAATATTTAACTCTTCGCTTGCTATTCGCGTCAATATACCTAACTGTAAATAGTGAAGACCAAGATGAGACAGCTCCTGCAGGAGCTGTCTCATCAGGGTCTGCACTATTTACAAGTTGATTGTGCAACCAGTGCACTCCACAGTAGTGATTGCACAGCGAAATACTTGTACACAGTGAAGATATATGTAATTATACAACAGGGCATGGGTAAAGAAGGAGGAAATGTATTTTAAAATTCAGCAAGCGAAGGGTTAATAGAGCTTTACACTTTGTTTGTAACATTGTTTTTACTGAACAGAATAAGTTTGCTATCTAAGATTTAAAACAGAGTTATCGAATGTCATGTTTTATACATAGCGACCGGTGTGCATATACCCTGATTGCAAATCTACAACCCATATTTGGCCTTTACCCCAAACTTAAATAAACCCGCCATATTAGAATTTAAAGGTGATTTTAATCGACGATTGATCGCGAACATGTTCCGATACTGATCGAGTAAAGTATTGGGCTCGATTCCCAACAATAGCACAAGGGAACGTTAATTCACAGCAGAAACAGGTCTATATACTTCCAAAAGTAAACAGAGAAGACCCTGGTCAGATGGTTCCTACAGGAGCCGTCTGATCTGTGTATTCTATTTGCAAAGGCGCGTGGGAAGTACATTTCAGAAGTAAATGCAACTGGGTTGACCCAATTGTGCACACGATCCCATATATGGCACATAGGGAAACAGTGTAGACCCTGATCAGACGCCACATGATGCGGCATCTGATCAAGAGTCTACACTGTTTGCTAATAGGAATTTCAATATCAAACAAAACGAAATTGAAAATTTAGGCAAGGCATCCCTAAGATACAAATGGAATAATCCAATTCATAAACATGGAAGAATCGACTGGGCGAAATGGGTTAGTACAAAGGGCACTTCGGATAGGTTTTACTTTATTTACGTGTCATAATTTAAAAGTAATCGCCCTTGTGACAATATTTCAAACGTTTAATTCAATTTTGAACAAATTCTAACACTCATTTTCAGGTAGACTCAGCAGGTGTTAAGTGCTTGTGTGGCAGCCGTAAAACGTCGCCCCGTACTTCATTCTCAGTGTTGTTATACCTTCTGATCCTTCGAGATCATGAATTTCAGTACTTCTTGTTCTGAAAATTGAATACCGCTTAAGCCGGTGCTAGGGGACACGAGCAGTGTTGCACTTTCAATTACTGCTCATGAACAGACTAAATAAAACCGAGTCTGCAATTTTCTCTTTTTGTGTTGCAATTTTTGCTTTCGAGGGATCACCACCCTTCAGAATTTAGCATGCACTTATAAACAGCGGACCCCAGGGCCTGTCTAGACCTATACAGCCTACCAACAGATTTTTGGCAGTTTCATGTCGGACCCGTTTTGCCTGTCCGACAATAAATGGGGAATCCATCTAGCTGTAATGCGTCTCATTTTCAAATTACTAGTTTTGCTTGGTTTGGTTTTATCGGGTTTTACGTCGTTTTAACCCTTCGCTTGCTGAATTTTAAAATACATTTCTCCTTCTTTACCCATGCCCTGTTGTATAATTACATATAACTTCACTGTGTACAAGTATTTCGCTATGCAAACACTGCTGTGGAGTGCACTGGTTGCACAATCAACTTGTAAATAGTGCAGACCCTGATGAGACAGCTCCTGAAGGAGCTGTCTCATCTGGGTCTTCGCTAATTACAGGTAGGTATATAGACACGATTAGCAAGCGAAGGGTTAATTAATAGTAGTTCAGTCATATCACGACGCCTAGCTAATTACAGGTGATGGCAGACTCCCGACGTTCTATGCACGGAACAAATTGCACTGTTTCGTGCACAGAACATCCAGGTAAAATCACCGACCTACTGCAAGCCAGCTGGAAGGCTACCTCACATGAAATATTTAAATGCCCAGACAGGGATTCGAACCCACAGCGGAAAGAGTCTAAGAGCAGGTCCCCAACTATCAATCTGAAGAACAGTTAGACTTGCACCAGACCTGACCACATCGTATACTTTTTTAACCAAATATGGACTGTCCGTGTAATGAATGGATATCGCGGTACACTGGTACACATTTTTACGTGAACCTCTAATACAAGGAGGCACCACGGTTATCAGTTGCATTGCGTCTCAAATGCCCCTTGTATGTTGAGTATCAACTCATTACCGCATAGGCTTATTCAGAACTAACCGTTTTGAATAAATCTACAGAAGAGGAGCATTTACTAGAGGAAAGGAAAATGTTAGAATTGTGTAGTTTTGAAACCATTGTCAAAAAGATAGCATTTGCTCTATTTATCACAATGGTTTCCAAACTTTTCCTTTTCTCTAGTAAATGCTCCTTTTCGGTATATTTATTCACAGACGTTGGATCTAATAATTGCCTATGGGGTAATGGGTGGACAAATGTCGTTTTAACAAATACATACCTTCAAAGTATTCACATGGACACAGAGGTTCTCATAGTGAAATATATTGAGCCATCCATATACACCTTCACTAAGATAGTACATGAAGGAGGATGAGGGTGCCAGTGCGTCTGTGTCTTCTCCATTCAAAGCTGAAAGTACAGTCAAACATTGCTTGTCGCCAAATAATTTTTCCTCAACACGAACTATCGTTTACGTTAATATATTCTGAAAATGGGTGATCATTTGAAAGCAAAAGTAGAAATGCAAAATGAGAAAATTGCAGACTCAGTTTTATTGAGTCTGTGTTCATGAGTAGTAATTAAAAGCGCTACACTACTCACGCCCCTAACACCAGCTTAAGCAGTATTCAATTTTCAATAACATGAAAACGTATGACCCTAAAGGACCAGAAAATATAACAACACTGAGAGTGGCAACATGTGTATTGTCCATGAATATGCGTATTGTCCATTAATACATATATTGTCCATAAACCCGTATCATGTCCATGGATACGTGTTTTGATACGTGTCTTGTCCATGAATTTCTATCTTGTCCATGAATATGTGTCTTGTGCAGGAGTCTGTGTCTTGTCCGTGAATATGTGTCTTGTCCATTAATTTCTATCTTGTCCATGAATATGTGTCTTGTGCAGGAGTCTGTGTCTTGTCCGTGAATATGTGTCTTGTCCATGAATATGTGTCTTGCCAATGAATATGTTTTCCATGATTATGTTTCTTGTTCATTGATCTGTGTCTTGTCCATGACTCTGTGTTTTGTCTATAAATATTTGTCTTGTCCATTCAATGCTGAACTCATAGTTAACCATTGTTAGTCGCCATTTGTTCTACGCGAAATGTTGTTTTCGATAAGTTTCAGAGGGTCCACTCATCAGAGTCTGCACTGTTTGTCATTGATACCAAACTATAGTGTGTTACAAGCCTCCGTGAAACGACACATTTATACATGCATATACAGAGATCCAGATAAGATACATACATTTATACATTTTCCATTTTTTTCCTCCAAACACTATGGAAAAACAGTCAAACAGGGAGAGAGAAAGAGCCACATACGAAAGGACACTGCACTAAACACCATCAAACAAGAAAACAGCACAACCCCAATTCAAAACTGTTTGAAACTCCATATATGATTTAAGAAGAAATTGAAAGAAAATTCACGCTGACTCTTAAAGCGGACGAGAATGTGTGCCGATTAAAAATATTTGGCTCCTAACCCATTCCTTCATATTGAAGCCATATGGCGTCTTTATAAACATGTGCAAGCGAGAAACGTGGCGTGGCTTCTCCGCAATTACTTTGACCTCTAAATGGTCATCGAGTACATATTCACGATGTCATTTTTATTTTTTTCGCGATGAACAGTTACATATTTAGTATCCACTTATACAAACCCACTTGTAACACCCCGCTAATGCGACCACCTAAAAGAGGTATAATTATGGGTGCTAGATGCAGGTGGTAGCTTAATGCAGGACAAAAGTAATGCAGAAGCTCCTTTCTGCATTACTTTTGTCCTGCATTAAACAACCACCTGCTTATAAAGACAGGTATGTTGATTCATTAAGTAGTCGCATTAGAGGGGTTCTTCTGTATATATAGCATACGAGGGGTGTTCCAAAAATAATGTCACTTGCATCGGTGCTCATATAGCGGAAGTGCTTTTGTTCATTTTAATTTGCTCTGCCCTTCAAAATACTCTCCGCCAGCCAGAATACACCTTTTTAGCCGGTCAATCCATTTTTGGAAGCATTTTTCATACTCTTCAATGGGGACACCCATCAGACACTGATAAACAGCAGATCCAAGGGCATTTCTCGAATTGTATCTCCTTCCAGATAAATGATATTTAAGTTTTGGAAAGAGAAAATAGTCGCAGGGGGCCAATTCTTGCGAATACGGAGGGTGCGGAAGGACGGTAACCTTCTCTGACTCCAAAAAGTCAGTCACAATACGTGCCTTGTGAGCGGGTGCATTATCATGCAAAAATCGGACATACTTAAGTCCTGTTTTGGGGCGGCTACTTTTGTAGTAGTTCTTCAATTTTCTCAGAACAACGTTTTTATAGAACTTGCCTGTGACCGTTCTGCATTTTGGCACCGGGATTTGAATAGCTGGACCCTTATTAGTGAAAACAATAGCATACAAAACCTTCTTTACCGTTCGTATTCGTTTGGCAATACATTTTTAGTGGCCAATATTCGGTTGGAAACCTTCCGCTTTGGTTCAAAATAATACACCCAGGTCTCATCACCAGTGACTATATTATCAAAAGCCTTTTTACTGTATTTTGGGTACATTTTGAGAAGTTTTTTTGCCATTGTTACACGCGTCTTCTTTTGCTCATCCGTTAACAAATGGGGTATCCATCTTGCATTTATCTTTCTAACTTTTGGATGTTTCTTCAAAATTGCATGACCTCTTGCTAACGACAAGTTTGTCACTCGAGCCAATTGTCTTACGGTGAATAGAGCATCAGTTTTGAGGATATTTCGGACTTTTTCTATGTTACCTTTGGTCATAGTTGTTGCAGGACGACCTGGGCGAGCAGCATCTTTCAGTTGTTGCTGCCCAGCACTAAATTTAGCTACCCACCTACAAACAGTCCTGTGGGACATTTGGCCCTCCCCATAAATGTCACACACCTCGCGGTGAATATCTACAGCCTTTATGCCGAGTAATGACCTACCTTTTATATAGACCCTAATTTCAAGAACATTTTCAGCTCGTTTTCCTGTCATTTTGTGTATAGTCTAACGAATAGGCAATGAAACGATGTACACTGTACCGAGGCAAGTGAACGTGTGGACGAGATATTTACCTGTGTCACGAGCCAGTGATCACTCAATCGACACGAGGTGGTTTTGTGCATGAATTGCACGATTTCCGCGAAATAAAGCACAGATGACATTATTTTTGGAACACCCCTCGTATATATTTTCTTCCGATTTATTTTAAAATATCGGAGTCGAAATGTTCCTTGTACTTTTCCCGTACTTAAAATCATGATGGCACATTTAAATGATGACGTCACTTGTTTACTCTTTAAGTTTATTTTAAAATTATTTAGTCTTGACATCGTTACCCATGTTGTGTAGTTGTCTGGAGGGGGATTTGATTTTGCATTTCGTCTTGGGTGAAGGTGGGATAAGTGTATGGTAGGGGGCCCACAAACCAGGTTTAAGCCCCCTAGTAGCTATTTAGCTACTGACAGTCCCAAGGCAGTACTCCAGTACTCCTGTGTCACCCTATGGTCATATTTGTTATTTAATATGCTTAATGTTTGTTTTTTTGTGTCTTGATGTTCGTCCTGTTAGGTTTTGTCCTTTGGGTGTGTCGTTTCTTGTTTGATGGTGTTTGGTGCAGTGTCCTTTCGTATGTTAGCTTTCTCTGTTTGACTGTTTTTTCCATAGTGTTTGGAGGAGTTACTCTGGAAAATGTATTATTTTATGCATCTTATCTGTCACGGAGTGTGTTTACACACTATAGTCGCCTTTCGTATGTGGCTCTCCCTGTTTGACTGTTTTTTCCACGATACTGATATGGTTACATAATTCGGCTTTTATACAAATTTGTGTGAGGAATATCGTCAGATTTGAGTGATTCTTTTATACAAATTTGTGTGATGAATATCGTCAGATTTGAGTGATACTTTTATACAAATTTGTGTGATGAATATTATCGGATTTGAGTGATACTTTTATACAAATTTGTGTGATGAATATCGTCAGATTTGAGTGATACTTTTGATATGATATGTTGATATTGTATGAGAATCATATCATATGCATGTGTGGTATGATACTGACATGCTATGCTAATAGTATACAGTATGATATTGATGTAATAATTTATTATTTTGATATGATAAATTATGATATTGATGTGTTGTTTAATGTGAAAAAGTATAATCTTGATATGACATAATACTGATTTAATGGTATGATACATTACGATATTGGTATGATACATTGTATCTAGTACGATACATTATGTTACTGGTATAATATGTTCCGATAGGTATGATCCATTATGCTACTAGCATGGTACAGTATGCTACTAGCATGGTACATTATGTTACTTGTGTGAGTACATTACTGGTATGCTACAAAATGCTACTGTAGGATACATTATGTTATAGTATAATACACAAAGATACTGATATGATAAACCTTGATACTGATCTGATAAATAATTATACTTGTATGATATATTACTGCTATGATAATGGTACTAATATGACATGATACTTATATGATATGCTAACAAAACATACCTTGGTCAGCGTGTTCACGAAAACACACGCGCTTTCCTATAATGCTTGCTGCAACAGTAACAGCAGTGGTAACAAAGTATCTCCCTGGCTCAGCCACGATGTCAACTTTAGCATGAGCAGGAAAGAACTGATCCAACGATCTGTTAACAGTTTCAACGACCTGATAAAATATTATGCAATATTAAAATATGTGCAAGATGCTTCATCATTATCATCATCATTATCATCACCATCATCTTCATCATCATCGTCGTCGTCATCATCCTCATTATCATCATCATCATCATATTTTTTTTATATTGCTCTTGCTTGTTTTCTCTCCGTTGATACTGCATACGGATTATCATTTTGATAACCATCATTATATAATCATGTTAACCATCGCCTAAAACAATTTCAGAACCTAATGGATCCAATGACCGATCTCCTGTCCCAGGTGAAAAAATATGAATGTGCCCAACTGATCATCAAACCCACAGCGCCAATGGACTACGTTACTTATAAATCAGCGACTACAGCTATTTGGTCACAAAAATAGCTCATTATAACCAACATTTTAAATATGCTATACTTGCAGGTTAAGATCAGTACGAATACAAAATAGAAAAGAGATAAGGCATGATAAGGGTAAGTAATATATAAAGAAAAAGAAGAATCACAGAGCAACATATAAATGTGGGGTTTTTTTTCAGATACTCATTTTTCATATTTATCAACCAAACCATGTTGTGATCACCCTTGACAGTCGTTTCTTCGAGACGATTCTAAAGGATGGTCACAACATAGGATTTGATGCAGAAATATATGTTCTGATTTACGCATATTATCTGGACCTCTGTTTTCCACTTCCACTCTCGCAGTTTCATCTTCCCCGTGTACTTGTCATTCCCCACAGCTTCAAGTCACTCCTCCTACTTTAACTACCCCCTGCTTAATCGACACCTCATGTTTCCTCCGCTTTCACTGCTTCTTCCATTCCATCGACCTCTTCCAATTCCTACGGCCCTTCTATGTCGTCTTTTTGTTCCATTGTCTCTTTTCGCCCACTTCAACAGCTTATTCCACTTCCTCAACATCTTCCAGTCAAGTGTTTTGTTTCACTTTCTCTGTTTCGACTTTCCTGCTGTTTTCTCCACTACCTCAACAGATACCTCTGTTTTAGCTGCCTCCATTCCTTCGGGGTTTTTTCATTCTCCCTGTACACTTTGCGATTCTTCCACTTTCTTGGTTGCTTAACTCCCACAGTTTCTTCCATTTACCAGGTTCGCCCAATATCTCGGCTTTTTTTACTTCTCATCTACCTCTTCTGGTACTTCCATTCCCATCTTCAACTGCCTTTGCTTCTTCAATCCCTTGTCTTTGATAAAATTCCTATTCTGCTTCCTCTACTTACCCTATTCATTTTAATTATTCCATTTCGCTTTTTCAACTTTATCCGTTTCGTCTATACTCGGGGTTTATGCCACAACCCACATCTTCGACTCTCACATCTTCCGTTTTAACAATTGATTCTACTCCTACGGCTTGTTCCTTTTCCTCTGCTTCTTTTGATCCATCGACTCTATTCAGTCTCTTTTTCACTTCTTCTGGTCATTCCATTCTCTCTGACATTTACATTCCCTCTATGTTTTCTTCTTTCTCTGATTCTTCCATTCCCACAACTTATTCCGCTTCCCTCAGATTATTTCATTCCCTCAAATTCTTCCGTTTTCTTTTTTTCTTCAATCTAGTTCTTTGATTTCCCGCAGTTTATCTACTTTTTCTGCATATTCCAGTCCCCTGATTCCTCTACTTTAGTTTCTTCTGCTTTTCTTGCTTCTTCTACACCGTTTGCATTCTTTCACATCCATTATTTCCTCCCCATCATTGGATTTTTAACTTCATTTAGTTCTTCCAATTCTTCTTTTTCTACTCTCAACACTCTATTGCTTCCACTCTCTCTTCATGTCCTGTTCCTTATTTCACTTTCTTTGAATTTATGTCCCTCTTCTTCTTGTACTTTGACTGTTTTTTCTACTTCCTCTGTCCCTTCCACTTTCCCTTTTTCTAGTTCTTCCACGTTCCCTGTTTCTTCCAAACCCAGTGCCTTTATCTACACTGTCTTTCTCCCTCCCCCTCTCTCTCTGTATCTTCCTCTTCAACCGCTTCCGTCTAGTTCCTCTGCTTCTGCCACTCCACCGGCTTATTTTCATTTCGTCTGGCTATTCCATTTCATCTCCTCTTCCCACTTTGTGGGCTTCCTCCCCTCCCTCAATCTTCCTTATCAACCTCCTGAGTGTCACCCAATTCCACCTTCTAGTGTGCCCTCTACGTCGTTCACGCCCATAGATCTTGCAGAACCTCAGTTGTTTCATTCCATCTTCTTCCCCTCTTCAGTTTCTTCCACTCTAACTTCTTCTTCCAGCTCTTCAGCTTCGACCATTACATCTGCTTATACCATTCCATCTGCACGTTATGACTCATTTTGCGTCTTTCTCTTCATTTGCTTGTTCAACTCCATCTACCCTTTCACCCCTTCTGTTTCTTTCACTTCCTCTGCTGCTTCTATGTTCTTCACGTCTTACACTCCTTCAGCATTCCATTTCCCCTGGTCATTCTTCTCATCTGTACTTTGCTTTGTCTACTCCATCTGCTTGTTCAACTCTCCTGCATATTCAACTCTATTTGCTCCATACATCCCCTAATCTATATCGCCATTCATTCCATTTTTCATAGTTGTTCCATGCCTCTGTTTCCCACTCTAATTGCTTCTTCCAGTTGTTCCCCTTCATCTTTGTCTTCCACAATTACTTCATCTGTCTCTTTCACGTTACCTGATTATATATCTCTTCTTATAACCTTTCATTCAGTTTCTTCCTCGATATATTTTTTCAAATCGTAATCAGCAAAAATAACATTAACATTGCATGGAACAAGAGTACTTGTGTTTCTTACCAGAGTTTGTTTGTCTTTTAGGGTGGGGATGGAATAAGTGTCAGGTTGGGAGTCCCTAAACCGGTTTAAACCACGAGTGACTTTTGTAACAGAGCGTTCCCTCTATGTTTGTTTTGTCTATGTGTCTCTTTATGTTTTTAATAGTTATGTATATTTGCTGTGTTTTCTTGTGTTGCTGTTCGGGCGGCTGTTTGTTCTGTATGTGTTGTTTCCTGCATGACTTTTATTTGTACTTTTATGCACTGTTTAACATTAAAATACATCTGGCTATTTTAAGCATCTATGCTCTTGAATAAATGAACCTCACCACATACACCATCATTCAGAGATTTAAAACGTATTATATATAATAACCGTTTTATCACTACCTCTTTAAATGTAATGACGGTCGTATCCTCTCCAGGAAATCCACCCCCGATATCAAGAAGTCGCAAATTGAGTCCCATTTCCAGGCCAAGGTCAAATACTGCACGCGCTTCTTTGATGGCTGCACTGTATGCTTTTGCCTCTTGACATGGACTACCAACATGGAAACTTTAAAAAAAAATACACAAGTAAAAGAAATGTTGAACTTTTTCCTTAACCCTTTCCTCCATAAGTACGCCTTTCTACACCTCTGCAAAAGTGACATTTTGAAACCATTGTGATTAATAGAGGATATGCTCATAAAATTTTCCTTTTCTCTAGTTAATGCTCCTTTTCGGTAGATTTATTTCAAGTGATTGGATCTAAAACAACCTATGGAGGAATGAACATTTATGCATTCACCTGGTCACTTTATGAATATTCATTAACTTACAGATGAACTTCGATATCTCAAACGTCAAGGGACCATGCAAATGAATTCGATATAACAGGAGTTCGAGTCATCCGATATCTGTTCTGGACAATTGCTTATGTTCACAGTTTAATGCAGGTCTAAAGTAATGCTGAAGGTTCCTGTAGGAATATATGCCTAGTAATACATTTAAGAGTAATTCTGTATTGTAAGTTTTGGAAGAACCGAATTTTTAGTTCGAGTTATCCTAAAGTTCGAGTTATCCTAGTTTGAGTTATCAAATTCAATTGTATTTGTTTTTAATGGCAAATGATAAAAGATATTTTAGTTTTGTCATAAGTATTAGATTTCATCTATATTCTGTTCAACAGTGTTATTATATTTTCGGCCCCACCGGGATCATTAGTTTTTGAAGTTATTAGTTTTGAAAACTGAATACTGCTTAAGCCGGTGCTAAGGGGCATGAGTAGTTTTGCATTTTTAATTACTACTCATGAACAGACTCAATAAAACCGAGTCTGCAATTTTCTCTTTTAACATTTCTATTTTTAACTTTCGAAGGATCACCCATTTAAAGGATATATAAAGTACATACTATGATTGTTACAATATATCAAAATTAGATGAAAAAAAGTTTTATGACAGAATAGAAGAAAAGGACGTACAAAGGCAGTTCGAAAGTGTGAATAAACGTACGAAAAGAGTTGACAACAGATCAGTGTACTGCATAAAAGACAATATTCAATTAGTCGTATCCTGAGATGAGTTATTTGTTGGTTGTGAAACCTTTTTAATAAAAGGTTTCCCATTTGATTTCAGGGATGTCCAGTTTATCCTTGTATTGTGCTATTTGTTTTTCAATACTTTTTTCCTAAAAGATGACCTTTAAATTGATTGAAAGTACAAAAATGAGTCATGCAGGAAACACCACATACAGATCAAACAGTCGCCCGAACAGCAACACAAGAATACAGCAAATGTACATAACTATAAGAACAACAAGAGACGCACAAAGACAAAGCACACATACAATAGGGGGGAAGATGGAAGTACCGCCTTGGAACGGTCAGTGAAAAAAGTCACTGGGGGTTAACCGGTTTATGGGCGCCCAACCTCACACTTATTCCATCCCCACCCTAAAAGACAAACAGTGTAAATAAACGTAACCCCTCTCCGACTAAACAACCGCGACGGCAAATACAGTGGTAAAGTGCATGTATAACGAAAACATTTAACTGAACAAAACAAGATCGGAATCTGTTTCAAACATTTCTGTTTGAATAGATAATATGCAAGTAGGAGTATGTTTTTGTGCTTTAATTGCCGTGTTGTTTAATTTTCCGTCAGTCCTATCAAAACCACTTCCAAATTTAGGTATTATATTAAGTATTTTCTGAAAGTAGGAGATCCTTCGAAAGCAACATAAGCAATGCAAAAAAGGAAATATTGAAATACAAAATTACAAATAGCAATACAGCATATGTGACCTATGCACCCATGTATATTTCTGGAACAACTTGTCAAATTATCTAACTAAACTGAACTTTACGTTTCACTGTTAACCCTTCGCTTGCTATTCACGTCAATATACCTACCTGTAAATAGTGAAGACCCAGATGAGACAGCTCCTGCACTATTTACAAGCTGATTGTGCAACCAGTGCACTCCACAGCAGTGATTGCACAGCGAAATACGTATACACAGTGGAGATATATGTAATTATACAACAGGGCATGGGTAGAGAAGGAGAAATGTTTTTTAAAATTCAGCAAGAGATATAGTCTGGTCCTTCAGTGCTATTATTTTGTCTGGTCCTTCAGTGTTATTATATTGTCTGGTCCTTCAGTGTTATTATATTGTCTGGTCCTTCAGTGTTATTATATTGTCTGGTCCTTCAGTGTTATTATATAGTCTGGTCCTTCAGTGTTATTATATTGTCTGGTCCTTCAGTGTTATTATATAGTCTGGTCCTTCAGTGTTATTATATTGTCTGGTCCTTCAGTGTTATTATATTGTCTTGTCCTTCGGGATCATAAGTTTCGACGTTATTAGTAATGAAAATTGAAAAACCATTGAAAACCCAGCTTTGAAAATTGAATACTGCTCAAACCTGTGCTAGGGGACATGAGTAGTGTTGCCATTATAATAACTGCTCATGAACAGACTCAATAAAACCGAGTATGCATTTGTCTTTTTGCATTGCAGCTTTAGCCATCAAAGGATCTACTTTCAGTACACGTATGAGTTATGCAGAAAACACCACATAGAAAACACACAATCACGCGAACAGCACCACGACGAAAAACAGTAAATCTACATGCATATAAAAGACAAATAGAGACACACAAAAACAAAACAAACAAACAAAAGGGGAAATATGGAATTTATGCCTTTCAACGTCCAGTGACAAATGTCACTGGGGGTATATACCGATTTAGGGGCGCCAAACCCCACACTTATGCCAACTCCACCCTAAAAGACAACCAGTGTAGATAACCGTATTCCCTCCCGATTAATTTACAACAACCACAAAGGCAAATACTTGGTGGGTAAATAGCATATAAAACCTATTTAAGTGAAACAGAAAGCATTAAGTGCTCGATCGCATGGCGGTCGTTAAACGTCGCCCCGTACGTCATTCTCAGTGTTATATTTTCTGGACCTTCATGATCATAAGTTTCGATGCCATTAGTTTTGAAAAATGAATACCGCTTAAGCCGGTGCTAAGGGCGTGAGTAGTGTTGCACTTTTAATAACTGAGCATGAACAGATTCAACAATACCGAGTCTGCAATTTTCTCTTTTCGTCCTGCTAATTTCGAAGGATTTTTTCTACTTTTGGAACTTTTATATATTTGCCTGCAATACCACAGATAACAGTAATTAATCGATTGTACAATGTGTATTTCTCAAATATGGTGAAATATAAAGTTGACATTCAGAAATAAATACAGTTTAACTTCGATATCTCAAACCTCAAGGGACCATACAAATTACTTAATAGAATTCGAGTTATCCGTTTTCCAATATGGAAAAATTCACAGCTTAATGCAAGTCTAAAGTGATTCTGAAAGTTCCTGTAGCTTCCAGTACTACTTTAGACCCGCATTAAGCTGTCATGTGTGTTTCTAGACATGCGCAGTGATACACTTTAGATCCTTTCTATATTGTAAATGTCAGAAGGACCAAACATTTAGTTCAAGCTATCCGTAAGTTCCAGCTATTCGAGTTCGAGATATCGAAGTTCCAATGTACATGTATAGATCAAATGAAAACATACTGGTCATACGATTTATCCTTTAGCCTCATTTTGTACCAAGACCATTTTGTCCAATCTTTTCTGCATGTATGAATATCTGTCCATCCGTCTGTCTGTCTGTTTGTCCGTCTAACTATCCGTCGCTCTGTCTGTCTGGAGGGTAAGGTTACTTTACAACTCACCTTATTCCTACAACATTCACCTTCAGTTTCTTTGCCACTGTCATCAATGTACCAACAGTGCTCATTGGGCATCCAAACTTTTCTTTCAAATCCAGGATGACTTTGAATTTTCCAGATGGCGCAATTCTAAGAACACATCTAGAAAACATTAATACACTGTCTGAGACGAACGGGCTTTCGTAAAGGCATTTCGAATATGGTGACCAATTAACTGCTTGCTGTGTGTTTTGGGTGCTGACTATCTGGAGTCTAATACACACACTGATAAGACGAGCTACTATCACAGAAGATCAAGGTATAATTGCATAACTTTCTCCATGGACCCTACAGGATACTACAGGACACTACAGGAGCACTCCATGGAATCAATTATCAACACGGCTGGACACTGTGTATTAGTGGGGTGTCAATTATGAAGGAACTTTGAGATGTTTTAATTATGTCATGAATATTCATGCAGCTATTTAATAGTTTAGGTTAGGGTGGACACAGAATATTGGGTCATGGCAGAAGCTGTAGAACGATTTCGTTATTATTTCATAAGCAAACACAGCAGTCTGGAGTCGTTTGATTTCGGTCTAATGTGTTTGCAAAGACGTAGAAAGGTGTATTCATTGAGTAAAAGGTTGATTTCTTACCTCATGTAAATTTATGAAATAAATAATGACTGGTGTTATTAGTTTTGGAAAGTGTATTCTGTTTAATCCGGTGCTAATGGACGTAAGTAGTGTTGCACTTTTAATTACTACTCATGAACAGACTCAATAATACCGAGTGAGCAATTTTCTCCTTTCGCATTGCTACTTTTGCTCCCGAAGGATCTCCAACTTTCAGAATATTGTATATCGGAGTTTACTGCTTGTGTGGCGGCCGTAAAAAAATCGTCCCGTACTTCATTATCAGTGGTGTTATATTTTCTGGTCCTTCGGGATCATTAATGTCCGTGTTATTAGTTTTGAAAGCTGCATACTGCTTAAGCCGGTGCTAGGGCGCGTGAGTGGTGCTGCACTTTTAATCACTACTCATGAACAAACTCTATAAAACCGAGTCTGCTAGTTTCTTTTCAGTTTTTTGCATTGCTACTTTTCCTTTCGAATGATCTCCCACTTTCAGAATATATGTACTTCACAACAGCAGGTGTTAAGTGTTTGTGTGGAGGCCGTGACAAATGGACGATTTGTACTTCATTCTCACTGTTTTTGTATTTTCTGGTCCTTCGGGATCATTAGTTTTCGTGTTATTAGTTTTGAAAATTGAATACTGCTTAAGCCAGTGCTAGGGGCGTGAGTAGTGTTGCACTTTTAATTACTATTCATGAACAGACTCAATAAATATATTCTGAAAAACCGAGTCAGCAATGTTCTCTTTTCATCTCTAAGGATCTCACACTTTCGGATATAATGAATATTCCTTATGACGGGGTTATGATCACGTAAATGTTTATTCGTGGAATAAACTGCAGAAACATATCTGCTTGATCTGGGTCTACTCTGTTTCATGACATAAAAAGCACGTGTATCAGGTGCTAATTCTTTCACCGCCACGTATTTTCGGTCGTCTGAAAAGCTTGTCGTCTGTTTTAATTTCAATTGTTATCGCTTTCTTTCATATAAATGTCATTGATTATGTCATATATTATAGTTGTTTGTCTCAAAAATAGAGAATCTTATTTCCTCGGATACCAACGGAGACACGGAATTAATAATTCTCCTTTTGTGTTTTTACTCTTTAGACTGCAATATATCAGCTATAATAGTTGTGATAACCCAAGTACAATGTACTATTAAAAGTATTGTTTCTAAATCGGTGACTGATCGAATGCGTCCGTTGATTTACGTGCAGTCGA
This sequence comes from Azorinus chamasolen, assembly GCA_963576725.1. Lineage (NCBI taxonomy): Eukaryota > Metazoa > Mollusca > Bivalvia > Cardiida > Solecurtidae > Azorinus > Azorinus chamasolen. The sequence goes on along the minus strand of OY755250.1, from coordinate 8,015,805 downwards.
CGAAGTTGTCCGTCTCTTAAAATGTCGGCGGGTTTTTAAAGATTTAGAAATATTTAGATAGCGGTAATATTTATCTGAATATATATAAACTTTTAGAAAATGGACTGTAAGCGAGTGAGTGAGTTGAGTTTTACGTCCGACCAACAGTATTTCAGTTATTTCAGACGGCACCCGCATGAGACAAGTTATAGTGCTGCCTCACTGGAATACTCCTGCCGTAGGTACATGGCAAGGGCACCCCACCCAGTCACATTATCCTGACACCGGGCCGACCAGTCCTAGAACTACACCTTTATTGTCGAGCGTAGACAAGGTACCAACTAGTAACCAACTAGTACCAACTTTTAACGACTTTTGGTCTGTCGCGGCCGGGGATCGAACCCACGACCTTCCGTACCGCAGGCGGACGCTCTACCACTGAGCCACGCGTCCGGTGGGGACTGTAAGCATTATATTAATAATATAAATATATAATTATACAACATATAGACTTATTTGCTTTATACAGAAGATGGACAGCATGTAACTTTAATACAATTATATAACTGAACTTCGATATCTCCAACTTCAAGGGACCATACAATGACTTCAAAATAAAAGAAGTTCGAGTCATCTGATTTCTATTACATAAGCTTAATGCAGGTCTAAAGTAATGCTTAAAGCTCATGTAGGAGCTTTCAGCATTACTCTCGACCTGCATTAAGCTGTCACACATATATCTAGATGTGAGTAGTGATACACTCTAGAACAACTCGGTATTTTACCCCGTTCGGCGCCAAATTTCTAATTGTCGTCTGCAAACTATTTTTGTTTAATCATTCGGTAAAATAAGGATACGGTATAAATAAATGCAAATTACAAAGAAAAAAGCACAACTATAGAAATAGAGATTGAGACAAAAAGTGAAGTCCCTAATCAGACGCCGCCTTTTCAAGGCGAGGTCTGATCTGGGACTGCACTATTTGTCGTGGAGCATTTTTGCGACTTCGGTGGTGAAAAATGGTTAAGTTTTGGAATGACTGAACCTGTACTTCAAGTTATCCCGAAATTCGAGTAATCCGAATTCGAGGTATCGAAATTTATCTAAATTTAACTTACTCTGCCTCATGGTATAACTCTTTGATCTTATACAATTCCTGTTCACTGTCAAACGTCATCAAAGACACGCCCACTTTCGCAGCAAATCTCAGCATAGATGGATGTTTGCAGGGGTTGCCGTATATTATTCTATCAGTTGAAACACCTAGCTCGAGAACCTGTTGAATCTCTGCCTGTAATTCAACATAGCAACCATCATCGATATCCCTCCTCTAAGCGTGACGTCACCATCATTTGCAAACATTTTAGATCCAGACGAGAGGTCTAGTAACTGGTCATCTCACCAGGATCCAAGCTATTCGACACTCGGTCAGTAGTTTCTCAAAAGTTTGAACCGATCACAATTAGTTGAAAAAATATTGTATCCGAGATTAACCCTCTCGCGGCCAATGTGGCAAAAATGCACCAAGACAAATAGTGCAGTCCCAGCGGCGTCTGATCAAGGACTTCATTTTTTGTCTTAGTCTCTAGTTCTAGATCTGTGTTTTATTTCTTTGAATTTTGTATTTATTTATTCATTTTCTTTATTTTAACGAATGATTTAACAAAATTGTGTTACAGATGCTAATTAAAAAATTTGCACCGAAAATATTAAGCAGCCATCATTTTTTACAGACATTAGCTGTTGCTCACAGTTTTGAGCATGCATATTTTTTCTACTACAAACTAAATGTTTATAAACTACAGTTGAACTTCGATATCTTCAACTTCAAGGAACCAAACAAATAAAACTCATTTCGATATAACAGAAGTTCGAGTCATCCGTTTTCTAATCTGAACTTTTTGTAAGTTTACAGCTTAATACAGATCTAAATTAATGTTCCTACATTAAGCTGGCATGTGTTGTTATAGATAATATGCGAAATGACATATTTTAAACAATTCTGTATTGTAAATTTAAGAAAAATTGAAATGTTATTCCGAGCTATCCCGAGTTCGAGATATACAGTAAATTCTCTCTATAACGGCCACTAAATTACATCAAGTATTTTGTGTTATTGTCAGGTGGCTGCTTAAAGCAAGGTGGAAGTCAAACAGAACGTTCCTATAGGAGCGTTCTGTTTTACTTCCACCTTGCTTTAAGCAGCCACCTGTCCTAAATGCAAAATAATTAACACAATTTAGTGGCCATTATACTGAGGTTTTACCCTGTAGAAGTTAAACATTCTGAGGGAAGAGTGAATACACATGAGAATGGTCTAGATTCCACCTGAGACGCATAATCAGTCATCCGGCTCTAAACTCTTTTCCACCGTGATCAGATGGAGTACAGTAAAGCCCCTCATAAGCGACCAGAGGGCATAAAATATCATATGAGGTCAGAGGTCATCATAAGATGCGTAAAGCAAAATAGAGCTTTAAAAATAGTTTTGGTTCAGACAGAAGCTATAGAATCTGATCTATATTACAGCCTAAGCAAACAGAGCAGACCCTAATCAGACGGCCCCTACTCTGTTTGCAGATGCGTCAAAGTGCGCTTATATAAAGAGAATGGTTAATGGAGATAATGATAGAAAGTGATTAATGGTAGAAGGAGATTACTCGTGTGTACTGGAGGCAGAGGTGGAAGATTTTATCCATAACTTCACGAACTAGAACTACCACTAAAGGTGATTTATACCCCCACTAGCACATTTGACACAGAGATTGGGTTATAAAATAAAACACCCGACCGCTAAATTACGAAATGGGAGTTCATTAATTCAAAACCTTTATCGCAGGTGCAGAACTTCAGAGGGTGTTCAACAGTACTGCAAAATTAAAAAAAAAGTTTTGTTAAGGTATGACAGAGAAAAGCTCCGGAAAAAAATTAATTGATTAAAACAAGCCAGATTTTGCGAAATATAACAAAGGACAATAACTCCAAAATACTGAAAACAGAGTTATGGACTGTGTACATTGCCTTTGTGGTCAATGTGTTCTATCTGTATCTGAAGTTTGAAGTCAATAGCTTTTATACTTTGAAAGTTATGATCCAGACAAGTCGTATTTTTAGAAAAATAACAGAGAGCAATAACTCATAAAAATACTGAAGACAGAGTTACGAACCTTGTGCGCTGCACTTACGGTCAATCTGTATATAAAGTTTTAAGTCAATAGCTTTTATACGTTGGAGGACGACCGGACGGACGAACGGACAAACAGACGTACGTACGGACATGGTGACGCCAGTATACCCCCCCCCCCAAAAAAACAACAAAACAACTTCGTTTGTGGGAGTATAATAATTATGTTAGAAATATTGACAGGAATCTTTATTTGCGTCATACAGTCATACGTCATACATGTATAATGCGTCATATAAACAAAGCATATCAAGCAGCTATTTATATCAACATAAGAGCACGAGAATTAAATCCATGGCGGAACCTGCAGAATCATATCTTCTATAAGCAAACTGATCTGGGTATATCCTGTACATGCGTTAACCCTTAGCCTGCCATATTTTCATTTTTCTACACCCTATAAATATTAATTAGGCAAATCTTGACAAAAATATACAGGGTTATATTGAAATGATTTCCTATGCAAAAGTATAGAGCATGCAGGCATGGATTTTCCACATGGCAAACAGTTCATACCTAGATGAGAGAGCTCCTACAGGAGCTATCTCATCTGGGTCTACACTGTTTGCAAATGCAACAATACATGTACTTGTGACTGGAAACCTATGGGTTAAGATGTTGGAAGACGATTAACCCTTTCACCGCCAATGTCGCAAACAAAATGTACCACAACAAATATTGAAGTCTCAGATCACGGACTTCACTTTTTGTCTCAAACTTTAGTTCTATGTCTGTGCTTTATTCCTTTGATGTTTTCATTTATTTATCTCACTTCCTTATTTTACCGAATGATTTAACAAATTTGGTTTGCAGATGACGATTAGAAACTTGACGCCGAAATGGTTAAATTTCATCCCATGCTATCAGGTGAAGAAGTGGTGGCGTGCGTTAATGGTAATTGGTTTTATCATGTGTATAGGACGCAGTGGTGGTTGATGTTACTGACACTTCGTTTTATCACATGTATTGGACGCAGTGGTGATTGATGTTACTGACACTTAATTTTATCACGTGTATAGGAGGTATAGGTGGTAGTGTGCAGGCGCTTCGCGTTATCGCGTGTGTAGGAGTCAGAGGTGATGGGTGTTATCACGGGAAGCATAGATTGCGGATGTTTAATGACGCTTAACTTCTTGTTATCACTTGTATACGAGACAGAGATGGTAAGTGTTAATGACGCATCATTTTACCACGTGTATAGGAGGCAGGGGTAGTGAGTGTTAACGACACTTCGTGTTATGACGTACATAGGAAGTAAAGGCGGTGGTTGTTTATGACACTTCGTGTAATCACGTGTATAAGAGGTGGAGGCGGCGGGTTTCTATGACATTTCGTGTTTTCACGTGTATAGAGGTAGAGGTTGTGGGTTTCTGTGACACTTCAAGCTATCACGTGTATACATAGGAGGTAGAGATGGGGGTTCTGTAACGCTTCGTGTTATCAAGTGTATAGGAGGTACAGGTGGAGGGTTCCTGACATTTCGTGTTATTACGTATATAGGAAGTAGAGGTGGCGGGTTATGACACTTCGTGTTATCACGTGTATAGTAGGTAGAAGTTGTGGGTTTCTATGACATTTCAAGCTATCACGTGTATAGGAGGTATAAGTGGCGGGGTTTATGATACTTCGTTTTATCATTTGCACATGAGACAGAGGGGGTTGATGTTTATAAAGACTCTAAAGAGTTGTCACCACGCAGGGTTTGGTGGAGAATATGTTTTATTTACCCATCTTATCCGGACCACTGTATACTTAAAATTTCAAATTATCGAGATTTTACTTTGCGACGGTGTTAATTTTCAATATGTTTCCGAGGGAGTATAATGTAGTACCTATACAACGAAATTCGCACTTTTTCCGGAGAGCAATATATACATAACGGAATATTCCATACAACGCCGGTGGTGGGATATGCAGGGTATTACCTTACTGGCGCAATCAAAAGAAGCCCCACAGTCGGCCAAAACTTTCATTACTTGATCGTCGTTGTTACACTTGGTGGCTGAAAGAACACGTGTCATTGATAACTTCCGGTGATAAAGGTCAAGGTTGTGACTATGAGCGTGTATGACACGTGGCATTGGTAATTTTTCATTAATGTCAATGCTATCACTAGAAGTTGGAAGGACACGTGCATTGGTAAACTTTCAAACTAATAAAAGCCTCTTACTCTAATGAACATCTCACCTTCATAAATACCCAACTCAAATAAAAACCATACTCTAATAAATGCCCAACACTAAAAACCATCCCACTTTAATTAATGCCCCACTCCTATAAATAACCAACTCATATAAACGCCATCCTCTCATAAACACCTCAGTACAATACATTGCACTCTTATAAATGCCCACTCTAATAAACGCCTCACTCTAATAAACGCCACACTCTAATAAATACACACTCTAATGCATATTCCACTCAAATGAATATCCCACTCTAATGAATATTCCACTGTAATAAACACCCCACTCTAACAAACACCCACTCTAAATAACGCCCCGCTGTAACTAATAACCCACTAACAATCCACTATAATAAATACTCCATTATAAAAAAAACAATCCTCTCTAATAAATATTCCACCTCAATAACACTAAAAACGCTCCACTAATAAATAGCTCACTCTAATAATTGTTCCACTCTAATGAATACCCACTTCTATAAACACCCACTCTAATAAATGCCCTATTGATAAACACGCAAAACTAATAAACACCATACTATAATAAATGTCCCACTCTAATTAACACCGCACTCTAATAAATATCCAACTCAAATAAATGTTCCACTCTAATGAATACCCAGCTCTAACAACACCCACTCTAATAAATGCCCCTTTCTAAAGAATCCATTCTTTAATAAACACCCACTCTAATAAATGCCCACAATTGATAACACGCCACACTAATAAACACTACACTGCGATAAATACCTCACCCTTATAAACACCCCACTTTCATAATTACCCTACTCTAATAAGTGCCCCACTCTAATAAATACCACACTCTAATGAATGTTCCACCCTAATAAACACTCCATTCTTATAAATACCCCCACTCTAATTAATGTTCCCCACTAATGAATACCCCTGAATTAATATCCACTGTAATTAATGTCCCATTGATAAACACACAACACTAATAAACACCATACTATGATAAATACCTCACTCTAATAAATACCCCACTTTAATAAATACCCCACTCGAATAAATACCCAATTCTAATAAAAGTTCCAATCTAATGAATACCCACTTTAATAAACACCCACTGATATAAATACCCAATTAATAAACACGCCACAGTAAAAAACACCACACTCTTATGAATACTTCACACTAATTAATGTTCCACTCAAATGAATACCCTGCTCTAATAAACGCCACATACTTATAAGCGCCCACTCTAATAAATAACCAACTCTAATAAAGGTCCTGGTTCTTGTGAGGAAACGGGCTAGCGATCAATAAAACTACTACCATTGAAGAAAGAAATATATCTAACAATGGGTGTTAATTCTAGAAAGAAAAAGAGAACGTGGCACGTACAGAGACGATGATATATTAGACAAGTTAACACCACGTGACTTAAACAGCTCTTGCCATTAACCATTTCCGCCATAAATGATAACAGTGGATTAGCCCATTAGTGTTAATGTTTGTTTGTGTTTGCTTATATGGTTGTCTGTATGTGTTTTGTTATGGTCTTTGTTTTTTGTTTGTTATTGTTTTATTTTGGTTTGTTTAGTCTGTACATAGATATGTTGTGTCCACTTTTTAGAATCGTCTCGAAGAGACCATTTTAAAGAGTAGTCGCAACATACAGTTTGGTTGAGAAATAAAGGAGTTACTCTTAACCCTTTCGCTGCCAATGCCAGATTTGTGATTACCTATGCAAACAGTTTGGATCCAGATGAGACGCCGAGTAACTCGGCGCCTCATCAGGATCCAAACTGTTTGTTACTGTTACTATGTTTTTGAAACAAAAATGAAGAAAATCAAGAGTATGAAAATTTGTAGCAGACGATAAAGTTAGCAGACGACAGAGTTAGCAGACGACAAAGTTAGCAGACGAAAGGGTTAAAAATGTTTTAACTTACGCATCTTATCTGGACCTCTGAATTGTCAATTTTATGGCTGAATGCATGTAACAAAAATGTGACGTGTATTTTGACATGGTACTCCTTGAAAAAAGCCCTTAGTGGTCGAAATATTAGATCAGAGCAGCAGAGCAGTTCAAGTATTTATGTATTATATTAATTCCTTATTTTGGAATATTTTCTTCAATAAGAATAGAGTCCACTCAATGTGACAGAAAGTGTTAAAAATACAAAATAAAAATCAGTCTACTCAAATTCTATCGTTTTAATTTTTTCTTAACCCATTCCTTCCTATGCTATTTTAAGACCAAACCTCTTTAAATAAATCTACCGAAAAGGAGTATTAACTATAGAAAAGAAGACTTTTACAATTGTGTAGTTTTGAAACCATTGAGATAAATAGACTATCTGTTGGTATGGAGTTCCTTAGATTTACAGAGACGCAAAAAGGCGAAAGTAGGAGGGAATGGGTTAATACCATTTGATCGACTTTGTTTTACAAACACCGACACCATAATGATACGCTGAAATAATCGTTTAACGACTTGCCGTAAAAGGGTTTAACTCTTGGTAAAGAATTAGTCCAGACCTGGTACTTGCTGATGACGTCACCAAGATCAAATAATGCAAAAGAATCGTCTATACCCTGAAAAACATACACATATATCTGAAGTGACCTATAAATGAATGAACATGGGTGTCTTTAAAATTAACACAGGACGAAAACCCTTACATTTAGCTAGACCATGTCTTCGAGTCTCAGATCTCAGATCTTGGGGTTTATTGGATTTGAAAAAATACTTTTCAAATGTATTTGTCGTCTTTAATATACAGTAAAACCCCGTTAATGCGATCACCTAAAAGAGGTATAATTATGGGTGCTATATGGAGGTGGTAGCTCTATGCAAGAAAAAAGTAATGCAAAAAGCTCCTAGAGGAGCTTTCTGCATTACTTTTGCCCTGCAATAAGCAACCACCTGCTTATAAAGACAGCCATGTTTATTCTCTAAGTGGTCGCATTAGAGAGAGAGGGGTTCTACTGTATCTGGAGGAATTCAAATTGACGATAGTTCTCAAGCTTTTGATTGGCCAGATTTGATTGGTCAGATTTGAGAACGAATTCAGACTCAACTAAAAGTTTTATAAGCATGGAACCTGATAAACGATGTTGATGTTAGCTTTAGAGAGGATAAAACGGCACATACAATACCTTCTGTAAGTTCTAAAAGTACGCGATCCTTTCTCAATGCGCTCAAGCTTTATAAGACGTTTTCTCTATCAAGATCCATGCTTATAAAACTTTTTAGTTGAGTCTGATTTCGTTCTCAAGCTTTTGATTTGTCAGATTTCAGTTCTCAAGCTTTTGATTGGTCAGATTTGAGCCAAAGGCTCAAATCTGACCAATCAAAAACTTGAGAACGAATTCAGACTTAACCAAAAGTTTTATAAGCATGGACCCTGGTAAACAATTATTATGTTTTTGCAGATAAAGGCTTATTAAAGTGTTCCTTTGCAAGGTCTATAAGAAATATTCTATTGCAGGTAAAGACATATTAAAAGAGTTCCTTTGCAGGTAAAGGTCTATAAGAAATGTTGTCTTGCAGGTAAAAGAATTATAAGAAATATTCTCTTGCAGGTAAACATTTATAAAAAAAGCGTTCTTTTGCAGGTAAAGACTTATAAAAAGAGTTCTCTTGCAGGTAAAGGTCTATAAGAAATATTCTCTTGCAGGTAAACATTTATAAGAAGTGTTCTTTTGCTGTAAAGGATTATAAGAAGTGTTCTTTTGCTGTAAAGTGTTAAACAGCCATGCAAATTACCTTACAACCAACCTGTTTATTGCTGATGTTAACCCTTTCCCTCACCAGCTCATCAATGGTTTTAGATTCTGAGAAATGTTCCACATAGCAAGTGTCACCGTTTGAACTCATCTTCTAGTTGCTGAAATAATAAGAACAATTCATGGGTCCAAATAAGATGCGTAATTAAAAACATTTTCAAGAATAACTTTTTTTTTCTCCACCGAATCCTATAGTGTTACCACTCTTTAGAATCGGCGATTCTAGAGTAGTTACAACATTAGTGATGAGTTAAGTATCTGAGTATGCACATTGACACAATAATAAAAATGCAAAAGTAGTAAAGTCAAGCAGGCAAAGCCACGTACAAGACGCAACCACCACAAAAACACCGATAGACAGCATTACACACACATACACACAAAACCACACACCCAAACGCACACTCACACACGAGATAAACACAGAAAACATCAACAGACACACAAGAACTAGAGACAAACATTTCACACATGAACAAAATTACAAGCACAAAGACGCAAGGCAAACAAAAGGAAGGGTGACAAAGAGAGTACCGCCTTGGCACGGTCAGTAGCAAAACCACCACTGGGGATTTAAACCGGTTTACGGACGTCCTAACCTTACACTTCTCTCAAAGTCACACTAACTTTACAAATAGTGTAAATATAGGTATCCCCGCCGGACTTACCCACAACATAGACGACGGTGAGCACGGGACAACATGTAAAACATAGCATAATAACTGTGACAATCCGTCAAATATGTACTCAGTGGCTTTGCTGAAGTCAGAGCACCTGCAGGTAAGCCGTTAAGGGCACGACAGGGAAACAGGAAAAAAGTAATACATGAGTCTTGTACGCTCATCATCCCGTATCCGAGTTTAAGAGTATACCATCATAGAGTACTACCCTCGGCCTGTCATCGCGCAAGCAAAGAGGGAAGCGTAGCTTCCGACTGTAAACCGGTCGATAACCAAACATGCAGTGCGTTGCAATATAACGGGATCATAACCTTTCTTCTTAAATGTTTTAATGCGTTTTACAAACAAATCATGACAATGGATATGACCCCGAATTTTCCTAAGTTTGTAGATAAAATCCCCATAAAAGTCTGGTTGAGAAATGCTTTGTTGCAGTAACGTCTGTAGATTGCAATAATATTTACTAATGAGTGGTAAATTTCGATAATAAAATTTAGAAAACGTTTTCCGAAGTTTGTGATATCTGTAACCTTGCTTAAGAAGTTTATGAGTTATAACTAAATAACGAGTATTAAAAGCTTCAAGCAAAGAACAGGCTCGGGCAACCCGAATAAATTGAGAAATATAAACCCCAAAAGATGTAGAACGGGGCACATCTCCATCTAGAAAAGGATAATTAACAATTTTAAAATTAAAATCTTCTCTATTATCGTATATTTTGGACGAAACTTTATCATTTGTAATTGAAAGATTCAAATCTGATAATGAAGCTATAATGTCAGATTGATTCGCTTTGTTTAAAGACAGTTCTTTTGGGTAAATTGAAGAAATCATAGTTTCAAAATAAGGATTATCTAAATTCAAAATATCGTCTAAATACCTTGAAGTTTTATTAAAAGCGTTAACAATATCGGTCTGTGCATCAGGTTTTAAGCTAAGCATAAAATCCCTCTCATAGCAATACAAAAACAAATCCGCAATAAGAGGGGCACAATTTGTACACATGGGTATACCAGCAACTTGACGATATATGGTACCCCCATAACGCACAAATATATCATCTAAAAGAAAGGTAAAAGATCTACAAACATCAAGGCAAGTCCACATTGTGTAATGTTCAACTTCTGAATTCGAAAAGAATGAACGTTAAACATTACAAGCAATGAACATTTTGTTTTCTCTGGCAAATGTTTCTTCTATCAATTTAATCAGTTTATCCTTTATAAGATGGTGAGGTAGAGTAGTATAGAGTGTACAGAAATCATAAGAGCTCAATGAAGAAATGTTATACTGTTCATTTTCAAGTTTCGTTAAAACATCGTTTGAATTTTTTATGAACCAAAAAACAATAATACCAGAATTCTCATATATTTTATCACAGTAACGCTTTACATTTTCTTTGATCGTAGTAAGACAGGACATCAAGCCCGATTTAGAAAACATTATTTTTACTATGTTGTGACGCGCATGTGCAATGTGTTGTTAACATCCGAGTCAGCTGATTCGATGCGCGCGAGCGTCGTACCAGGTTCTATGCAGTTGCCTACTGACATCCAACCGGACTTGACATGAGAGGCTTGTCCTCAGAAACTGTGAGTTATTCTGTTACTCTCTCGTTAGCTAGTAGGTTTAGAGTAGACTTCCAGAGCAAACACTGGGCTACTTTAATGGCGACGAGGATTTAAAGGCCAGTCAGACTTAAGTTTAACGCAGGAGACATTTTCTCCATTTCGGTTTTCTTGTACAGTTTTATTTGAAGTGTAGGTTTCATGTCAGTTAATTTTTCTTGGAATTTATGCTTCATGCCAGTAGGAGAGGAATAAAGGGTCTCTAAACTGAGCAGGTTCATTTATTTATTGCAATACACACTGGTTACCGGTTTGTGTGCCATAATTATTAACATATCTAGCGAGAGTGACATTTTGTTTATTTCACTGCAGGTGCGGATGAATAGACATTTTTCTTAGGGCAGGTTTTGAATTTGTCCTATGCCAGTTATTTTTCTTAAAACAGTTTGAGGATAATTGAAAGTCTTATGCCAGTTCATAACTTTTTTGTCTTAGGTTTTCAGTAAGGTGACTTATGCTAGTTTATTATTTTCTTAAGGCATTCCAGGAATTCATCTAATAGAGTCTACGCTAAGGTAAAGTTATTTTTTCTTAAGGCATTCAGTTTCAAATTTGTTTTATGCCAGTTTTATTTACGGTAGATTAGCTCACGGAATGTAAGGTAAGTTTGATTGTACTATTGCAGTTATCACGTACTTCATACCTGTTGACTGAATAGAAAAAGTACAAAAATGAGTCATGCAGGAAACACCGCATACAGAACAAACAGTCGCCCGAACAGCAACACAAGGAAACAGCAAATGTAAATAACTATAAAAACAACAAGAGACGCACAAAGACAAAACACACATACAAAAGGGGGAATCTGGAAGTACCGCCTTGGAACGGTCAGTGACAAAAGTCGCTGGGGGTTAAACCGGTCTATGGGCGCCCAACCTCACACTTATTCCATCCTCACCCTAAAAGACAAACAGTATAAATAAACGTATCCCCTCTCCGACTAATCTACAACAACCGCGACGGCAAGTACAGTGGTAAAGTGCATGTATAACGAAAACATTTAAATGAACAAACTGTATCCACCTATCGCTAGTGTACTCAACGATTGAGCTGCAAACAGAGTAACTGTAGAAAAGTAATAAAGTGTACGACAAAAACGAAATAGTACAGATATCCGACGTTCTCCTTCCATTTCTGGATTTAAGAGGTCGCCTTCATAGAGTACTAAACATTTCTTGTCGGCGTACATGCAGCATGATTGCCAACTGTAAAAGGGTAAAAAAGGTCATTGTCTTAAAGATTTTCCATTGTATTTTATACAGGGAAAATAAACCTTAGATTTATCGTTGTATTTCATACACGATTTATATAGGTACACGCTTGCTCAGTGCTCGAAATGTTGGTGAAGATTAATACAGCTTCGATAGAGGAGTTGCGTTTAATCCCAGGAATAGATAAAGCTAGAACAGAAGCCATTGTAAGGTTCCGTGCTCAGTATCAAATAGTGACAAGGGACGCTTTGTCCCTTGAGCTAATGGGGAATCTAAATGGAAATATGCTTCGTGTAATTGATTTCTCTCTGCTAGGACAGTCAGATCAAGCAGAGCTAAACTCAGTCAAGGAGCGACTTGTTCAGGGTGCAAGCGCAATTCTACCCTTAATTACATCACCATCAGACCCGAAGGTTAAAGTTAATGACTATGACCGGCTTATCAGCATGTCTGAAATACAGGGGAGGACTAATGGTTTGTTTGACCATAAGGGAAAGCAAACTAACATATGTCCAAAACCTGAATCCAATACTAAAGTTTCATATTTGGAGCATTTGCGAGAACTGCAGCGGGAGGCAGAGAGCATCTTGGACATCATTCGAAATCTGGTTAGGATTAAGGAGGATAAGCTGGTCACAGGTTCAAGCCCACATATGCTACAGTCTTCCAGACTGGCAAGTGGTGAGTTAGTCGGCAAACATCTGTCGTCTTCTAGACACAGAAGCCATCGGGGTATATATCAATCAGAGCACAAGTCTTTAGCTACACCTGCATACAGGGATATATCAGAAAGCCATCATAATCAAGAGGCTATTTCAAAATTTTGTCAAGGGTGTTTGGATAAGGATGCTGCAAAACATGCTTGTATTGAATACCCTATGAGCATTCATGATACATGTAGTTACCGCGCTATTGAAGGGGGAAAAGCTTCTGGGAAGAAATTAAAAGATGTGATTACTATAAATGCAGTAGGTTCTATCACAGAATCTAAAGGAGAGAAGATGGAAGCTAGAGCTATAGAGAGTCTGGATGCCAAGCTACAGTTCCCATCACGGAAGGTTAGTTCTCGCAACATGACTGTTCAGTGTTTCTTTTGCAAGCAAAGGGGACACATGAAGCGTGAGTGTGAGAGATACTTAGCCTGGTCAAAAAAGCGAGATTGTAAAGATAGCGACAAGCCCAACAAGGCTTTAAACGAATAAAGACTGAGGTTAAGGGTCGCACGTCAAGGCAATATCAGTGGCTAGGAATCTTTAGGGACCTTTAGAAAGCATGACTTCCAGTCAACTTTCGTCAGAAACGGAACCTTTAGAAAGCATGAACCTTTAAAGCATGAAAGCATGACTTCCAGTCAACTTTCATCAGAAAATGGAAAAGTTTAAGGTTAGTTCAGATGACTTTCAGTCCTGAATCGACTGGTGCAGGAGCAGGTACTCATACTCATAGGTTACATAAAAAGGACTGCAAGGAAGGTGTTGGATCTGCATCTAGTCTGCTGTCAGATCTTAAACACAATGTCAGTGCTTCTTCATATTAAGGTTGGGGGAGAATGGTTAAGGCTAGGGTTGATTCCGAGGCCGAGATCACTATCCTTTCAACGCAATTTGGAAAGAGAAACCACGAAATATTAGAGAGTTTGTGATGCAGATGGTTGATAAAGAGACAGTTTTGAGAGTAGCAGAGTACCCTGCAAGGTGGTTTGGTCAGTAATATTGTAGCTTGTGCGCGAGTTGTAGACTCTGTTTTAGAAGAAAATCAAGTCGTCAGCAAGCAGAGGTCCAGTCGTAGTGCTGAGAAAAGAGTTCCGTTGGTGAGCAAGCAGAAAACTGCCAGAGATATTTCACTGGTGCATTGATTAAATGACACTATGTTGTCTCTGTAAAAGTTACTTTCCCTTATGGGAAAGGCTTTTGAGAACCACTTGAATAACCTTTGTGGAGTTCTAGACTGGTTGGCATGAAGCTTAAGCCAAGATAGTTGTCTTTTCTTCCGGAAGAAGGGAGAAATGTCAGTGGAAACTGCATGTCCATGGTTTCTAAGGATGCTAGCGTTGTAAAACCATGGCTCAGTAGCCAGTTCCAGCTTCATCTGAGGATATTGAAAGGTTCCTCGGTTTGGCCAATTACCATATGTCCTAGGTTGACACAGCCTTTATATAGGTCAACTGGCAAGAATCTATTCGAGTGGGGTCCTTTGTAATAGAAAGCATTTGAGGCTTTGAAGAAGGCATTGACTTCACACCCAGTGTTGGATTTGCCGAATAGTTATATTGGATGTAGATGCCTCACATACAGCTATCGGAGCGGAATTGATACAGATACAGTACGGAGTTAAAGAGCGATTGCTTGCAGCAGCCTCTCATTGACTCCGGAGCATACGGTACAACCAGGAAAGAGTTCTTAGTTATCATAAGTTTACCAGGCATTTCCGGTATTACTTGCTTGGACAGATCATTCTAGTTTAACTTGGTTGTTACAGTTTTAGTAACCACAGGGGCAGCTAGCCTGATGGATGGAAGACTTTTTTCAGTAAACATAGTGGTTAACCATCGTGCTGGAGTAAAGCATTGGAATGCAGATGTGATTTCCAGGATCCCTGATCCTTTGACTCCATGCTAAGCATATGTTGCTGGTATAAAGCCAACGGATCTACCCTGTGACAGTTGTAAATATTGCTTACATGCCGATACATTTTACTTAGTGAATGAGGCAGCAGTAGGTCTCGCGCTCCCGATACCTTGTATGATTCTGTTTGAGCACCAGGAATTGAGTTAAATTCTAGTTCTGGAGTTATAGGACTTTCAGCCCCTGAAACTCGGAGCTTTTCGGGAGTCCAGAGCCTTTCAGGCTAAGGATCTCAGGATATTTCGAAGCCAGATGCTTCAGGTTGTCTTTCAGACTATGATGCACTGGCTGTTTCGGAACTGTTTCATGTTCAGATAGCAGTCTTCCAGACACTGAACATGTTGTTAAGTTCAAGATCATTTGAGGCTTTCAGTCCGAGGGTTATAAAGTTTAAGAACCTTTGAGGCTTGTACAGTTCAGGAACCTTTCAGGCTTTCGGTTGGAGGTTCATTAAGTTTAGGACCTTTAAGACTTTCAGTCAAAGGTACCTATCGTCCAGAGCTTAATGCATGGTGAAAGTCATACAGAAAGCTCCTGGAGGAGATAACCTTTTAGGCAGATGTCAGCTTAATGTATGGTGAAAGTCATACAGAAAACTCCTGGAGGAGATAACCTTTTAGGCAGATGTCAGCTTAATGCATGGTGAAAGTCATACAGAAAACTCCTGGGTGAGATTTCTGCATGCCTTTCACAATACATTATTCTGACTACTGTATGAAAGATCGATAATAAAACGTATTTTGATGTTCGAATAATCGAGATTTTACTGTATATACTAAATTCTGAAAGCAATGCATAAAGAGAAAACTGCCAACTCGGTTTTATTGAGTCTGTTTATGAGCACTTATTAAAGAAGCAACATTAGCATTAGCCCCTTATCACCGACTGAAGCGATATTGACTTTCAACTTTCACATCTAATACAGTGCTCCCTCCCTACAACGGCCCTCTCAATAACGATTCCCTCCATACAACAACACATGTCACTGTTTCCGAAACAATAAGGCTCAGAAACAAACGTTTTCCATCGTATTTTCTTTATGCCTCCATCAAACCCTATGTTGTGACCACTCTTTAGAATCGTCACTTTGTGACGATTCTAAAGAGTGGTCACAACATAGGGTTTGGTCGAAGAATAACGGTTTTAGTTCTCGAAATACACCTTATCTGTGGATCTGCAAATAAGCTAATTATGTTTGATTTTTCCCTCCCTATAACAACTCCCCCTGAACAACACATACAATCGTCGTATCCCAAAGGGTGTCGTTGTAGAGAGGGGGCACTGTATTATCGAAACTTATGATCTCGAAGTACCAGAAATATAACTAAACTGAGAATGAAGTACGGGCGAATTTCTATGGCCGCCACACAAGAACCTAACACCTGCTGTTGTGAAGTACATAATTCCAAAAGTAGGAGCTAAAGTGGTAAATACGCTATTCCTACCCACTTAACGCGTTTCTTACGCATTTCCTACCCGTTTCTTATCCGTTTCTTACCCGTTTCGTTTAACGGGTTTCTAACTGTTTGTTTACGCGTTTCTTAACGCGTTTCCTAATTATTTCAGAGCTGTGAAAGGGAGTAATCATTAACGAAAGGGGGATAATCCTTGGTATGGCCTTTCTTTGAAATGGGCGACATTCTCATTTACCTGATGGGCACGCCAGACATGTAAAATTAAGATCTACAAGATTTAAAATTTTAATTCTCGTTTCGTTTCCATAACATCTAGCAAGATCTAGATTTATATTAAAATATAGACCTACAATCTCATGGCTTTCATCTATGTGCTGTAAAATGTCTTTTTATGCTACTGTACGTACAGTACCGTAACAGATATTGTAGAAGTATTTTTAGAATAGATCTAGATTATATCAATCTAAACTATCTTTAAAACTAGAATTCATAATAATCTAAATTTAAATTTGGTCTAAAACGTTTGGATTTAACTTTGTGCTGAGCAACAGATCTATAATTAGTCAAAACATATTTTTCTTATATTTTTTGAGAAGCTAACAAATCATAATTTTAGATAATTGGGCACATTATTTAGAAGTACACCTGTTACGTAATAATTCGTACCTTTGTTGATAAGAAAGTGTGTGATAGGATAGTGTCAGATGTCAACACTGGAGACCATTGTCCCCTGCTGAGAAAATAGCTAGGAGATTTACTGACCATCTGACAGCTTTGTTCATATATTTAGGCTGGGTAAATAATAAAATTCTGAAGGGAGGTGAAGTCTTCCAACTAAGACAAAAAAAATTCTTACATTCAAAACAAAAGTACTGACATTTAAAAACAGTGTAAGCACAGACAATATAGCTCCAAAATCAGGGTTTGATCAGGGTCTTCACTAGTATTTTATAGGCCTAATTAAAAATCATCTAGCAAATTTAAGCCTGATAATAATGAATTGAATATACAGTTAGATAATAACGAGCCATTCCACTTTTAAATTTCGACATACAAAGGTTTAATCTTCACAAAGTAACAAAATAATAAGAACGTTTTCATAGTTATATGTGTGCATAAATATGCTTATTTGATTAAAACGCTTTAGACCTACCTCATAATGATAAAAATACCTTTGCAAACAGAATGGACTCAGCTCAGGTGGGGTCTGCCCTGTTTGCTTATTCCATTAGATACACATGGATATAACACTTTAATGCATTTGCAAACGGAGTAAACCTAGATCTGAATACTCTTGTAGGAACCGTCGGATCAGGGCCCACTCTGCTTATGAAATTATGAATTAATAGACCTCACTAATTTTTCGATTCTATGACATTTGCCCTCTCGGACACTTGCTCCCCGGACCTTTGCCCCCTATTAGAGCATGGGGCGGACATTTGCCCCCCCCCCCTGGTGTTTTAGCTTGGGCGGACATTTGCCCCCCTGACATATGCCCCCCCTGTTGGACTTGGGCGGACATTTGCCCCCTCCCCTAGCCCCCCCCCCCCCCAAGTGGTTTAGTTTGGGTGGACATCCCCCCTAGGGTCTTGCCACCATACGTTTTGTGTTACTCGATCTCAGAAAACCCAGATACTTCCATTCAGGTTCATTAGAAATTGCTCGAATACAGAAATGTAGCTATTTTAGATAATTGCTTAGATCTAAGTCAAGTAAATTACTTTTTTGTTGTTAAATCAGTAATTTTGAATTCAAATAACAAAAAGATGTATACTTATCACCTCCAGATCAAGATCTTGTTTTATGTTTTCGTTAAAAATTGCGTCGGGTGAATCAAAGTCGGCAAAAAGTTTTCAAACAAATATTTATCATAAAAGCTTAGCCGACATTTGACAGTAAATGAGTTGCGTAAGTGTAGAATTTTCCACAGCCTTTAGGCTAGTCAAACCCCTAATCCATTTAACACTTGCTGTGTTTTAACACATAACAACATAATGACAATAAGTGAAAGGTCACGTTCTGCTGCATACACCTTTGTGTGTTAAAACAATAAATATGGCTGTCAGTGTTTTCAGAAAATGAAAGGTCACCGTTTTCAGAAAATGAAAGGTCACGTTTGATGTCGCAGAATCATTTGATTTGGTCCAGGGTACACACACTTTTCTGCATATAACGTTAACCTCTGTGTTTACAATTTTTGCAAATGGCTGCCGAATCAAATACTGAAGCATTTACACGCATCAAATCATTGCAAATAAGGTAGATAGAGGCCTCAATTAAACTCGTTTGTAAAAGCTTGGGAAACCCAATGCATGATTAGTTGCTATTTGAAGGTACTTTTTATATATAAACACTTGTTGTTTTAAATGCACAACTTCCAGTAAAATGTTTTAGGGATGCTGATGATGCAAAAAATGACCAAAGGTCCGTCCTCGAGAAATTAACAGGGAGGGGAGGGGCAAATGTCCGCCCAAGCTAAACCGCTAGGGGGCAAATGTCAGCCCAAGTCCAACAGGGGGGGCAAGTGTCAGGGGGCAAAGGTCCGGAGGCAAGTGACCGCGGGGGGGGGGGCAATTGTCCGTAAACCTTTTTTTCTACCACTACCGAAAAGTCGTGTACACTTAAACCATCGTTAAAAATCGGCAAGATCTAATAAATATTCATGATGTCATTTTTTTCTGACAGAAATGTTCAAATGGGAAAGGGTTAAGAAATATAATAGATCTGAATTCTTTAGAAGGTTTCTTCATTCCAGATCCAACATTTGGTGATTTGCCTTGTGACAGTTTTTGATCTGAAATGCAGAAACCTCCTCAAAAAGAACTAACTCTTCAATCCATTTTTTTTATATACAGTGGAAATCTTATATTATAGCTTTGTACAAAATAGTTTTAAGGACACGTCGTTCCCTAAATGAGCAAATCGTCGACACTAGCCGGGATTGAACCGCCAAACTTTCGTTGAGTGACGAATCAATTCTTATTTTGGTTAACCCGTTTCATTCGGACATTTTTGAAAACGGCTATCACCGATAAGATCCGAAATCTCCACATGAAACGGAAAACTGACACACCAACCGCAACCTCTCTGGTATTATCGTTTCTTTACGCGGTTAACGAGTGTAAACGGTTTATCGCCTAACCGTTCGTTAAGCGATCGTTAACTATTCACTACTCGTTTCTAACGCGTAGAAAAAACGCGTAAATGGGTGGAAATGCGTATTTACCACTTTAGATCCTTAGAAAAAACAGAAACAATGCAAAAAATGCAAAAAATGCAAAGTTGGTTTCACCTCCCTTCAGAATGTATTGAGCATATTCATGAGCAGTTATTAAAAGTGCAACACTACTCACGTCTATATCGCCTGCTTAAGCGGTATTCAATTTTCATAGCTGATACCATCGAAACGCAGGATCCCGAAAGACAAAAAAATATAACGGCGCTGAGAACTTGGTCATTCAAAACTATATGTATGTACTTACCCATTAAAATATGTGCTATGTATTGTATCACTAAAATGTTTTATCACTGTGTCTAAACAGGACTTTTATGTTTTCTGTGAAAAAAAACAAAATGTTATTTACCTGATATGTATATACGTTTTTCCTAGCTTTACTTCCACACAGGCCTTGGTACGGAAATAAACCATAGCATAACCATTATATATATATACACAGTTACACAGTTATCCAAAGAGGGGTGATAAAAATGTTCGCGGATAAGTTTTCTTCTTTTCTTCAGTCTACGAAATAATCCCTGAATGTCCATGTGGTTGTAAGCAATGGCAGCCTGCATTGCGATGGAAGTTTCGTCCACGTCATCATCGAATTAAAAGTTCGGTCCTTCCAAAATTTATAATACAGAATTGTTCTAGAATGTATCACTACACATATCTTGTGACAGCTTAATGCAGATCGAAAGTAATGTTTAAAACCCCTATAGGAGCTTCCAGCATTACTTTAGACCTGCATTAAACTGTTAGTCAGGTTATTCTTTGGATGACTCGAGCGTGTTACCTCGAGATATCGAAGTTCAAGCGTGTAACCTCGAGATATCGAAGTTCAAGCGTGTTACCTCGAGATATCGAAGTTCAAACATATATACAGTGTTCCCTCTCTACAACGACACCATTTGGGATACGAATATTGTATGTGTTGTTCAGAGGGAGTTGTTATAGGGAGGGAAAATCAAACATAATTAGCTTGTTTGCAGATCCCCAGATAAGGTGTATTTCGAGAACTAAAACCGTTATGCCTCTGTCAAACCCTATATTGTGACCACTCTTTAGAATCGTCACAAAGTGACGATTCTAAAGAGTGGTCACAACATAGGGTTTGATGGAGGCATTAAGAAAATACGACGGAAAAAGTTTGTTTCTGGGGCCTTGTTGTTTCGGAAACAGTGACATGCGTTGTTGTAAGGAGGGAATCGTTATTGAGAGGGCCGTTGTAGGGAGGGAGCACTGTAATATTATAATATGTTTAACATTATAAAACATTAATATGAAACAAATTATGTTTTGAAACATTTATGAAACACTTTTATGAAATCATTTAACCCCTTACTCGATGACTCTTCGTTAAAACAAAAATGGCATCATGAATATTAATTAGAGACATGGATGTTTGGCCAGGGAAGGACGTATGGAATAATATCGATATTAATATGTTATTTCATAAGCAAACAGAGCAGGGCCTGACCCTGATCAGACGGCTCCGTCTGCTGTAGGTCTACTGTAACTCTACAGTAAAACCTCTCTATAACGGCCACTAAATTGTGTTAATTAGTTGGTATTCATGGCAGGTGACTGCTTAAAGCAATGTGAAAGTAAAACAGAACGCTCCTATAGGAGTGTTCTGTTTTATTTTCACATTGCTTTTAAGCAGCCACCTGCCTTTAACACAAACTACTTGATGTAATTTAGTGGTCGTTATAAAGAGGTTTTACTGTACTTGTAAAGACTAGGAAAGGAATAGAGAAAGGCGTATTTATACAGCAAAGACTTAACCCACCTTTGTATAGTATACTGCGGTTGACCAGCCTTTGGGGCCACACCTCTGACATCGAAAATTACGAACATTAAAATTTGGGTGGATTGCCTCAATTTGAACTTCTTCGGTGTATCCACTTTGCGGATTCCTGCAAACTTTGTGATCACCCCTCGTATATGCATGTACTGTTCACCTTCGAAAATATGACCTTTTAGCTATCATGAACTAATTGCGTTTTACGCAGGTTGTGCTTATCTCTTTACTCGATGAATATTCATATGCATGTATGAATATTAACCATTTCACCGCCAATGTCGCAAAAAATGCACCACGACAAATAGTGCAGTCCCAGGTCAGACCCCGCCTTTTCAAGGTGGCGTCTGATCAGAAATTTCACTTTTTGTCTCAAATTTTATTTCTATATCTGTGATTTATTCCTTTGAAATTTACATTTATTTATCTCATTTCCTTACTTTAACAAATGATTTAATAAAAGTGGTTTCCAGATGACCATTGGAAATATGGCGCTGAAAGGGCTAATAAGCTGAATATTTATAATGATATAATTTATGAACAAACTTCTGACCCCCGAGGTTATAAAACGTTTTGCTTGAGTCTGGGATCATTCTCGGGCATCTGATATCTTTATAAGCAGAACAAACTTTAATCAGACGGCTTGCTCAGGAGCTTTGATCTGGATGTACTGTGATTGCATTTACCCAGCATGCAAAAAGTTAATACAGTATCATAGTATTTCTTCTGTTGTATTTTTTTTGCTTTCATTTACATCTAATTATATGCCACATGCATTTTAGTCTGTGGATAGAATAATTATCGCTTTCAATCCGGGACATGCATGCACAGTTATTTACAAACAGTGTAGACCCTGATCAGAGGGCTCCTGGAGGAGCCCTCTGATCAGGGTCTACACTGTTTGTCATTAGAAATTTCGCTATCAAGTCAACCCCTTTCACACTGAATGGATCGTATAGTTAAATACTGATGGTGCATTCCACATTTATACTTCAGGGGTGAAAGGGTTAATCTAATGTATATTTCTTTTGATTGTTATGGAAACGAGATATGTGCTACATTACTTCCTGTTATTATTACTATCAATTACAAATAATTGTCGTCTGCAAAATGTCGTCTGCTTTAAATTACATGTATCAATTTCTGCTGTGAAAAATAGGTGGTTATGTAACTCTTTCCTTTATATAAAAGCCTTTTCTTGCATTTGCAAACAGAGTAGACCCGGGTCAGACCGCTAAAATAGTAGCTATGGATCTGCTCTTTTTGCTTATGACACGATTCTACGATTCTCAAATTTGTGACAAAAGAAACAAAAATACATGGAAGCTTCCCAGTATAAAACTGCCTAATAAATATCTCTGATGCTAGTATTGCTTACATGAATATTAAGCAGAGAAAGGGTTTCCTGAGTTGGTGTCTTGTCTGGGCCCAAACTGTTTACATGAGTTAAACCCTTTCGGCGCCAAATTTCTTATTGTCGTCTGCAATCCAAATTTTGTTAAATCATTCGGTACAATAAGGAAATGAGATAAATAAGTGCAAATTTCAAAAGAATAAAGCACATATAAAGAAAAAGAGAATGAGACAAAAAAGTGAAGTCCCTGATCAGACGCCGCCTTGAAAAGGCGGCGTCTGGTCTGGGACTGCACTATTTGTCGTGGTGCATTAATGCGACTGCGGTGGTATAATGGTTGAAATAGATTCGCCCAATGCAGCAAGCTCTGTAAGTCTCTGTACGGTGACCCCTTTATCTTGTTAAAGAATCTTAGTCAATGTCGTCGGCTACACTTGTTGCATTTGATTTCGAACGTCGTCGGCTACACTTGTTGCATTTGTTTTCGAACGTCGTCGACTGCACTTGTTGCATTTGTTTTCGAACGTCGTCAACTAAATTATTTTGTTTTGTTTTACACAACGCGGTCAGAGAATCAAACAATTTGGAGAACGATGAGAGACACCGAGTTACTTGGCATCTTATCTGGATCCAGACTGTTTGCATAGGTAACCCTCTGATCATAACAGGTTAAAGGTTAAAACTGAACGGAAACAAGTTAACCTTTGACCTCATGAATATATAAAAATAAATATTGCAGACATGTTAATTAGTACATATCATTTTATTGCCATCTAATGTTGTATACAATATTTGTCGTCTGGTTCAATTTGCATGATAATTCAGGAATAGTGAATGGAATAAGATCGGTATCAATATGAAATCACTTTAACCCAATCACCATAAATACGCCTTTCTACACCTTTGCTAACTGAAAGGAACCGTCTGATCAGGGTCTGCTCTGTTTACCCATGATATAATATAGATAAGATTCTACAGTTTATGCTATGGCTAAACACCCTGTCTCCAAGTGCTATTATAACAATTAATCTTATTCATATCGATAATGTCATTATTTTCACATGAATATTCATGAAGTAAAGGGTTACAGATGTACTCTACTCATAGTTTCGCCAATTTTGTGTAATAAAATAACATCAGAATTGGAATTTATGTTACTTGAAAATAATTAAGTGTAAAGCACATGTTGAGGAAAGATTTGTTCGTGTGGAAAATGAGAAAGTTCTGAACTGCCGGAAAACAGCGGAATCAGGTCCGTCATACACCAGAACCTGCCGTAAACAATCGAGTATGTTTACCGGACGTACTCGATTTGCATGTATATAAATTCTGAAGGGAGGTGATCCCCTGAGAGCATAAATTGCAACACAAACAAGAGAAAATTGCAGATTCGGTTTTATTGAGTCTAGTATTACAAGTAAACATTCTCTTTTCATGGTTTACACTTTCGACTGACCCGCGCCAGTCATTGTTTTAAAAATCCAATTCATAAGCATGGTGTTGTTCCGGAATTAGAGACTGGCCGGACGTACCCGCTGATTTCCGAGTATTCGACGAAGTTGTCTGTCTCTTAAAATGTCGGCGGTTTTCTAAGGATTTATGAGTATTCAGATACCGTAGATATTTATTGAAAAAATATAAATAAACTTTTGCAAAATTGGTTTTAAGCAATATTTTAATGATGTGAATATTTTTGTAATATGAATGAGCGCACTACTTGCGTAGAATAAAACTTTAAAAACTAACACAAAGAAATCAAAGTCTTCAATATCAAAATGAAACTGATACTATTATAAAAAGTGTCAACTAAATTACTGACAGAGTGCTAGAAAGAACTAAAGTCAGGTGTCAGGAAATATTACACGCGGAAGTTCAGCGACACGCCATAAGCACAAATGAAGCACGCGATCATGCATGCATTACATGACCTTCATAGAACTGTTCCTAGCCTGTTCCACACTGACAATTTACAAGGGTCCCGTAATAGCAGCACAGTAAATCCAAATTACTGAAACGTATTTTATTGGTTCCGCTTGGTCTAAGGCACTGCGACACTAAATAGGATAATTTGGAGTTTACTGCACTGTGACACTGAACAGGCCATATAGCTCCGAAGGATGCTGAATATGCGGCGTCTCTATAAGCACCGATTCACAGCGAACAACGAGCGCTCATAATTTCTGGACCTCGCCCATCGACATATTTATTGATTCACAAGAAACAAATCTATAAACACGTGTTGAGATATTTAAACGCCCAGTACTTCATTCTTAATGTTGTTATACTTTCTGGTCCTTCGGGATCATTAGTTTCGATGTTTTGTTTTGATTTGAAAATTGAATACCGCTTAAGCCGGTGCTAGTGTGAGTGAATAGTGTTGCACTTTAATTACTGTTCATTGACAGGCTCAATAAAACTGAGTCTGCAATTTTCTCTTTTTGCATTGCTGCTTTTGCTTTCGAAGATCTCCCACTCAAGACTGGTAGCTACATGCAAACTTAATGGATCAAAAATGAGTCTTAACCCATTTACTCCCACGACCCCATATATGGGACGTAGGCAAACAGTGTAGACTCTGATCAGACGCCGCATTATGCGGCGTCTGATCAGAGTCTACACTGTTTGCTGATAAGATAAAAACATAAAAACAAAAAACAAACAAAAATGAAAATTTACGCCAGACATCCCTTCGATAAAAGATAGACTAATCCAATATATAAGCATGGAAGAATCCATTAGGAGCAAATGAGTTTGGTACCCGATCAATGTTTTCTGAAAACCTTTGAGTATCCGACTGACTTTTGGAATTCTAGTAGAGAAGACTTTTCCTCTGCATTACGCGGCCACCTGTCTCCAATACCGATATCTATACTAAAGTGAATGTCCGATTTAGAGAGGTATTACTGTATGATCACGTTAACATTAGACTGAATTCACCTACAGTAAGTTCTTAAAATATTGACAAAAGCAGCAAAAGCAGCAATGCAAATTAAAGAGAAAATTGCAGACTCGGTTTTATTGCGGTCGTTAATGGGCAGTTATTAAAAGTGCGTGACTACTCACGCGCCCTAGCACAGGCTTAAGCGATATTCAATTTTCTAACCTAAAAACATCGAAACTAATGATTCCAAAGGACCAGAATATATCACAACACACCAGGAGAATGAAGTACGGGGTGACATTTTACAGCCGCCACACGAGCACTTTACACCCCTCTAAACCGGAATTCTAGTATAGAAGAATTTAGATACTTTTAGGCAGGTGACTGTTTAAATAAAGGGTGAAAGTCATGCATGCAGAAAGATCCTAGAGGAGTTATCGCCATGATATTCACTCTGTTAAACTACCACCTGCACGACCGGTATTTATACTCAAGTGAACGTCTTGATTAGAAAAGTTAAATTACAAACATTTAAAATCCTGATCTTGTTATATTTGCAAAAGTTTAAAGTTTCTCATGCTAAATAAAAAGGTAGCGTGATGAAGGATTAAGGTAGCGGGATGAAGGATTAAAGTGGAGGGATGAAATATTAAGGTAGTGGGGTGAAGGATTAAGGTAGCGGGATGAAGGATTAAGGAAGCAGAATGAAGGATTAAGGTAGCAGGATAACGGATTAAGGTAGCGGATTGAAGGGTTAAGGTAGGGGGATGAATGATTAAGGTAGCGGGATGAAGGATTAAGGTAGCGGGATGAATAATTAAGGTAAAGGGATGAATGGTTAAGGTAGCGGGTTGAATGATTAAGGTAGCGGATTGAAGGCTTAATGTAGGGGGTTGAAGGATTCAGGTAGAGGGTTGAAGGATTAACGTAGCGGATTGAAGGATCAAGGTAGTGGGTTGAAGAATTTAGGTAGCGGATTGAAGGATTAAGGTAGCCGGATGAAGTATTAAGGTAGCTGGATTAAGGTAGCTGTTTAAGGTTCAAGGTAGCGGGATAATGCTGAGTACAGTGGACTAGGGTAAAGGAACATGATAACGGTTAAGGTAGCAGGATAAGGGTTAAAGTATCACAGCGGGATAAGGTTAAATAGTGGAATATAGTTACGGAAGCAGGATAAAGGAATAACAAAGCGGAATAAGGGTTTAGGGGGCGGGGTACTGGTTAAGGTAGCGATATAAGGGTTAAGGTAGCGGGATATGACTAAGGTGGCGGTATAAGGGTGAAGGTAGCGAAATAAAAGTTAGACTAGTGGGATAAGGTTTAAGGTAGTTTGATAAGGTTTAAGGTGGCGGTATAAGGTTTAAGGTA
Source organism: Azorinus chamasolen (assembly GCA_963576725.1). Taxonomy (NCBI): domain Eukaryota; kingdom Metazoa; phylum Mollusca; class Bivalvia; order Cardiida; family Solecurtidae; genus Azorinus; species Azorinus chamasolen. Next base: position 7,988,515 of record OY755250.1, on the reverse strand, counting down.
GCGGTATCAGGTTTAAGGTAGCCATATTAGGGTTAAGGTATCAGTTAAAGGGTAACATATCACAGCGGGATATGGTTAAAGTTGTGGAATATAGTTCAGGTAGTATGATAAAGGGCTTTGATAGCGGAATAAGGGTTTAGGGAGCGGGGTACTGGTAAAGGTAGCGGGATAAGACTAAGGTGGCGATATAAGGTTTAAGGTAGCGGTAGAGGGTTTAAGGTAGAGCTATAAGATTTAAGGTAGCGGTAAAGTTTTATGGTAGCGGTATGAGGTTTAAGGTAGCAGTATAATGTTTAATGTAGCGGTATGAGGTTTAATGTAGCGATATGAGGTTTAAGGTAGCGATATAAGATTTAATGTATCGGTATAAGGTTTAAGGTAGCGGTATGAGGTTTAATGTATCGGTATAAGGTTTAATGTAGCGGTATGAGGTTTAAGGTAGCGGTATAAGGTTTAAGGTAGCGGCATGAGGTTTAAGGAAGAGGTATAAGGTTTAATGTAGCGGTATGAGGTTTAAGGTAGCGGTATAAGGTTTAAGGTAGCGGTATGAGGTTTAATGTATCGGTATAAGGTTTAATGTAGCGGTATGAGGTTTAAGGTAGCGGTATGAGGTTTAAGGTAGCGGTATAAGGTTTAAGGTAGCGGTATGAGGTTCAAGGTAGCGGTATAAGGTTTAAGGTAACGGTATGAGGTTTAAGGTAGCGGTATGAGGTTTAAGGTAGCGGTAGAAGGTTTAAGGTAGCGGTATGAGGTTTAAGGTAGCGGTATGAGGTTTAAGGTAGCGGTATAAGGTTTAAGGTAGCGGTATGAGGTTAAAGGTAGCGGTATGAGGTTTAAGGTAGCGGTATGTGGTTTTAGGTAGCGGTATAAGGTTTAAGGTAGCGGCATGAGGTTTAAGGTAGCGGTATAAGGTTTAAGGTAGCGGAATGAGGTTTAAGGTAGAGGTATAAGGTTTAAGGTAGCGGTATAAGGTTTAAGGTAGCGGCATGAGTTTTAAGGAAGAGGTATAAGGTTTAAGGTAGCGGTATAAGGTTTAAGGTAGCGGCATAAGGTTTAAGGTAGCGGTATGAGGTTTAAGGTAGAGGTATAAGGTTTAAGGTAGAGGTATAATGGTTAAAATAGCGAGATAAGGGTTGATGTAGAAGGATAAGAGTTTTAAAAAGAGAACTTCTGGGTGCTAACTGTTGGAGCATTTAGATGCGATCAAACTACCGGAAGTAATCAACCTGTATATAGTGAAGTTTTATCCTCAAACGCGATGTCTGCTAAAGTCCTGATCTAATACAGAACAATACAAAACTGAGCAGGTCAAAACAAAACTGAGCAGACATGAAAAAACTGAGCAGACCAGAACAAAACAGCAGATGAGGTCAGAACAGAAGAAAACTGAGCAGATCGGAACAAAACAGTCGATCAGAACAGATTCGAGCAGATCAGAACGAACTTGAGCAGATCGGGTCAGAAGAGAACAAAACCGATCAGATCAGATCAGGTCAGAACAGAAATAAGCAGAGCAGAGCAGATTAGAAAAGATAAAAAAAGAACAGAATATAGCAAAACAGAACAAAACAGAACAAAGCAGAACAGAACACGGTAGAATAAATCAGAACTAAGCAGATTAGGTAATTAAATAACACATCAAACCAAATCAAATCAGAATATAACAGACGAGAACAGAGCCTACCAAAAAGAAAGAAGGACATAGAAGAACAGAAAAGATCAGAACAGGACACATTGTTTACCTTGATCTATGCAGATGTTATTTCCTGCTACGTATTTGTCAACAGTAATGAAGTAAGTGAGCAAAACTGCTAAATCGTCACTTTTAACTTTCTATTTTAACCCTTTCCCTGTTCTGTATTTAAGCCAAGTTTCAATATCTGCTGCATATTCGTTTACAAAATAGTTATAAAGACATATAGAAGGTGGAACATTGTAGACATTTTAAAAAGCAAAGAAATAGATCTATCAAATTCAGTTAGCGAACAGAGAAGACCATGATCAGACGGCTCCTATAGGAACCGTCTGATCTGGGTCTACTTTGTTTGCAGATACGTGAAAATACGTTTATATAAGGGAAATGATTAACCCTTTCGCTGCCAAATTATGTCGTCTGCTAACTTTGTCGTCTGCTACCAATTTTCATTTTTTTGATTTTCTACATTTTTGTTTCAAAAACACAGTAACAGTAACAAACAGTTTGGATCCTGATGAGACGCCGAGTTACTCGGCGTCTCATCAGGATCCAAAATGTTTGCATAGGTAATCATAGATCCGGCATTGGTAGCGAAGGGGTTAATGAGAAAAATACTTCACATAGTCTTCGTTTTTTTAGCAAACTTATAATTATATTCCCTTACCTATTTCCTACGGCTTCAATTGCTCTCTAATGGGTGGGGAAATCAAGCGTCAACCTTTGCGCAAAAAATAAAATGAAAATATTATTGCATCCCTTTACAAAACAAGTACAAAAGTTGCTGCAGAGGCAGCAACAAAGAGCGCGGGCAAACGAAATGCTGGGAAGATTGTGTAATAGAGTTATAAATTGTCAACTGTATGAATTTAATATGCATGTTAATGTCTTTTGTTGATATTTTCAAAATGCAGACGGTCTGTTTGAAGTAGGGAGTTTTGGACACATCTAATGGCATACTTGCGAAAGTTTTGACATCGTGTATGGCTCATAAATGTCAAAGTAATTATTGCAGAGTGAAATGCTAGTAAACATTGAAATAAGATTTATAAATGCAAAGTAAGCTGAAATAAATTGACTGTACAGTTTGTTGTTGTCAAGTCTTTTGCTACTATGACATTGAAGGTAAGGGGGAACAGTTTGAAAAGACAAACTTAAGTGTTTTTGTTGTGAGCTTTGAAATGAATAAACTGATAATATAGTAGAACATAAAGGCCGATGTGAGTCTGAAACAAATGACACAATGTTGGTAAATAAGTACAATACAGAGCTGTAAAAGCAGGATCTATATTGTAGCTATGTTTCATTTTCTGAAATAATTGTAACAATCAAACAGGTAAAAGGGTTCTAAAGGCAATTATGTTGAGGAAATGGTCATTTTTTAATATGTTCAACTGTAAGGCAATTGTGAATAACTGATTAGGTGTTTATAACAAGGACAAACAAGCATATTTTAATTGATGACTAGTGTATTACAGAATATCTGCAAACATGACGTTGCAGACAAGTTAATCTTTGGCAAAATATCATTATGCTCTCAGTAACGCTATGTGCATCATGAGAGATATGACGTTTATATACAATGAAACCTGTGTAAACGAAAAAGGAAAATGAGCATTATTTTAGGAACAGAACAGAACATATCTTTATTCTACTTGTACAAGCATGTACATTGTTGTTATAAATACATATACATAGAATATGTCACATAGGTCAAATGATCTTTCAGATTGACAGTATATTACAATAACAATCGATTTAATTACGTTGTGCATTAAGTGCTGTCTATTCAGATTTGAGATGACTTACATGTAAGCGTTAACAAGTGTGTTTCTCATGCAAAAGGAATACTTTATATATAGAGACAATTTAACTAATTCTGACGGTTTGCGTTGTAGTAGCTTGTAGTGTAAAACTTTACAAAACTTGGTCTAGCATAATAACACTTGTTTATATATTTCTTACGCAGGTCTGTGTATGAACTACATAAAGAACAAAATGAAACTCGTCTTCAATATCACGAGTTTCACAGTAACTACAATATCTTTAATTTCTTGGTATGCTAATTTTGCCGTATATACCTGTTTCTATTTTAATGAATGTGAAGACAGACGCAGCCTAGCAAGATATATCTAAGTTTATATTACAATGTATCTGAATATACTTCAAATCCGAAACAGCTTTTAAAATGGCTGTATGTTGCTAGTGCACCGCTACTATTGATATTCTCATCTCAACCTTGTATAAAAACCATCCACTAATCTTTGTTTAAATCTTTTGTGAAATGGTTTCGGGTTTACAATTATTGGATCCATTCAAACATCAGCAAAACCATTATTTACTAGTAATGTTTAAATACTTGTAACCAAAGTACAAACATTAGTCATGCAGGAAACACCACATATAGAACAAACAGCTGCACGAACAGCAACACAGGGAAACAGCAAATGTACATAATTATAAAAAAAACCACCAGGAAACGCACAAAGACAAAACAAACATACGATAGGTGGGATGGATGTACCGCCTTGGAACGGTCAGTGACAAAAGTCAATATGGGGGGGGGGGGGGAGGTTAAACCGTTTTTTGGGCGCCCAACCTCACATTTATTCCATCCCCACCCAAGTTGTATTAACCATTTCTATAATCGGCTAATAAATTATTGTATACAGTAGATAATATTACATTCTGTGTTGAAACTAGTTTCAACCAATATTTAATAATTCTAACGATTTATATACAAGGGATATCGACCCATTTCACCATATATATTGTATGTCGATGTACACCTCTTCATGTGTAGTAACCTCATAAAACATTTTGGGTGTACTCGTTCTATTTGTTTAGATTAAGTATAACCCCATACTTCACAGCTATAATTCAAAACAGAACTAACAAATGCATTAAATAACTGACATGTAACACTAAATTTCAGGTTCAACCATTTAATATTAGCCATGAGTGCATTCAATGATCTCAGTCCTTTACCTACTATAAACTCTTGATTTAAACAAAGCTCCCAATGTAGTTGAAAACCGTCCCAAGGTATTTAAAGTCACTTACTGTTTCTAAAATCTCACCCCGTACGAACAATTTTCATTTTCATTTAAACCACCCCTTTTCCTAAACACCATTACTAATTTTCGAGCAATTTACTGCTAATTCCCAAAGTTTCGCAGTATTCATTTAATTTATCTTATTTATATTGCAAGTCATGTGGCGAGCTACCAAAGACAACAATGTCATCGGAAAAAAGTAAAATTGCAAGCATAATATCATCTATAATTATTCCTATAAGATCTGGATCTTGAATATTTAACTGTAAATCCTCAAGAAAAAGGACAAACATTATGGGCGAGATTATCTCCCTTGCATGCACCCAGTATAATTATCGTAGATCTCAGAATAAGTATTTCCTTTTTTAAAAGTACAAAAATGAGTCCTGCAGGAAACACCACATACAGAACAAACAGTCGCCCGAACAGCAACACAAGGAAACAGCAAATGTACATAACTATACAAACAACAAGAGACGCATAAAAACAAAACAAACATGCAATAGGGGAAGATGGAAGTACCGCCTTGGAACGGTCAGTGACAAAAGTCACTGGGGGGGGGGGTTAAACCGGTTTATGGGCGCCCAACCTCACACTTATTCCATCCCCGCCCTAAAAGACAAACAGTGTAAATAAACGTATCCCCTCTCCGACTAACCTACAACAACCGCGATGGAAAATACAGTGGTAAAGTGCATGTATAGCGAAAACATGTAAGTGAACAAACTGTATCCACCTATCGCTAGTGTACTCAATGATTGAGCTGCAAACAGAGTAACTGTAGAAAAGTAATAAAGGGTACGACAAAAACGAAATAGTACAGATATCCGACGTTATATGTACAGATATCCGACGTTATATACGTTATAATACATGTCTTGACTTTATCGTACATATCCTTTAAAACACGTAAAATTTTACCGTTAAGTCCCAACTTATACAACTTGAACCACAAATAATTTCTATTTATACTATCGAATGCCCTCTTTAAATCGACGGAAGCGCAGTACAAACGTTAAATAGACGCTATCGTCTTCAGTACAATAGCGTGAAGAATAAACACCGCGTCTACATTTGACCGACCCGATCTAAAGCCGAACTGCGCATCTGATGATATTATTTTCCTCACACGATGCTGAAACTCTGTTTTATCACATAGTCTATCTTGTGGGAGTGTCGTAACTGAGTGCCGTAAATCTCGGAAATGCACTAGTGCATATTTTATGCAAATTAGCAATCGTTAGCCAATCGTAGCGCTCATGTAGGCGTCAGCCAATTATAGCGCTCCATGTGGACCCCGTCCGTTGTATTACTGCGCTGTTTGTAAGGAATGGCCGAAACAACCGTCCGCTATATAGCCTGTTTCATTTTCTTTGGTATTTTAAGGCTTATGTGATACATTACACATTGTTTTCATAAATTCGTGTACTATTTGAATATGACACTCGTTAAAGTTCGTGTCATATCATTATAGTAAACTCGTTTCATAAAAACAATGTGTAATGAACACTCATGTAATATCCTCTATATTTAATACCACTGCAAATATTTCAGCAAAGCAGCTAATCAATGTAATACTCCTGTATTTGGAAGATTTTCACGATCACTCTTTTTATATAATGGAATAACTATGGCCTGGGTCCATGGGTCTGGATAAAATCCAGAATTCAAAATGGCATTGAATGAATCGCACAAGTGTTAAGCTATAATATCAATGGATTCAATAAAGTATGAATTCAGTAGAATATCAACCCCTGTCGCTTTATCTGAATTGCGTTTCTTAACAACTGCTAAAATTTCTTTAACAGTAATATCACAATAAAGTTAATCAAAATTGCAATTAGGATTGTCAAAATCATGATTAGAGCAAAACAACTCTGCGTCCTCATTTACAGTTTGTGTAGAAGAGCCCATCATTGTTTAAAATAGTTAAAGTAAACTCGTCTACGCTTATTTCGTTAGTAGCATGTGGCTTCTTCCGGAAGAGCGACCAAAACTCTTTCGGCTCAGAATGGTGTAAACGTTCATGTTATTTACGTGAAATTAATTTCTTGTATGCTATTTTGCTTTCGCATAATACTATTCTATTTTCAGGCGATGGCTTACTGCTGTAACTGTGTAAAGCACGGAGACACACTTTTCTAGCGTGTCTGCATTCAGCATCAAACCATTCACTATCTTTTTTCAAATCATCGTCTTTAAAGCGTACATGTTTTGAAAACAGAGGATCAGCAACCGAACACATAGTTGCTACAATAATTTTTATAATACTTTTAGGGAGTGATTGTGCAGTGCTGATTGCAGGATAGTGGATTGAAGGAGTTCCTGCAGGGGTTGTTTTTTGGCATTAAGCAGTCATCTGTTTGAAAGTGTAACTTACTGTTAAATATCAGTCCGGTTTAGAGAGGGTGTAGTTTAATGTAAGAAAGTGCAATAACCTTAAACCCTCATACAGTATGGCAATACTGGCTTTTCCCAAAGTAAGGTGACACAATCACAACTTGTCTCAGTTTAAATCTGTCATACAATAACATAAGAGATATTTACATGTGTACATGATGTAGACAGTGAAATAAAACTTATTTAAAAAGCTATACAGTAAAACTTTTATTGAGTGATCATACTTTAAGTAAACTTGACAGCTGGTAAGTAAGTGGAAGTAGGCATTAAATGCAGGTTGAAATGCAGAAAATATTGTGGAAGTTTTGGTATGTCTTTCAACATGTGTTTAACACCAACTAGTATGAAAGGCAAATTGTTTGACTGCTTACATGGTGTTTTTATCTCATTACCTAATTAGCTACTGTGGACTTTTAAATGTTATATCTTTGCAATTAATAAACTGAAAAGGAGCATTTACTAGAGAAAATAAGAAGTGTGTGGATTTTAAACCATTGTGATAAATGGAGCATTTGCTTCTTTGGGGCAAATGTTCTATTTATTACAATTGATTAGAAAAGTGACTCTTATATTGGTGCGAAGTGATACTTGGAATAAAGTGACGTAGGTCACATAATGATCAGTTGCCTCGCTTAATTCTGTCATAAAATAATATAAGAAATATTTACAATTGTACGTAATGTAGACATAGTGAGATAAAAGCTATACAGTAAAAACCTATATTGGGTGATTATAACATTAGGAACAGTAACAGCTGGTAAGTACTAGACGTGGGCATTAAATGCAGATTGAAATGCAGGAAATATTATTGGTGTTTTGGTTTGACATTAAACATGCGTTTAACACCAACCAGTATGAAAGGCATATGATTTGACTCCTTAAATTGTGTTTTAATCCATTACCTCATAGGTTAAATTTTGCATCAATAAATTGAAAAGGAGCATTTACTAGAGGAATGGGAAAAATAAGAAGTGTGTAAATGAAACCATTGTTATAAATTGAGCATTTGCCTCTTAAGAGCAATTACCGTATTTAGCACAAGTATATCAAAACGTGTCTCCTACATAGGTGGAGGTGATTCGGAAAGTAAGGTCAGATAATAGTAAGTTGTCATAGTTTAATTCTGTCATACAATAAAATGAGATATATTTACATGTGTACGTGATATACATGGCAAAAGGAAAGCTATACAGTAAAACCTGTATCGAGTGATCATAACTTGGCAGCTGGGCATTAAGTGCAGTTTGAAATCAAGGAAAATCTTATGGATGTTTTTGTTTGACTTTCAACTTGTGTTTATCAGAAACTGGTATGAAAGTTCAACGAGTTTACTGTTTACATAGTGTTTATTGTTTAACCCTTTCCCTGTTCTATGAAATATGGAAGATGGAACATCACAGCTATTTTACAAACTAAAGAAATAAATCTATCAAATTATTTTAGCAAACAGAGTAGACCCTGATCAGACGGTTCCTCTAGGAGCAGTCTGATCTGGGTCTACTGTTTGCAAATGCGTGAAACACGTTTATATGAGGGAAGGGGTTAAATCCATTACCTCATAGGCTATTTTTGACATCTACCTCTTTGCATCAATAATCTGGAAAGTAGTATTTAATAGGGAAATGGGAAAAATAAGAAATGTGAAGTTTTGAAACGATTGGTATAAATGTAGCATGGACAGGGGCGAGTTGGACAGGAGCGAGTTGGTCCTGGGCCGAATGGAATTAGGCGATGTTTAAAGTCGGTAAAGTTGACCTCTGCTTCACTATTACGGTGGTACACATGTCAAAATGCATCTGCCCTACTTGCAAGTTGGTACGAATCAGAGGCATTGTTATAAAATATTTTATAGTGTAATACCGAAAACGACGATCTTGTTCCGGATAGGAAAAATGTGGATGGTGGTGATGTTGCGATTTATATAACGGTAAAAACAAAAACATTCCGGCTCCAGTACCGAAGCAAATTTCTCCATCACTAATTGCGCGGGCCCCTGATGGGACCCGCGCAATGATAAAACACAAGGTAACGGTTGAGCAGTTCTGTCTACTGTGGATATGAATCCACAGAATCTGCCATGGTCAAAATAGTATGAAGTCATAAGCCATTATAAAACGTCCAGCCAATGAATATACAGTGAACCCTCGTTATACCGGCATTCGTTACAATGGCACCCTCGTTATACCGGCATTCGTAACAATGGCACCCTCGTTATACCGGCATTCGTTACAATGGCACCCACGTTATACCGGCATTCGTTACAATGGCACCCTCGTTATACCGGCATTCGTTACAATGGCACCCACGTTATACCGGCATTCGTTATAATGGCACCCTCGTTATACCGGCATTCGTTACAATGGCACCCACGTTATACCGGCATTCGTTACAATGGCACCCTCGTTATATCGGCATTCGTTACAATGGCACCCATGTTATACCGGCATTCGTTACAATGGCACCCTCGTTATACCGGCATTCGTTACAATGGCACCCACGTTATACCGGCATTCGTTACAATGGCACCCTCGTTATACCGGCATTCGTTACAATGGCACCCACGTTATACCGGCATTCGTTACAATGGCACCCTCGTTATACCGGCAGTATGCCTTGAAACAAAATTACCGTTACGTCTTTGAAACAACCACTGAATAAATATGTACAATACCAATAAGACAGGTGATCGCTTAATGCAGAACGCAAGAAGTGCATGAGCCTTTCGCGCTTCTTGCGTTCTGCATTAAGCGTTCACCCGTTGGTACTAGTTTAAAACTGGCCATATGGTTCCTTTCATATTTAAATTCGTTATAACGGCAACCTCGTTATACCAGGAAAATGTCTGGAAACAAACACCTCCGTTTTAACGAGGGTTCACTGTCATATATTATATATTCACGGATTTATTTTTTCTTACATGATTATATAGTGTAAGACAGGTCATGATCTTTAAGGACGTCTAGTCAATGTCTGTAGGACGTTTGTTTAGTGCCTGTAAGACGAGTGGTCAGTCTTTTTTGGACGTTTCGTCAGACTTTGTAGGACGTTTGGTCAGTATCTGATGGACGTTTGGTGAGTAACCGTTGGACGTTTGGTCAGTGTCTGTTGGACGTCTGGCCAGTGATTGTTGAACGTCTGGTCAGTTTCTGTAGGACGTCTGTCCAGTGATTGTTGAATGTCTGGTCAGTTTCTGTAGGACGTCTGTCCAGCGATTGTTGAACGTCTGGTCAGTTTCTGTAGGACGTCTGTCCAGTGATTGTTGAATGTCTGGTCAGTTTCTGTAGGACGTCTGTCCAGTGTATGCAGAATTTCTGGCCAGTGTCTGCAGGACGTCTGGTCAGTGTCTGTAGGACGTCTGGCCATTCTCTATAGGACATCTGGTCAGTCACTATAGGACGTCCGGTCAGTGTCTGTAAGACATCTGGTCAGTCTTTATATGACGTCTGGTCAGTGTCTGTATGACGCCTTGTAAGTGTTTGAATGACGTCTGGTCAGTGTCTGTAGGACGCCTTGTTAGTGTTTGTATGACGTCTGGTCAGTGTCTGTAGGACGCCTTGTTAGTGTTTGTATGACGTCTGGTCAGTGTCTGTAGGACGCCTTTTAAGTGTTTATATGACGTCTGGTCAGTGTCTGTATGACGCCTTGTTAGTGTTCGTATGACGTCTGGTCAGTGTCTGTAGGACGCCTTGTTAGTGTTTGCATGACGTCTGGTCAGTCTCTATAGGACGCCTTGTAAGTGTTTATGTGACGTCCGGTCAGTGTATGTAGGATATCTGGTCAGTGTCTGGTAGACGTCTGGTCAGTGTTTGGTAGAGGTCTGGTCAGTGTCTGGTAGAGGTCTGGTCAGTGTCTGTAGGACGTCTGGTCAGTGTCTGGTAGACGTCTGGTCAGTGTCTGGTAGACGTCTGGTCAGTGTCTGTAGGACGTCTGGTCAGTATCTGGTAGACGTCTGGTCAGTGTCTGTAGAACGTCTGGTCAGTGTCTGGTAGACGTCTGGTCAGTGTCTGTAGGACGTCTGGTCAGTGTCTGTAGGACGTCTGGTCAGTGTCTGGTAGACGTCTGGTCAGTATCTGTAGGACGTCTTGTCAGTATCTGTAGGACGTCTGGTCAGTGTCTGTAGAACGTCTGGTCAGTGTCTGGTAGACGTCTGGTCAGTGTCTGGTGGACGTCTGGTCAGTGTCTGGTAGACGTCTGGTCAGTGTCTGTAGGACGTCTGGTCAGTATCTGTAGGACGTCTGGTCAGTGTCTGGTAGACGTCTGGTCAGTGTCTGGTAGCCGTCAGGTCAGTGTCTGGTAGACGTCTGGTCAGTGTCTGGTAGACGTCTGGTCAGTGTCTGGTAGACGTCTGGTCAGTGTCTGGTGGACGTCTGGTCAGTGTCTGGTAGACGTCTGGTCAGTGTCTGGTAGACGTCTGGTCAGTGTCTGGTAGACGTCTGGTCAGTTTTTGTAGGACGTCTTGTATGTCTCTGTATGACGTCTCATAAGTATCTACATTATTTCTGGTCAATCTTTGTAACACATTCGGCCAGTCTCTGTCAGCGTATGTTGGTCAGTGTCTGTTCTGTTTCATGAAATAATATAATATAGATATATATCAAATTCTACATCGTCATACTCTGCCATTATGAAAATTCAGTCAATAATGTTCATGACGTCATTATTTCTTACATGAATATTCTTCAGGCAAACGATAACCCTATTCCTATTTAATATTCTTATAAGGAATTATGACATCATGCATATTTGTTAGCTGAAATTTATGATCGCATATGTACACGGGATAGTTTGCCTCTGGCAGAAACTGTAGAATCAGATCAATATTATACTAAAAACATACAGAGCAGACCCTGATCAGACGGCTCCTTTAGGAGCCGTCTGATCTGGGTCTACTCTGTTTGCAAATGCGTAAAAAAGGTTGTACTTACAGGCACTGAGGTATCCCGTTGATTTAAAACCAAGTTAATCCAGAGTTAGCCTGTTACAGTAAACAGTGACTGGTGTACACATACAGTTATAAAAGAAACATTTTTGAAATATGATCAAAAGATCGTGAGACCAAATCTATATATACTTATACAGTAAAACTCATCAAAGACGACCCCCCAAAACGAGGTCAAATCATAGACTACCTCCAAAAGAAAGAGGCCAAATCAAAGGCGACCTCCATATGAGAGAGGTCAAATAAAAGGCGACCTCCATAAGAGAGAGGTCAAATACTGAGCTGTACGGGCAGGCGGTAGCTCAATGCAGGACAAAGGTATACAAAAAGCTCTGGGTCTAGAGGAGCTTTTCGTCTGTTACTTACTTCCTGCATTAATCTACCATCTGCCTTAACCTTTTCCTTTATATGAACGTGTTTTCACGCATTTGCAAACAGAGTAGACCTATACTCCTAATGGTATTTCATAGATCTGTTTCTTTAGTTTATAAAATGGCTACAATATTTGACCTTCAATATTTCATAATAACTATATAACAAATATTCAGTAGGTATTGAAATTTAGAATAAACACAGAACAGGAGAATGGTTAGCCTATTTGCTCCCATGATCCCATATATTTGACTTACGCAAACAGTGTAGACTCTTACGCAAACAGTGTAGACTCTGATCAGACGCCGTATAATGCGGCGTCTGATCAGAGTCTACACTGTTTGTTGATAGGAATTTCAGTACAAAACAAAACCAAAATTGAAAATTTAGGCCAGGCACCCCTTTGATAAAAAAAATGGACTAATCCAATATATAAACATGGAAGAATCCACTGAGAGCAAATGGGTTAATTTCTCGTTGCTTTAGAGTGGGGCGTGTTGTACCATCAATATCAAAGGAAAACCGTGTGCTTAATCACTGGAGTGTGAAGGGTGTTAGTGTTGGATAGGAGAACCGCGTGCTTGATCACTGGAGTGTGAAGGGTGATGGTGCTGGATAGCATGTTAGCCATTTAACCCATTCCTTCATATAAACACATTTTCGCGCATTTGCAAACAGGAGCCGTCTGAACAGGGTCTGCTCTGTTTGCCTTTGACAAGTTTTTGACACCGCATACATTTTCCTTGAAAGGTTAGCTTGATAAAACTTCAGCTAATGAATGTGCATGGTGTCATTATTTCTTCTATATTGAACCGGAAAACGTTTAACCTCCTTCCCTGTTAACTATGTTTATTCCAAAGTTCAATACCTATGAAATATGCATGGACAGAATAGTCAAAATGAAACATGGAAGGTGGAACATTGTAGCCATTTTAGACAGTAAAGACACAACTCTTTCAAATTCCATTACAAACAGAGCAGACCCAGATCAGACGGCTCCTGTTCCGTTTGCAAATGCGTGAATCACATTTATATGAAGGAAAGGTATGACGTAATATATGACGTAATCTATGATGTTGATTTATGAAGGAGTCCTTCGGGATCATTAGTTTCAATGAAAGGGTTATGTGACTCGTTTCTGAAGTCTGTAAATTGGCATGCTCTTAATAATTTCCCTCATTACGTCATGTTTTCCTTTTATCCTATCTCAGATAATTATTTGGTTCAATCCGTATTTATTATTGGCTGCATTCTGTCACGTGATCGAAGGATAAAACTTATACACGGTAACTAGATATTCAATAGAAATTCAATACACAGTCAGTAAATAGGTTACTTCCCCTACCAGCATAGAGCCCAAGCTTGGAGTAATAGCTGCACGGTGTATTTGTCATAATTATAAACACATATAGTTACACATTAATTAGGAAACCTGGTCACAGTATAACGTTTGTATCCTATTGGCTACCTTTTAATTTGACGAAATAGATTAAAGGAGACCGCTATTATTGATGATGATAACATGACGTCATCATTAACTGATCATCAGTGTGTGGTGTCATGTTTACTGCCAACGTCACTTTTACGGCTTATAAGGCAGTGGATAGAAAACTTAAGAAGATAATCAATTTCAGTCATAGGCGTAGGAGCCGGGGGCCAAGGGGGGCCGGGCCCCCCTACTGTTGAGACAAGGGGTCCAGAGTATACTTTGTCCCCCCCCCCCCCGATAATTGTCAAGTCCGAACATAAAAAATGAAAAAGACACAAAAAGGAAAGCGAAAGGGATATAAAATTTGCACTTCCTATTGTTGTTGCATTATTTGTTTTCGTACCTGCATAACCCGTACATAACGTACGGCGTATTGCTCGGGCCGCATATCTATAACTTAGCCCCGTTCAACGGTAAACGATCGGACCATTCGTAAAGTTGTCTCGTCTTCTTCCGCCAGGGTTCGGAATTTCTGGAGTGTTCCGAGTGCAATCGTTTCCCAGGCTTTACTCCGAACCATGACGGAATACGACGAGTAGTTACGATTTGCGCTAGTTTTGTTTTTGTCTACATGTGTTTAAAACCAACGAACAGATACCCCGGTGGCCAGTTAGGGTAACCGTGCACCCCACCACACTTCTGACTTTTTTTCATGGGTACCAGGGTGTTTGGTAGGGTCTGTTGAATGGAAATCAAAGTTGTAACCATGAAAAAACTTATCCCTGCTATGGGTATTTCTACCGTTTCCATGACAACCAGTGGTCTGGATAACGACGGTGGGTAAATGCCATAATGTAGTATATCTATGCTATTTGGGGCAGTAAGAGTTTGAAACTGGTGTCAAACTAGAGGTAAGATATTAGTCTTTAATTAAGAATATGTTTTTGTCAATTACATAATTTGCATAATCATGAATATTAATGAGAAAACCGAAAAATGAAGGGGAAAAGACTAGAAGGAGGTGAAAACTAGATCTGAAATCACCTGTGATGCTCCAAATACACCCAGATATGTTCTTATACATAAAACATCCTCAAGGAGAGTATTATATAAAACAAAATCGTGTCGCCATGGCTTATTTGCATTTTTATTGAGTTTTGAGTATCAATAACAGACGTTTGTCCGAGCAGCGTTAGCGAATAGAGAAGATAGCATCATATATCAAGACCTCCGAAAGCTGGTAGCTAACAGTATCTAACATAAAATAAATACACTGGTATTGGATTTAGAAGGTCATATTGTTAATAAGTTCATTAGCATATTCATGAATATTAATGATGATCTCCCTAACATTAGAGAAAAGGACAGGGAAATGGTGAAAACTAGATCTGAAATCACTTGTGATGCTCCAAATGCATAGAGATATGTTTTTATACATAAAATTACCTCATTGAGAGTAATGTAGGCTGGCATCTCGGCTCATATGAATTTTAAACATATTTTGTTTGCGTTATCCGCATCAGTACATCACAGAAATGGTGATTGAAAAAGATATTTATAAATAATGTAAACCTTTTTAAACTAGTAACCCTTTAGCTGCCAAACACTGTCGTCTGCTAACGTTGTCGTCTGCTACAAATTTTCATTCTTTTGATTTTCTTCATATTTTTTTCAAAAACATAGTAACAGTAACAAACAGTTCGGATCCTAATGAGACGCCGAGTTACTCGGTATCTCATCTGGATCCGAACTGTTGGCATAGGTAATCACAGATCCGGCATTGGCAGCGGAAGGGTTAAGTGAAACGTAAATGGCTTTATAGAACTACAGTTGAACTTCGATAACTCGAACTCGGATTACTCGAACTTCGGATAACTCGAACTAATAGTTCAGTCCTTCCAAACTTTACAATACAGAATTGCTCTAAAATGCATAGCTATACATATCTAGAAACACGTGACAGTTTAATGTAGGTTTAAAGTAATGCTGAAAACTCCCACATGCCTGCATTAAGCTGTTTACTAAAGAAATTGACCAGATCAGAAATCGGATAACTCGAATTCTGTTATCTCGAACTAATTTGTATGGCCCCTTGAAGTTCGAGATATCGAAGTTCAACTGTATGTGATAACCTGACATCTTAGAATTACTGATCAAAAGAGTAACTAGATCTATTACATGTACTTGGTGACATTAATGATCATTATCAGATTCCGGATCAGACGTCGATTTAATTCACCGCCACATGCTTACAAAAGTACGCATGCAAAATCACGCATGCTTACAATAAAGTGCGCGCTATAGATAGGTTTGATTGTTTATCAATTCGAAACAATAAGTCAATGCCCGTTTACATACAGTTGAACTTCGATATCTCGAACTCGGATAACTCGAACTTTGGGTTAACTCGTACTAAAAACTCGATCCATCCAAAAGTTACAAAAACAGAATTCCTCTAGAGTCCTCTTGGATATCCCGGATATATAAATTCGGACCTTCCACAATTTAAAAAACAGAATTGTATCATAAAATGCGTATAGCTAGAAACACATGTGACAGCTTAATGCAGGTTTAAAGTAATGCTGAAAGCTCCTGTTGGACCTTTCAGCATTACTTTAGACCTACATTAAGCTATGAACTTGAGAAATTGTCCATAATAGAAATCGGGTAACTCTAATTTTGGTTATCTTGAAGTAATTTGCATGGGCCCTTGAAGTTCGAGATATCGAAGTTCAACTGTATTTGTTATTTATGTATCTGTCATCCACATGAATTCAACACGAACGTCATTACAACACTGCTCGCTGCATCTGTATTGCAATTTGTAATCCAATCTGCATACGTCTAACTATTAAGATTGTTATCAGTGTCATAAGTATGGGTGGCAAACACATTTATATTACTTTAACGACTTTCAGAATATAATTATATATTTACAACAGCAGCTGTTAACAGGCGTAAAATTCCTGTTGGTTTTTTATTTAATGCGTTTTAGATATGCACCGGTAAAATCAAATCATCTTACACGCCACTTGAGTATACTGCTAATATATCAACATATATATATGGTTTTGCACTTTTTGTATTATCATGAAATTTTAACCCCATTTATGCCCACGATCCCATATTTGGGATATAGGCAAACAGTGTAGACTCTGACCAGACGCCGCACAGTGCAGTGTCTGATCAGTCTACACTATTTGCTAATAGGAATTCAATATAAAACAACAAGATGGCCAGAATGACCCTGAAGCGCTCACCAGACAATCAGAGAAGAAGATTTTCAAAGTTTTCACTATATGTTTCTATAGAAAACTAGCCGGCCCTGGGACAGGACAATTTTGACCCCAGGGGCGTAATTAATGACTTGAACATGATGCTATGAGCCAAATATTAAAGCTGAGAACCTTTCAGTTTCAGAGGAGAAGATTTTCAAAGTTTTCTCTATATGTTTCTGCTGAAAACTACCAACCCCTGGGGCGGGGCCAATTTTGACCCCAAGGCCATAATTCATATAACTTTTGTAGAGGACCTATACATGATGCTATGTGCCAAATATGAAAGCTGAGAACTTTCCAGATTCAGAGAAGAAGATTTTCACTACTTGTTTCCATTGAAAACTGCCCACCCCTGGGGCGGGGACAATTTTGACCCCAGGGCAATAATTAATATAACTTTTGTAGAGGACCTGAACATGATGCTCTGTGTCAAATATAAAAGCTGAGCGCCTTCCAGTTTCAGAGGAGAAGATTTTCAAAGATTTCACTATTTGTTTCTATTGAAAACTGCCCATCCCAGGGGCGGGGCCAAATTTGACCCCAGGGGCATAATTTATATAACATTTGTAGAGGACCTGAACATGATGCTATGTGCCAAATATGAAAGCTGAGAAACTTCTGATTTCATAGGAGAAGATTTTCAAAGGTTTACTATATGTTTCTATTGAAAACTTCCCACCCCTGGGGCGGCCCAGATTTTGACCCCAGGGACATAATTTATATAACTTTTGTAGAGGACCTAAACATGATGATCTGTGCCAAATATGAAAGCTAAGCGCCTTCCAGTTTCAGAGGAGAAGATTTTCAAAGATTTCACTATTTGTTTCCATTGAAAACTGCCCACCCCTGGGGCGGGGACAATTTTGACCCCAGGGCAATAATTAATATAACTTTTGTAGAAGACCTGAACATGATGCTCTGTACCAAATATGAAAGCTGAGCGCCTTCCAGTTTCAGAGGAGAAGATTTTCAAAGATTTCACTATTTGTTTCTATTGGAAACTGCCCATCCCTAGGGCGGGGCCAATTTTGACCCCAGGGGCATAATTTATATAACATTCGTAGAGGACCTGAACATGATGCTATGTGCCAAATATGAAAGCTGAGAAACTTCTGATTTCAAAGGAGAATATTTTCAAAGGTTTACTATATGTTTCTTTTGAAAACTTCCCACCCCTGGGGCGGCCCAGATTTTGACCCCAGGGGCATAATTTATATAACTTTTGTAGAGGACCTGAACATGATGATCTGTGCCAAATATGAAAGCTAAGCGCCTTCCAGTTTCAAAGGAGAAGATTTTCAAAGATTTCACTATTTGTTTCCATTGAAAACTGCCAACTCCTGGGGCGGGGCTAATTTTAACCCCAGGGCCATAATTTATATATCTTTTGTAGAGGACCTGAACATGATGCTCTGTGCCAAATATGAAACATGAGAGCCTTTCAGTTTCAGATGAGAAGATTTTCAAAGATTTCATTATTTGTTTCTATTGAAAACTGCCCACCCCTGGGGTGTGGCCAAGTTTGACCCCAGGGTCATAATTTATATAACTTTTGTAGAGGACCTGAACATGATGCTATGTGCCAAATATGACAGCTAAAAACCTTCTGATTTCAGAGGAGAAGATTTTCAAAGCTTTCCTATATGTTTCCATTGAAAGCTTCTCACCCCTGGGGCGGGGCCAATTTTGACCTCAGGGGCATAATTTATATAACTTTTGTAGAGGACCTATAGGTGATGCTATGTACCAAAGATGAAAGCTGAGAATCATGTAGATTCAGAGGAGAATATTTTTAAAGGTTCAAATTGTTGACGCCCGACGACGGACGACGCACAACGCAGGACGTACGCCGACGGACGACGGACATCTGGCGATCACAAAAGCTCACCCTGAGCACTTTGTGCTCTGGTGAGCTGAAAAGAAAATGAAAATTTAGAACAGGCATCCCTTAGATAAAACATGGATTAATCCAATAAATAAGAGTCCACGAATTAGGCGCAAATACATGTAGGTTAAAATTGCACATGAGTGTCAATTAATGTAGATTGTAGACCCTAATGATATGGAGCAGTTTAGTTTTATATGTTCTTAATCAACAGTGTTTGAAAGCACATATACTGTGAACCCTCGTTATACCGGCATTTGTTACAGTGGCACCCTCGTTATACCGGCATTCCTTACAAAGGCACCCTCGTTATACCGGCATTCCTTACAAAGGCACCCTCGTTATACCGGCATTCGTTACAGTGGCACCCTCGTTATACCAGCATTCGTTACAGTGGCACCCTCGTTATACCGACAATATGCCTTGAAACAACATCACCGTTAACTCTTTGAAACAACCGCTGAATAAAAATGTGTGATTGCTTAATGCAGAACACAAGAAGTGCAAAAAGCTCCCTAAGGTAGCTTTTTGCACTTCTTGTGTTCTGCATTAAGCGATCACCTGTTGGTACTAGTTTAAAACTGGCCAAATGGTTCCTTTTATATTTAAACTTGTTATAACGGCAACCTCGTTATACTAGCAAAATGTCTGGAAACAAACACCTCCGTTATAATGAGGGTTCACTGTACTAAAACACTTTAGTTACAAAAAAATCAAAACAGGATATTATCTGCAAATTAATCGGGCGATTAAAGTTGACGTTATAATTTTTACACATTTTCCCACGCTGAAAGACGGCAGTATCAATACATTGTTTTCGTTTAAATATCGCAAGCTTTCAAATGAAAACAAATGGATAGTGACTTAGAGGTAAGATATTTATATTCCTATATTTATAAGATAAGACTATATAAAATGGATGTAGTATGTTGAAAACGCATTAAAGGACACATTGTTTGTTTGCCACGTGTTCTGGTTTAACATGATGCCGGGTATTGGAAATGTTTTGTGTTGGAAATGTTTCATTCATCTAGTTGAATCTGCATTACATACAGTAAATGAAACGCGTATTCGATAATTAGTTCTAGATATAGATCAACCCGATTTGCCTTCAAAGATGTAGAGTATCTAGATCTTATATTGCTTCATTTTTCATTGATGGGTTACAAGAACATGCATGCATGCGATCTAGATCTAATTTAAAAATATATAGACAGTAGATCTAGATCTACTGAAACACAATAACAAATTTAATATATGTAGATCTATATGAATTTGATAAATATATTATCAGTAAAAAATATCTGGGGTTGGGGGTAGATCTAGCACAGCTGTGACGGTTAGACTTTATGTATCACTTTTTAGTCTGATGAAACGTAGATGTCCGCATAGCGCAGTCGGTAGCGAGGACGGTATATAGTAGTGTGCGAATGTGTGGGTCCCGAGTTCGATCCCACACTTTTTACTTTTTTTACATACCTCATAATTTTATGCCCCATACACATTTTCTATTTTTCATAGTGTTATTTGCGAAGTTAATTTCGATTAGTGTGACAAATCACATTGTCGGACTATCCACTTAACTGGAAATTAAGTTCAATTTGTTTTAAATACATTTAGTATTAAAAGCGCTATTAAGAAAGTTAATAAAAATGAACTTAATTTCAAGATAGTGGAGAGTTCCACAAAATGATTTGTCACAGTAATCAAAATGCTAGGTCTATGAACTTTTCATTTTAAGTCGATACCTGTTTTTTCTGCAGGAACTAGAGAGCCTGTTCTCCGAGCACTTTGGAAGAACCCCTCTGAACACGCCATACGCTTCCCAGGAAGAAGAACCGTTACAGGACGAATGGGACAACGATGAAACGGAAGATTTTGATAGACGGACATTACAGTCGGTTGTAGAAAACCGAATTACTGATTTTCTAGATGATATTGAATTTGATCATTATAATAATCATGAAACTGTTGATGAAAATGAACATGGTGACGAGGATATGTTTAAGATTAAACAATTTGTTAGAGACGAGTGTGGATGTGCCAATATTTGCTCAGGGGAAAGTGACCCAGATGCGTCATTGAACCATATTCTCTCCATCAGGGAAATGACGAAAGAGGAAAAAGATATGTATATTGTGGGGTCATTGGGCATGGCTGGTGAAACAGAAAAAACAAAGAGAGGAAAGAAAAGGCAGCGGCAACGGGTTGTGTATAAATATAGTGGGGCGACCGTCTGCAGAAATACATTCATGCTTGTGTTTGACATTGGAAGATGTGCTTTAGAGTCCCTGGTGGCCCACGTGAAAAAGGAGGGAGCTGTACCACGCAAGCACGGCAACACTGGCAAACGACCAAAGCATGCTCTAATTTATGATGACATAAAGAGGGTTGTTGACTATTTACAAAACTTTGCAGATACCTATGGCCTGCCACAACCTGCTGCTCCCCGGGGTCGGGACAACCTGCCGTCTGTTTATCTAGAAAGTGCGACAACAAAGCTCAGTCTGCACAAAGAATATGCACAAATATGTGAGGAAGCGACTGTCAGAGCCGTGAAGCGTTCATGTTTTAATGAAATATGGGGAAATTGCCTTCCACACATTAAAATCGCATCCCCTCGCGAAGATGTGTGTGCGACGTGTGATAAACACAGAAAGAATATTCAGTCTGCCGTGGACGAACAGGAGAAGATTGGTGCGGCAGATATGTTTAAAAACCATGTACTAATGGCCCAGAAAGAAAGGGAACTTTATAATACATGCATCCGAATGGCAAAAGACACTAACGACCAATGTCCACAGGCACGATTCAATCATTATACCTTTGACTATTCTCAAAATGTGTCCGTGTCGCACTTTTCCAGACAGATGGGACCAGTTTATTTTTCTTCACTGCGTAAGGTGCACATTTTCGGAGTAAGGATTGACGGTCATCCAAAGCAGCTCAATTTCCTGATCGACGAGCACGAGACCATGGGGATTGACGGCACACAGACGCACGGCCCAAATGCTGTCATCTCAATGTTGGACTACGTGCTGAATACTTACGCTGCTGATGAGCCAGCCATATCCCTCCACGCCGACAACTGTCCAGGTAATGTCTCTGTCTTGAATCTTTGAAGCTTTTAATCCATGTTAAACTTCCAAAAACTCAAACCACGCTCAACATATCCAACAAGATTGTTTTGTACATGATTATTGATGCTATTTACATAATGTAAATATAATAAACATTTATATTACGCAAGATGTAATTATAATCGTCAAACACTAAACGCTAGAAAGTACGGTAATATTTCATAAGGCTGACCAATGAACATTTGGGGGTTGCTGATGCGAGATTAAAAGGTGTATTTATTTAGATAATGACGATTGCAATTCACCTAACGTTTTCAGATTTAGGCATATACTGTATATACATGTTTTAATCTTTAAAGTCACTTGTCACTTATGAAAGAAATGATCATCGCACATTAGAACTAACTGTCATTTCACTCATACAATAAGACTGATTAAACGAGTCCCAGCTGCAATATACATACTGTACTATACGAGATGTATATATACTATTATATATGATAATTACAGGCCAGAACATTAACCGTTACATGCTTGGTTACCTGCAGTGGCGTGTGATGACAGGAAAACAAGAGTGTGGAATACCTTATGCAGGTTCCGGGCCATGCCAAATGTCTATTCGACAGTGGGTTTGGACATTTGAAGAAACTCTATAGGTAAATAGAGTTATACACTCGAAGTTATTATACGATCTGATGTACGAGGATCCCAACTTGAAGTTGTGATCGTATTACAATAGTTTGAATGTACAAAATACTGTAAATACATTATTGGATTATGATATGTATACGTTTGGCCATACTTCATGTTCAAAAGTACAAACAGAATTTACAAACAAAGATAATTGACATTAATATACATAAATACAAACTAAAAGCATTGCTCAATAGATCGTACTAGTCAACAAATTAGTACATGAAATGTATTTACTTTTTAAAGTACCATATAATTTTACTCATAAGGATTGACAATGGTTTCAATATATTGTAAGTGTCGGTATTGATTAATTCTATAAATTTAACATAATTTGGGCGAGCATAATAATAGTTTGGTAGTAAAAGTTTCCTGTTATTTGAAAAGATGGGACATTCCATAATATAATGGTACTCATCCCCTAAAGTTTTACATGCAGTACATATTCTATCATTATATGTTATGTTGTGCCATCTTCCGATTTCAACAGGGAGTCTATGATTTCTTGTCATAAAACAAATGAATTCTCTACTTAACGCTGCTGGTAATGTGTTGATATATGTGTTACGTCTGAAAATAGATTTGACTTGTTTATACATATTTGTATTAGTTGTTCGATTTAGATCTGCTTGCCATTTCTGGATATATATATCTCTTAATTTGCATAATGATGTCTGTTTAAACCATTTACTGTTCGGATAATTTTGATTATACCAGATACCTGAGAAACCGCTGTTGAATGTACAATGTAACAACTTTGCGGATAGCGGACCTGATCTTGATACACTACATATTTGCATTAGTCGGACTTCTAGAAAGTATTCATGAAAAATCTCAAAATGTGCACTGCGAATAAACAGAAGTATCAATAACAACGCTGAAATGTGACTTTCAATTATTATTATAGGCGCTCTAACGTAGAAACAATTGACCAGCTGGAAGATGTGGTGCAGAAGTCTTCTGCTACCAACGAAGCCATCCGGTACCCGGCTTGGGAGTGGAGAGACTGGAAGAGTTACCTCGCACCACTGTTTAGGCAAATGCCTTGAATTAGGTAATGCCTTCAGTTGACATTTTAAATGACATTAACAGTATGTGACTCAAAATGTTTTGATCGTTATTTGAATTGGTGGAACTTGATCAACTTTAAAACTGCTCAAAATCACCCCCTAAAAGGTTCTCATACATTGGGAAAGCTATTATTTCCCATTTCGGTAGAATTGCTTACAAACAGTACTTACATGTAGTGTATAAACTTACCATTGTCATTTGTCGTCGTTTATATTGTAGCTTTCAATAAATTCCGAACAGTGGTAACAGTGCGTACCGGGTCTGACCAACCCGAGGTTAAAATCCGGAATGCAGTGCACGATGAAATCCCTGCCACTTTGCCCATTACCATAGGGCCAGGTGGTTCCAGTCTTACGAGACAACAATATCTTTACAAAGATGTCCGTCCATATCTGAGCGCCGCCAACCAGGACGTCACTTGTCTAATACCGAGACAGTGATTTTAAACGAATTTAAACACTCTAAATAAAACCATTCTTTTGATCTGGATAAATGTGTAGTTGTAACTACTGCCATATTTTATGTTTACTAGAGGCGAATAAGATCGGAAATTTATTCATATAAGACGACGTGCAAACGATGTCAACTTGACGTTGACGTCATAAAATAAAGCAAATTTTCGCAAAACACCTACATCATTCAAATGGCTGGAAAACATATTTAAAGACGACAAATGACCATATAAGTAATAAAAATCGATTGCCTAGACATCAGTTTGTCAGAAAATGATAAAAACACAAAACCGAAAATTTTGTCACTATTACAGGTTTTGTCATGGCACGCCTCATATATATATATAAAGTATGTGCAGATTTACAATGTGTTACATAATGTATGCTTCGGTGAGCTGTATTATAGACGAAGCATACATTATGTAACACATTGTTAATCTGCACATACTTTCACCATCTGAGCGAAATTTAAATCTACATGTTAATCTACTGTCTACACATGTCTGATGCACCATCTTCATCATCATCATCATCATCATCATCATCATCTTTCATCATAATCATCATCATCATTATAATTATCGTCAGAATGAGATAGAGAGAGAGAGAGAGAGAGAGAGAGAGAGAGAGAGAGAGAGAGAGAGAGAGAGAGAGAGAGAGAGAGAGAGAGAGAGAGAGAGAGAGAGAGAGTGGAGGTGAGAACAAAAATCATCTGAATCATGGTTAAATTATGCGGCGTCCGATCTAGGACTGCACTATTTGTCGGGGTGCATTTTTACGACATTTGCGGCGAAACAATGGGACACGTGTTTCTGCGCATTATCCGATTTAAGGCTATGCAAATGCAACATGTCTTTCGCTACCAATGTCACATCTGTAAATACATATGCAAACAGTTTGGATCCAGATCAGACGCCGAGTAACTGTTCGTTACTGTGACCATTTTATGAAAATAAACTGTAGAAAAATAAAAATTGAAAATGTAGCAGACGACAAATTTCAGACGACAACATTTTGTAGCGAAAGAGTTAGCTCATTTCCTCCTAGACTATTTTTAGACCAACTCTCTTTGAATATATCTACCGAAAAGGAGCATTAACTATAGAAAGCAAGAATTTTGGAAGTGTGTAGTTTTGAAACCATTGTGATACAAAGAACATTTGCTCCTATGGAGCAAATGTTCTATTTATATCACAATGGTTACAAAATGTGACTTTTACAGAGACACCAAAAGTCCTCACTAGCGTTAACCTGAGCACAACGTCAACACATTACAGTGCACATGTACTTGTCAGACACAGGCATGAAACACAGAGAGAAGTTATGCATTTGCTATACAGAGTAACGGTGCTGTGGTTGCGATTGGTGCCTGTGAGTTATTGACAGCTGACATTTGATGCAAGTCATCGTGGGGGTGGGGCGGGGGATAATATTTACAGGTTCTTGCAAACATAATATTCTTCACCACCGTCATCGCCAGCACCTCCATCACATAATCCTTCTCATCATCTTTTGAATATGACAATGATGGTGATACTGATGATGGTGATAATGGCAATGGTGGTGGTACTGGTGATGGTGATAATGGCAGTGGTGGTAATACTGGCGATGGTGGTACTGGTGATGGTGATAATGGCAATGGTGGTAATACTGGCGATGGTGGTACTGGTGATGGTGATAATGGCAATGGTGGTGGTACTGGTGATGGTGATAATGGCAATGGTGGTAATACTGGCGATGGTGGTACTGGTGATGGTGATAATGGCAATGGTGGTGGTACTGGTGACGGTGGTACTGGTGATGGTGGTACTGGTGATGGTGATAATGGCAATGATGGTGGTACTGGTGACGGTGATAATGGCAATGATGGTGGTACTGGTGACGGTGATACTGGTGATGGTGGTACTGGTGATGGTGATACTGGTGATGGTGGTACTGGTGATGGTGGTACTGGAGATGGTGATACTGGTGATGGTGGTACTGGTGATGGTGGTACTGGTGATGGTGATAATGGCAATGATGGTGGTACTGGTGATGGTGATAATGGCAATGATGGTGGTACTGGTGATGGTGGTACTGGTGATGGTGATAATGGCAATGATGGTGGTTCTGGTGATGGTGGTACTGGTGATGGTGATACTGGTGATGGTGGCACTGGTGATGGTGGTACTGGTGATGGTGATAATGGCAATGATGGTGGTTCTGGTGATGGTGGTACTGGTGATGGTGATACTGGTGATGGTGGTACTGGTGATGGCGGTACTGATGATGGTGATAATGGCAATGATGGTGGTACTGGTGATGGTGGTACTGGTGATGGTGATACTGGTGATGGTGGTACTGGTGATGGTGATAATGGCAATGATTGTGGTACTGGTGATGGCGGTACTGGTGATGGTGATAATGGCAATGATGGTGGTACTGGTGATGGTGGTACTGGTGATGGTGATAATGGCAATGATGGTGATAATGGCAATGATGGTGGTACTGGTGATGGTGATACTGGTGATGGTGGTACTGGTGATGGTGGTACTGGTGATGGTGATAATGGCAATGATGGTGGTACTGGTGATGGTAATACTGGTGATGGTGATACTGGTGATGGCGGTACTGGTGATGGTGATAATGGCAATGGTGGTGGAAATGTCTTTTGTTGTTTTCTGTTTAGCGAAAGGAGTAAAACTTTAAGGCAAGTTATATATAAATAGTCAATATTTCAAAATGAGCGGCACTGATCGCCCCTCGGCCAAATCTCCCCAGCACCAAACTGGTCATGATGTTGTCTGTTTTCACAGACAGTGAGAATGAGACTGGTACAGTACCATTTTTGAACACGTTAACAACACTGCCTCATTTAGACGGATTCGCATATTACAGTGTTCCCTCCCTACAACGGTCCTCTCAATAACGATTCCCTCCATACAACAACACATGTCACTGTTTCCAAAACAATAAGGCTCAGAAACAAACCTTTTCCATCGTATTTTCTTTATGCCTCCATCAAACCTTATGTTGTGACCACTCTTTAGAATCGTGACTTTGTGACAATTCTAAAGAGTGGTCACAACATAGGGTTTGATCGAAGAATAACGGTTTTAGTTCTCGAAAAACACCTTATCTGGGGATCTGCAAATAAGCTAATTATGTTTGATTTTCCCTCCCTATAACAACTCCCCCTGAAGAACACATACAATCGTCGTATCCCAAAGGGTGTCGTTGTAGAGAGGGAACACTGATAAAAGGTCATGACTGTCGAAAGCTATTTAAAGCATTTATTAAACTCTGGAAATTGTGGTATATGGGTGTACCGTTCTGAAAGAGACATTTTTGGTGACTAGAAGCTTATTGTTGAAACAAGATTGATACTAGTCTACAAAATTGTATTTAAATTTATTCATTTGCACAATGTCATAATATCAATTACATTTATAAGGAACTAAATCAGCTGAAACGACGACGCTCCCTTGTAGCTGTAACAAAAACCAGAAAGGATATTTCATGAAATGAAATAAACATATTAACTATCTTTACATTTATGCTCAGCTGCTCCAGATTTTAAATGAATCTTTTTAGCTATTGATTACAATCATTTATTTCATCACAAACCGGATTTAGCTGATACTCTTTACCAAGTAGTATTTTGAGAAATCATAACAGTCAAATTAATAAACTGTTGCTTACATGGCACTTAAATACGTGCTTTTAATATTTTTGTAAAAAAGTAAGTAAAGTACCTAGTTATAGTCTACTTTCAGCCGAATGACCGCTCAGCCGACTGTACATTTAGTAAATATTTATTTAGTTTTACATGGCGTCAGTAGTATTTCAGTTTACTTACAAGCACGCTGGAAGACATCCTTACTTGACAGATCAGACTAAGACCTGGATCAAACCCAGTGCTATGAGAAGCAAAGTAATTGTCATTAAGGGACTGCAACTACTTGTCAACCGAGGCCCTTTTGGTTTGCATTTTTTATTTGTGTTACATGTATATACAATATATTTAAATACATCTTAAGATAAGCAGCCCTTGAGCGTATTTTTTTTCTGTGCTATTATAACATTATCTACTATGGTATACTATAATTAATAACGATGTTGGAAAAACATTGTAGTGATCGTACCTTGCAATTCACCAGAATGTACCAAACAGTCTGCCCGCGCCTGCGCGGGCTCTTTTCTAGTTTAACTAGTGCATTTTCGCGGTTTACGGCACTCTGTTTCGAAACTCCCATACCGCAGATTATGTAATAAATACGCCTTTCTATGTCCTATATTACTTCATAATTTATGTAATATTCCCATATATAAGCCTTCCTACGCCTTTGCAAACTGGGTAGACCAAAATCAGGCGGTTTCTGTATGAGCCGTCTGTTCAGAGTCTGCTGTTTGATTATGATATAATATAGATGTGGTTCTGCAATCTCTGCTATGCTAAAACATTCAGGACTCTGTCTATTAATGGTTTAATTATTATGGTTATTATTATTTCTTACAAAAAATATATTTATGGAGTGAATGGCTAAACGGAGGACGAAACGTTACGCATGAGCTGTCTGCGTTGTGTTTTAAGTGGCATCAATCAGTCAGCTTCTTTTAACTTTCCACTATGGATATTCATGTAAGTGAGTGTCAGAAATTCAACTTTTTTTCTAGGCGCGAGGTTTTGCCGAGTGCCTGAATTATTGACTTTCTGAACACAAGGGCAACATATTCATATACATGTATTATGAATGATGAAGGTTCTTATATCACATCTTAGACGATGGTTTAACCTTTTCACCGCCAATGTCGCATAAATGCACAACGACAAATAGTGGTGTCCCAGATCAGATGCCGCCTTTTCAAGCTGTGTTTTATTCCTTTGAAATTTGCATTTATTTATCTCATTGCCTTAATCGAGTATTCTTTCTATATTAACTAGTGATTGTAGACAGATTAGTTCAAAAGGGGTATAAATCCCAGAAAAATTGCGGATCTAAGGAAAAGTCCCTGACAATATGCACATCTATATATGTGTATTTGCTACATGCAAGGTTTTATGAAAATCTGTTGATCAGTTTCAGAGGAGTTGCGCTAATAACTCGAAGAAAACTTGCAAAGGGAAACTTACCCGACAATATGCCAACCTCCATATTATGTCCTTGCTACATACAAGGTTTTTATAAAAAAAAAAATCTGTAGAGCAGTTTCAGGAGTTGCGCTTATAAGGGTAGAGGTTGTATCTAATAATAGCCTATAAGGTAATGGATCTAAAAAAATAACAAGAGGGCCAGAATGGCCCTGGCATCGCTCACCAGACAATCAGGAGAGAAAATTTTCAAAGATTTCACTATATGTTTCTATAGTAAACTAGCCGGCCCTGGGGTGGGGCAAATTTTAATTCAGAAAGAATAAATTAATCTATACTTATGTTCAAAATTTCAGATATTTTCATTACATCTTCATGAGTTCATATTATTATTCATATCTTAAGATTGGTGTACTTTTAACCCTTCCCCTGTTCTATGTTTATTCAAAGTTTCAATACCTATAGGCTGGGTCCTAGTAGTGGTTACCGTAGCATCCCCCCTAGACTTTTTTTCATGGGTACCAAATTGTTCGTTGGGGTCCTTAGAACACATTTTGAGCATGCCCCCAAAAATAAGTTTGTCCCAGCTATGTTTTATTTAACGGTTTCCATGGTAACCCGAGGTAATTTTCGAAACTACCTTGGTTCAGAAAATGCGCCATAACTTTGTTTTTAGAAGCAATAGAAGGACAAAACAAGTACCAAAGTAAAGCAGAAACATATGGCTTGAATATGATATATGATTTTTTTAATATTCATAATGCATTCTTATGAATATTAATTAGGAAGTAAAAAATGTGATTTTTTTAGAAAAAAAGGAGTTTGTTGTTTAGTTTGAGAGGCTTATTAATGCACAGAAATTATTGAATTTAGGTTTAAGTTGTTCAATGGAGTCCTCAGAACACATTTTGAGTATTTCCCCAAATAATTTTGTCCCATCTGTTTTATTAAACGGTTTCCATGGTAACCCAAGGTAAATTCCAAAACATCCTTGGTTCAGAAAATGCGTAATAACTTTGCTTTTAGAGGTAATAGAAGGACAAAACAAGTACCAAAGTAAAGCAGAGACATTTAGCTTGAAAATGGTATATGATTTAATTAATATTCATAAATGCATTCTTATGAATATTCATGAGAATGTAAAAAAATGCGTTTTTTAGAAAATGGAGCTTGTTGTTTAGTCTGATAGGCTTATTAATGCACACAAATTATTGAATTCAGGTTTAAATTGTTTGTTTGGTTCATCAGAACACATTTTGAGCATTCCCCCAAAGTAATTTTGTCCCATCTTTGTTTTATTGAACGGTTTCCATGGTAACGCGAGGAGGTAAATTTCGAATCATCATTGGTTCAGAAAATGCATAATAACTTTGCTTTTAGAGGCAATAGAAGGACAAAACAAAAACCAAAGTAAAGCAGAGACTTATATCTTGATTATGATATAATTTTAATAATATTCATATATGATTGCTTATGAATATTAATGAGGAAGTTTTGTTTATTCTTAGAGGCCTATTAATTTATTTTACATCTCATTAATATTCATAAATATGCATTAATATTCAAGAACCCAAAGTAATGACCTCTGCTCTTGTCAGTGTTTGTTGTTCTGGTATTTTACGTAAAATAAATAATAGAAAAGATAGTATACTCGAAATAATGCTAAATATAGGGCTTATGTTAAATTGCTTATTCATTTACGCACGTTATATGCAAATTAGCTTAAATATACATGTTTTAGAAATATTACATGAACCAAAGATGTTTTGCTTTATTTGTATGTTGATATTAAAACATTTAAATATGAATTCAATAACTATTTGTATATTATTAGGCCTCTCAGACTAAAAACAAACTCGTCAAACTAAAAACGCATTTTTTACTTCCCCATTAATATTCATAAGAATGCATTATATGTATTAATAGAATTACATATTGTATTCAATCTATATGTCTCTACTTTACGTTGGTTCTTGTTTTGTTCTTCTATTGTCTCTAAAAGCAAAGTTATGAAGCATTTTCTTAATCAAGATAGTTTCGAAATTTACCTCGGGTTACCACGGAAACCGTTTAATAAAACATAGCTGGGGCACAATTATTTTGGGAGAATGCTCAAAAAGTATTCTGATGACCCCAATGAACAATTTAAAACTGAATTCAATATTTTTTGTGCATTAATAGGCCTCTAAGACTAAACAAAATAATCATTTTTCTAAACAAGAGGGCCATGAGGCCCTGAAGCGCTCACCTGAGATAACACCAGGGGCAGGGCCTTTTTTGACCACAAGAAATCATGTGGACAACCTGGTAGAGAACCACAAGGCAAAGCAGTATGCCATTAATTAAAGGTCTAAGCCTTATGATTTCAGAGAAAAGTAATATTTCATATTTTTCCCATCGAAAAAACTGATAAGCCCTGAGGCAGGGCAAAGTTTCGCCCTGTGGTCAGGGTCGTAAGTTAAACATTCTTGACAGAGGACCACAAGCCACAGCTACATATTTATAGAGGACCAGTAGATCATGTTAGTCATACCAAATATCAATGGTCTAGGCCTTACAGTTTCAGAATTTTTTGAAAGATTTTCCTATGAAAAACTGATAAGCCCTTGGGCGGGGCCATTTTTGGCCCGGGGGTCATAATTTGAACAATATTTGAAGAGGACCATAAGTTCATGCTACATACCAAATATCAAAGGTCTAGGCCTTACAGTTTCAGAGAAGAAGATTTTTAAGATTTTCCTATAAAAAACTGATAAGCCCTTGGGCGGGGCCATTCATGCTACATATTAAATATCAAGGGTCTAGGCCTTACAGCTTCAGAGAAGAAGATCTTTAAAGATTTTCCAATGAAAAACTAATAAGCCCTTGGGCGGGGCCATTTTTGGCCCGGGGGTCATAATTTGAACAATATTTGTAGAGGACCATAAATCATGCTACATACCAAATATCAATGGTCTAGGCCTTACAGTTTCAGAGAAGAAGATTTTTAAAGATTTTCCTATGAAAAACTGATAAGCCCTTGGGCGGGGCCATTTTTGGCCCAGGGGTCATAATTTGAACAATATTTGTAGAGGACCATAAGATCATGCTACATACCTAATATCAAAGGTCTAGGCCTTACAGTTTGAGAGTAGAAGATTTTTAAAGATTTTCCTATTAAAAACTGATAAGCCCTTGGGCGGGGCCATTATTGGCCCGGGGGTCATAATTTGAACAATATTTGTAGAGGACCATAAGATCATGCTACATACCAAATATCAAAGGTCTAGGCCTTACAGTTTGAGAGTAGAAGATTTTTAAAGATTTTCCTATGAAAAACTGATAAGCCCTTGGGCGGGGCCATTTTTGGCCCGGGGGTCATAATTTGAACAATATTTGTAGAAGACCATAAGATCATGCTACATACCTAATATCAAAGGTTTAAGCCTTACAGTTTCAGAGAAGAAGATTTTTAAAGATTTTCCTATGAAAAACTAATAAGCCCTTGGGCGGGGCCACTTTTGGCCCAGGGGTCATAATTTGAACAGTATTTGTAGAGGACCATAAGATCATATTACATACCTAATATCAAAGGTTTAAGCCTTACAGTTTCAGAGAAGAAGATTTTTAAAGATTTTCCTATGAAAAACTGATAAGCCCTTGGGCGGGGCCATTTTTGGCCCAAGGGTCATGATTTGAACAATATTAGTAGAGGACCATAAGATCATGCTACATACCTAATATCAAAGGTTTAAGCCTTACAGTTTCAGAGAAGAAGATTTTTAAAGATTTTCCTATGAAAAACTGATAAGCCCTTTGGCGGGGCCATATTTGGCCCAGGGGTCATAATTTGAACAATATTTGTAGAGGACCATAAGATCATGCTACATACCTAATATCAAAGGTTTAAGCCTTACAGTTTCAGAGAAGAAGATTTTTAAAGATTTTCCTATGAAAAACTGATAAGCCCTTGGGCGGGGCCATATTTGGCCCAGGGGTCATAATTTGAACAATATCTGTAGAGGACCATAAGATCAGGCTACATACCAAATATCAAAGGTCTAGGCATTACAGTTTCAGAGAAGAAGATTTTTAAAGATTTTCCTATGAAAATTCCATATTACCATATATGGAAATATTGACCATGCCCTCTGGCGGCCATGTTTTTTGCCCGATCAAAATTCTTTTAACAACTTTTAAAGTCTATCAACTGAGAAACATTTTGGTGAAAACTATATTCAAATCCAAGTCATTCTGGAGAAGAAGATTTTTCTAGATATTGTGTCCGGTTGCCATGGCAACAAGACCGATGGCCCCGCCCACTATCTTTTAACAACTTTTGAAGCACCCACCCACAGTATGTATCTGACCAAGTTTGGTTACAATTGGGTTGTCGGTTTCAGAGAAGAAGTCGTTTGAAATTGTTGACGGACAGACAGACGGACAGACGGACGCCGGGGTATCACAAAAGCTCACCTTGAGCACTTTGTGCTCTGGTGAGCTAAAAAGCGGATTTTTATACTTCCTCATTAATATTCATAAGCAATCTTATATGAATATTATTAAAATTATATATCACAAGGCAGTCCAAAGGACAGCTATATCCCCCACCGCCGCCACCTAAATTAAGACATTGACCTTAAGGTGATACCTTCCAGTTGTTAAGAAAATAGGATGCGGAAACAAATATAATGGAAACTGAAGGTAAGAACACAACTTTCAAATGTGACCTTGATCTTGAGCCGACATGACTGCCACATGTGTTCTGCACATCATCTCAATTCGGTTAATATTTGACTCAAGTTTTATGAAAATTCTTCAAATGGTTTAGAAGACATGGAGCGGTCACGAAATGTAATGGAAATAAATCACTTGGCCTTCAAATGTGACCTTGACCTTGAGCCGACATGACTGCCACATATGTTCTGCACATTGTCTCAACGTGGTTAACATTTGAGGCAAGTTTCTTGAAAATCCTTCAAGGGGTATAGGAGATAACGAAACTATAATGGAAATTGAAGGTAAGAACACTTGATCTTCAAATGTGACCTTGAACTTGAGCCGACATGACTGCCACATGTGTTCTGCACATCGTCTCAATTTAGCTAACATTTAACTAAATTTTTATGAAAATCCTTCAAAGGCTTTAGAAGATATGGAGCGGACACGAAAATGTAGTCGAAATTAAAGGTTAGAACACTTGACCTTCAAACGTGACCTTGACCTTGAGCCAACATGACTGCCGCATGGGTTCTGCACATCGTCTCAATTCATTTAATATTTGACTCAAGTTTTATGAAAATCCTTCAAAGGGTTTAGAAGATATGGAGCGGACACGAAACTGTAATGGCAACTGAAGGTTTAAACACTTGACCTTCAAATGTGACCTTGAACTTGAGCCGACATGACTGCCATATGTGTTCTGCACATCGTCTTAATTTGGTTAACATTTGACTCAAGTTTTATGAAAATCCTTCAAAGGGTTTAGAAGATATGGAGCGGACACAAAAATGCAATGGAAATTGAAGGTTAAAACCCTTGACCTTCAAATGTGACCTTGACTTTGAGCCGACATATCTGCCACATATGTTCTGCACATCGTCTCAACTTGGTTAACATTTGAGGCAAGTTTCTTGAAAATCCTTCAAGGGGTATAGGAGATATGGAGCGGACACAAAATTGTTACGGACAGACGGACGGACGGACGGACAGAGACGGACGGACGGACGAACGGACGGACAGACGGAGGGCATTCCTATAACCCCCCTCCGCTATGCGGTGGGGGATAATAATCAAGATATATGTCTCTGCTTTACTTTGGTTTTTGTTTTGTCCTTCTATTGCCTCTAAAAGCAAAGTTATTATGCATTTTCTGAACCAATGATGTTTCGAAATTTACCTCCTCGCGTTACCATGGAAACCGTTCAATAAAACATAGATGGGACAAACTTACTTTGGGGGAATGCTTAAAATGTGTTCTGATGACCCAAACAAACAATTTAAACCTGAATTCAATAATTTGTGTGCATTAATAAGCCTATCAGACTAAACAACAAGCGCCATTTTCTAAAAAAACGCATTTTTTTTTACCTTCTCATGAATATTCATAAGAATGCATTTATGAATATTAATTAAATCATATACCATATTCAAGCTATGTCTCTGCTTTACTTTGGTACTTGTTTTGTCCTTCTATTACCTCTAAAAGCAAAGTTATTACGCATTTTCTGAACCAAGGATGTTTTGGAATTTACCTTGGGTTACCATGGAAACCGTTAAATAAAACATAGCTGGGACAAACTTATTTTTGGGGGCATGCTCAAAATGTGTTCTGAGGACCCCAATGAACAATTTGGTACCCATGAAAAAAAGTCTAGGGGGGATGCTACGGTAACCACTACTAGGACCCAGCCTACTAGTGAATATTCATGGACAGAATAGTTGTAATAAAATATGGAAAGTGGGACAGTCTAGCCATTTTAGAAAGTAAAGAAACATATTTCAAATTCCATTGACAAACAGATCAGACCCTGATCAGACAGCTGCTATAGGTGCCGTCTGATTTGGTCTGTTCTGTTTGCAAATGCATGAAAAGTCATTTATATGAGGGAAAGGCTTAAGTAAACATATTAGAAGTGCATGTATATTATACACAAAATAAAAATAATTTAATGCAATTTGAACTATATTATATCATAAGCAAATACAGCAGATTGATCAGATGGCTACTACATGAGCCATCTGATCTGGGTCTACTCTGTTTGCAAAGGTGTAGAAATGCATATTTATGGAGTAAATGGGTTAATTGTTCTATTTGCAGGTCAGATCTAATTTGCAACTGCCATTATCCAGAAGGGAGACAATCCAGTGCCCAATCAAAAAGTGTGAAAGGGAGATGTATGCTTAAAATAGCCAGCTAAAAATAGACACTGCTATCCAAGATGCAATAGTACACTTGAATTTGTATTAAGCTGAACTTCACAGCAGATACGGTTATGGGATATATATTGATAGCTGGCAGCTTAATGCAGGGCATATATATGGAAAAAAGCTTTAAGAGCTTTCTGCATTTTGAGTATTATCCATAAAGTTTTCTCAATCTAAAATGAGTGTGTGTAATTTGTCTAAACACAATTTCTACTCTACTGATCAGGCTAAGGGTGATTACCAATACACTCTGGCAGCGAGTCCCATCAGAGCACTGGCTAATCTCTGAATATTAGGAAAACTTTAACCTGTAGAACCTTTAGACTGTAGATGTTAAAAAGTATATATACACAGGGTAGGGCCAATTTTAACCTCAGAACTATGATATTAAGAAAACTCATTAAGGTATGCTAAGTTAATCTATACAACAAATATCTAAGCTCTGGGACATGTAGTTTTGACAAGAAGAGTTTAAAAGTTTTCCTATGCATATATAGTGATCCCATGGGCTGTTTATGCAGTCAGCTACAAAAAACTGTCAATCCCTAGGGTGGGGCCAATTTTGACCCCAGGGGCATAATTTATAAAACTTTTGTAGAAGACCTGAAGTTGAAGCTATGTGCCAAATATGAAAGCTGAGAACCTTCTAGTTTGAGAGGAGAAGAATTTCAAAGATTTCTATTGAAAACTGAAAAACCCTGGGGCAGGGCCAATTTTGACCCCAGGGGCATAATTTATATAACTTTTGTAGAGGACCTACAGATGATGATATGTACCAAAGCCAAAGATGAAAGCTGAGAACCCTGTAGATTTAGAGGAGAAGATTTTTAAAGGTTGAAATTGTTGACGCCCGACGACGGACGACGCACCAGGCATCAGGTGATCACAAAAGCTCACACTGAGCACAAAAGTGCGTCACGTTTCATTAATATCAGTCAAATAGTTTTCCGAGAAAATGGCCGACAAACAAATGCTGACGGACAAACGGACGGACTTTCTAACGGATTGAGTGTATGTGGCTGTGGGACATTTCGCTACCATGACCTATTCGCTAGTCATTTCGCTACCTGTCGAATTAATACGAACAAGAGAGTCGTCACGGGTGACAAATGCCCCCAAAGTGTTTGACACCGAAATGCATTTTTGCGGAAAAACAATACAATTTAACGCAGGTGTTACATGAAATTTTTATGCTGTTAAAAATGACACAGGAGTCAGTTCTTAGCATTAAAAACCGAACCTTTGACGAATATGATAGCTAAGAAAAGAGCCGGGGTCAAAACTTAGTTAAAAAAGGACCCAGGGTCAAATTTGGAATCCGTAGCTGATAAGGTATAGGAGATATTCTCCGGACAATCTTTTTGTACAATCGAGATCAAAAGTCAAGGTCAAGGTCACCGTGACCTGATAATGGTATGCGACACTCCGGTATCCCAAGATGAACTCACACACCAATTTTGGGATCCGTAGCTGGTAAGGTATAGGAGATATGCTCCAGACAAGCTTTTTGTAAAATCGAGGTCAAAGGTCGAGGTCCAGGTCACAGTGACCAGAAAATGGAACGCGACACTCCGCCATCCCAAGATGAACACACACAACAAATTTGGAATCCTTAGCTGGTAAGGTATAGGAGATATACTCTGGACAAGGTTTTTGTAGCTGGTAAGGTATAAGCTTTTTGTAAAATTGAGGTCAAAGGTCAAAGATCTTTTGTTCTCATGTAATTATTTAGTCACATAAACAGGAACTGTTAGCGCGGACCGACGAACGGACGGACAGGGCCACGCCAATATACGATCACCTTTGTTAGGTGGGCGTATAAAAAGGATTGGGTTATGTTTATTTGAGTTAGAGATCAGACAAGCAAAGGTTCAGGGAAATTAATAAAGTAAGGGGAGATCATTCAGCAGTGTCTTCTGGGGCAATCTTTCTTGTCATTGAATTTGACCGAGACATTATAGTAATACATGTATTCATGGAGATCAAAATTCGAAAAGGATTGGATTACATTTGTTTCAGTAATAGAGCAAACAAACAAAATTTCACAGAAATTCATAAAGTAAGGGGAGATAGTTCTGGAGTGTCTGAGGCAATCTTGCTGGTCATTCAACTTGACTGAGATATTATGGTCATATTCATGCTGATCAAATTTGAAAAGGGATTGGATTACATTTGCTTGAATTAGAAAGCGGACACGCAAAAGTTTACAGAAATTTCAGAAAGTAAAGGGAGATAATTCTGGAGTGTCAGTGCCAATTTTGCTGGTTATTGAACTTAACTGAGACATTATGGTAATTATACATGCTGACCATATTTAACAAGAGGGCCATGATGGCCCTGAAATCGCTCACCAGAGGGAAAGATTTTTAAAGTTTCAACTACATGTATGTTTCTAAACAAAACTGGACACCTGTTTTGTGGGGTGTTATTTGGCCCTTTCTCTGTATAATTATAATGGCAAGCTTTCTGGGATGATTTGCTTTATTATAAATATTTTCCAAGTCCAATTCCGAAAGTTTACCGACCATTAATTTGGAAAGCATATTTTGCACAAAAAATATGTGGAAAAGTTTCATTTTCAATTACATATTACTACGCATAACCTAACAACTCCTTGATATATTGCGTATTTAGAAACGAACTACAACTCTTGTAGAGCAAGTTTCGTAACAAAACCAGTTCACACCTGAACGTTTCGAACCCCTTCAGAATTAGAGTACTGATGACTTTTTCAAAGCAGAAATTGTATAAAAATCGCGATTTCAACAATTTATACAAACGGAATTTTTATGGAAATGGAAAATTAAAACTTGTTAACAATAACCAGGGATAATAACCATTGTGATAAATAGAGCATTTGCCTTAGTGATAAATAGAGCATTTGCTCCATAAGAGTAAATGCACTATTTATCACAATGGTTTCAAATCTACACGATTCTGAAATTTTCCTTTTCTCTAATTAACCCTTTTCCTCATATAAACATGTTTTCACGCATTTGCAAACAGAATAGACCCAGATTTACCTCTTTGAATAAGCAGACAACATTTCTAACAGATGACAACCCTATCACTGCTTAGCATGACTTTACCAAAATTAGCACACAGTTTGAACTCAGATCTGACACATACCGGTATGTAACTTTATATGTGGTTTGTATATGAGTTAATTAACTCCTATGGAGCTTTTGCTCTATTTATCACAATGGTTTGAAATCTACACAATTCTGAAATTTTCATCTTCTCTAATTAATGCTCCTTATCAGTAGATTTATTCAAAGAGGTAGGATCTGAAAAAAGCCTTGTGATAAATAGAGCATTTGCTAACCATTGTGATAAATAGAGCAAAAGCTCCATAGGAGTAAATGTTCTATTTATCACAAAGGTTTCAAATCTACACAATTCTGAAATTTTCCTTTTCTATAATTAATGCTCCTTATCAGTAGATTTATTCAAAGCGGTAGGATCTGAAAAAAGCCTTTGTGATAAATAGAGCATTTGCTTCATAGGAGTAAATGCTCTATTTATCACAATGGTTTCAAATCTACACAATTCTGAAATTTTCCTTTTCTCTAATTAATGCTCCTTATCAGTAGATTTATTCGAAGAGGTATAATAGTCACTTTATGAAACCATTGTGATAAATAGAGCATTTGCCTTTGTGATAAATAGAGCATTTGCTCCATAGGAGTAAATGCACTATTTATCACAATGGTTTCAAATCTAAACAATTCTGATATTTTCCTTTTCTCTAATTAACCCTTTTCCTCATATAAACATGTTTTCACGCATTTGCAAATAGAGTAGACCCAGATTTACCTCTTTGAATAAGCAGACAACATTTCTAACAGATGATAACCCTATCACTGCTTAGCATGACTTTACCAAAATTAACACACAGTTTGGATTTTGATCTGACACAGACCGGTATGTAACTTTATATGTGGTTGGTATATGAGTTAATTTACTCCTATAGAGCAAATGCTCTATTTATCACAATGGTTTGAATTCTATACAATTCTGAAATTTTCCTTATCAGTAGATTTATTCAAAGAGGTAGGATCTGAAAAAAGCCTTTGTGAGAAATAGAGCATTTGCTAACCATTGTGATAAATAGAGCAAAAGCTCCATAGGAGTAAATGTTCTATTTATCACAATGGTTTCAAATCTACACAATTCTGAAAGTTTCCTTTTCTATAATTAATGCTCCTTATCAGTAGATTTATTCAAAGAGGTAGGATCTGAAAAAAGCCTTTGTGATAAATAGAGCATTTGCTCCATAGGCGTAAATGCTCTATTTATCACCATGGTTTCAAATCTACACAATTCTGAAATTTTCCTTTTCTCTAATTAATGCTCCTTATCAGTAGATTTATTCAAAGAGGTATAATAGTCACTTTATGAAACCATTGTGATAAATAGAGCATTTGCTTCATAGGAGTAAATGCTCTATTTATCACAATGGTTTCAAATCTACACAATTCTGAAATTTTTCAAGAGGCAGATACTGAAAATATCCTATGAGGGAATGGGTTAAAAACAGTGTGAACAAACAGAGACTAATTCTGAAGCAGACAACTAGATAGAGTTTGACCTATCCAGTGATTATGCAACACAGATGGAGTGACTGCAATCCCTCTAGTTCAGAGGAACCTTTATAGTGCAAAATACTATTTTAAAGTATAACCAACAGGGCAGGGCCAATTTTAACCTCAGAACTATGATATTTACCAATGTCAATAAGGTATACTAAGTTAATCTATACACCAAATATCTAAGCTCTGTGACATGTAGTTTTGACAAGAAGATTTTTGAAGTTTTCCCCATGCCTAACCTAAGTGAGCCCAGCATTCTGCTACTTGTACAGAAAACAACAGTCAGCTAGAAAAAACTGGCCACCCCTGGTACCGTGGCGGGGCCAATTTTGACTCCAGGGACATAATTTATATAACTTATGTAGAGGACCTATAGGTGATGCTATGTGCCAAAGATGAAAGCTGAGCACCCTGTAGATTCAGAGGAGAAGACTTTTAGAGTTCAAATTGTTGACGACGCACGGCGCACGACAAACGCCGACAGACGACGGACATCAGGCGATCACAAAAGCTCACCCTGAGCACTTTGTGCTCTGGTGAGCTAAAAAGAATTGGATTACATTTGTTTGAGATAGACAGCGGACAAGCAAAAGTATCGACATTTTTCTTTATATAATTTCAAATTGACAATCTTCATGATAATTAATTAATATAACAAATACCAAGTTTTATGATGTTATTGAAAATACGCGTTTATTGTAGGTAATATCATTTTACATACATTTTCTTGTAAGCAGACAAAACAACAACAACATCAACAGTTCAATCAGGTTATTATCTTCACATATACATTAAACACTTTACCCCATAAATACGCCTTTCTACGCCTCTGCAAGCAGAGAAGGCCCAAATCAGATGGCTCCGATAGGATCTGGGACTACTCTGTTTGCTTATGGAATAATACAGATTTCATTCTACATTTTTACAAAATACTCATGATTTTATATATGCCATTTTAAAATTTCATCTACCAGGTAATTAGTATTCATGACGTCATAATTTCTTACACAAATATTCATGAATATCGAAGTTCAAACTACCCCAGTTAAAGATAATACGGTTTTATTTTATTTTTAAAATGGCACATACAGACTCCTGGGTCCATGCTTATAAAGCTTTTAGTTGAGTCTGAGATCGTTCTCAAGCTTTTGATTGGTCAGACTTGAGCCTTTGGCTCAAATCTGACCAATCAAAAGATTGAGAACTCAAATCTGACCAATCAAAAGCCTGAGAACGAAACTCAGACTCAACTAAAAGCTTTATAAGCATGGACCCTGAAATTTGCCTATATCAGGCACTGTCATATTATATCAATATTGTTTCATAAGCAAACAGAGCAGATCCTGATCTGACAGCAATAACAGTCATACTGCCTGATCTGGTTTTACTCTAATTGCAAAGGTATTAAAATGCTTACATGTGGAGTAAAAAGTGAATGATCACATACCCAAACTTGAATATATATCACTATCTGCAACAGTGGTATCAACAAGAGGCATTAGTTAGACCTATTTTTTTCAAAAAACAGCTCCCTCATTTCTCCACTAGGCTCTATGTTGTGATTACTCTTTAGAATTGTCTTTTCAATACGATTCTAAAGAGTGATCACAACATAGGGCTTGGTGAAGACATGATGATTTCTGTTGTGGAAATATAGTAAAACCCCGCTAATGCGACCACCAAAAAGGGGCACAATTCTGGGTGGCTGAGGCAGGTGGTATGCAGAAAGCTCTGCATAACTTTCAACCTGCATTAAGCAACCACCTGCTTTAGACGACATCAGTGGCTGTTTATTAAGTGGTCGCATTAGCGGGGTATAAGGTTTGCTGGAGATATGACAATCTCTGCTGGTCAATTGTGTCAATTGCTTCCCCTGTCTAACTTTCTGTTGCTATAACTAATTCATATTACAGCTTAAACACAGTATGCTTTCATACTCATTTATCGCCAAAGATGCATAAATTAGACATTTTTAAAACAAAAAGGTCCTTCACAAAAAGCTCCTTCGTTTCTCCACGAAACCCTGTATTGTGACCACTCATTAGAATTGTCTCTTCGAGACAATTCTAACGAGTTATCACAACATTGGGTTTCGTGGAGGAAAAACAATTTTAGAATTTGTAAGTACAGTAAAACCTCTCTTAATTGTGTTAATTAGTTGGTATTAAGGGCAGGTGGCTGCTTAAAGCAAGGTGAAAGTAAAACAGAACACTCCTATAAGAGCATTGTATTAATTTCACCTTGCTTCAAGCAACCACCTGCCATTAACACAAAATACTTGATGTAATTTAGTGGCCGTTATAGAGAGCTTTAATTGTACTAACATTACACTGGAAATACAGCAACACTCATATACAACATATTTGGCATCCAATCTCTTTCATTTACAATTATTATTGTTTACCTATTATCTAACTTTACAGTTCATTAACACTGACATCATAGAAGTTCAGAGCTACAGATAAACATGTGAACACAAATACTTAAACAGTGTCCATTCATTCCAGAGAGGGGGTAGCGGAATTCACCAAACTTTTTTTTGAAAACCCCCCCCCCCCCACCCTATATTTTTCATGGGAGGGGGAATTTTCCTATATAGATAAAAAAGGCAAATTTGCTTAAATTGGTGTGATATCTGAATTTTAGTCAAAATTCACCCTTCATTTTCGAATCGTAGAATAGACACTGCTAAATCGTCATTTCTCAACCAAACCATATACTGTGACCAATCTTCAGAACTGTTTCTTCTAGACGATTCTAAAGAGTGGTCAGATTTGCCATGTGAGTCGCTTTCCAGCAATTTCAGCAGCCAACGTGATAAACTAACAAT
Source organism: Azorinus chamasolen (assembly GCA_963576725.1). Classification (NCBI taxonomy): domain Eukaryota; kingdom Metazoa; phylum Mollusca; class Bivalvia; order Cardiida; family Solecurtidae; genus Azorinus; species Azorinus chamasolen. The sequence continues at coordinate 7,944,768 of OY755250.1, read as the reverse complement.
TTAAAAAATCATTTTAGTACTTTTTAGCACTTACAACAGTTTTAGCAAAGATATCATTACCCAGTTCTTTCATATAAACGCCTTTTTATACCTTTGCAAACTGAGTAGACCTAGATTAGATGGCTTCTGTAGAAGCCGTCTGATCTGGGTCTGCTCTGTTTGCTTATGAAGTGTAATAGGTCATTTCCTACAGTTTCTATCAATATGTACATTTATAAAAATATTCTAATTCATTTAAGAACTATGGATGTCATTATTTCTTTCATGAATATGCAACAGAGAAAGGGTTAACCCTTTCCTCCATAAATATGACTTTCTATACCTCTGTAAAAATTACCTATTGAACCCTTTGTGATAAATAGAGCATTTGCTCCTATAGGAGCAAATGCTCTATTTATCACAATGGTTTCAAACTACGAAATTCTAAAATTTTCCTTTTCTCTAGATAATGCTCCTTTTCGGTAGATCTGTTCAAAGTGATTGGATCTAAAAATAGCCTATGAGGGAATGGGTTAATACTTCACCCAACAGAGGCACCTTTTTGGCACTGCTGGATACAGAGTAGATCCAGATCAGATAGTTCCTGTAGGAGCCGTCTGATCTGGGTCTTTTCTATTTGCCTGCTCAGTTTACAGTTTATGGAATTACCATCTTTTTGCCAAGTATAATGCCCATTTTTTTCGCCTTAACACCTTACCCCAACCGAGATACTGTTGCACACAGGGTATACCAAGATCAGACGACTACTATGGAAGCCATATGATCAGGGTCTGCTGATCATCATCATCATCATCGGTTACTTTAGATTAACATGCAGGTGCAGGGGCGTTATACCACAATAGTGGGCCCCCCTCCAGACAGCTGGCTAGCTGCACGCATGGCAGATCTCACTCCTGTTCTCCAAGTGTTTCTATCATGTGGGTCAATGGCAGAGAGCCTCCACTCTCTACAATCTCTCTCTACCACCTCCCTCCATGACATCTTTGGCCGTCCGGGCCTACCTCTTCCAGTCACATGAAAGTCCCAGGCACACTTTACAGCACTGCTCCGGGTTTTTATGGAATTTCCATCTTTTGCAAAGTATGATACACATTATTTCTTTCCCTTTAATCTTTTCGCTGTTGAATATTCATGTAAGAATTATTTGACATCATGAATATTCATTGGCAGTGAACAAGATAAACAAACTTAACAAACAAATTCCAACCACCAACAGAGCTATTAGAAAAACAAACAAAAAATCATATGTTTAACCACTTTCCTGCATGATTATTCATTTCACCCATTCCCTCATATTTAACCCATTCCCTCATATTGACGACTTTTCACGACTCTTTAAAAGTCACTTTGTGAATCCATTGTGATAAATAGGACATTTGCTCCTATAGGAGCAAATGCTCTATTTATCACAATGGTTTCAAACTACAAAATTCTAAAATTTTCCTTTTCTCTAAAGACTAATTAATGATCCTTTTCGGTAGATTAATTCAAAAAGATTGCATCTAAAAATAGCCTATGAGGTAATGGGTTAAGAAATAAAGCTCTGCAGTAGAACCTGTCTTAACCATTTCTCTCATAGGCTATTTTTAGATAAATTACTTCACAGGCTATTTTTAGACTTATTTCCCTCATAGGCTATTTTTAGAGCCAACATCTTTGAAAAAAACTACCAACTAGGAGCATTAACTAGAGAAAAGGAAAAATTTTAGAATTTGTATTTTGAAACAATTGTGATAAATATAGGAGCAAATACTCTATTTATAACAAGGTTTCATCAAGTGGCTTACAGAGGTGTCAAAAGGTGTCAATATGAGGGATTGGGTTAAGCGGCCATCAAAAAGAGGTCTAATTATGGTCTGTAAGGTAAGTGATATCTAAATGCAGTTAAAAAACAATGCAGAAAGCTCCTATTTTAATTACAGGAATTGTTTTTCTTTAAAATCTCATTTACTTTAACATTCATTTGCTTCCAAAAATCCCATTTGCTTCCGAAAACCCCCACTTGCTTTCCTACAATCAAATTTGCCTCCAAAATATAACAATTCAAAAATCCTCTTTATCCCATTTCCTCATAGGCTGTTTTTATATCCAACCTCTTTGAATAAATCTACCGAAAAGGAGCATTAATTAGAGCAAAGGAAAATTTCAGCATTTTTTAGTTTAAAACCACTCTCATAAATAGAGCATTTGATCCTATAGGAGCAAATGCTCTATTTATCACAATGGTTTCAACAGGTGACTTTTGTAGAGGCATCAAAAGGCGTCAATATGAGGGAATGGGACAAAAGGCGTCAATATGAGGGAATGGGACAAAAGGCGTCAATATGAGGGAATGGGACAAAAGGCGTCATTATGAGGGAATGGGACAAAATGCGTCAATATGAGGGAATGGGTTATCTATTTACTCTCCATCTGCTTCTGGTATATCTTCTAACAATCCTAAATGCTGTCTAACGTGGGTCTACTCCGTTTGCAAAGGAGTGAATTCATAAAATGGAATTGCCTTTGACCTGATACACCATAAATATGCCTTTGGAAACAGAGTAGACCAAGATCAGGCGGTGCATGTTGGAATTGTATGATCAGGGTCTGCTATGTTTGCTTATTATTTTAATAGGTATAATTCTACAGTTAATGCTATGCCTAAAACTTCATGTGTCCATCTGCTATTTCAATAACTAATCTAATTAACCCTTTCCTCCATAAATATGCCTTTCTACGCCTCTGTAAAAATCACCTATTGAAACCATTGTGATAAATAGAGCAAATGCTCTATTTATCACAATGGTTTCAAAACTACAAAATTCTAATATTTTCCTTTTCTCTAGTTAATGCTCCATTTTGCTATTTCAATAATAAATCCAATTTATATTCATGATGTAATATTTCTTTATACAAGAATATTCATGGAGTAAAGGGTTAACCCTTTTCCAGACAGAGATACCTATAAACCCCTACGCAAACAGAGTAGAACCAGATCTAGGAAAGACAGCTCCTGTAGAGTTTTCTGATCTTGGTCTATAGGTCTGATTCTAGCTCACCCTTTACTCCATGAATATTATGACCTCATGAATATTAATTACCTTTATTTTTATAATATTTATGAACACATGAATGTTTGACTGTGGTCTATTGTTTGCATAGGAATAAAAACTAAGTGTATTTATGGACTTTAAGGTTAATACATTCTATCGTATTGGTGCCTTTTGAAACCTCAGTAAAAGTCAATTTTTGACACCACTGTGATAAATGAGAGCATTTACTCCAAATCTAGGAGCAAATGCTCTATTTATCATAATGATTTCAAAACTACACAATTCGAATTTTTCATTTTTTCTAGTAAATGCTTTTCGGTAGATTATTTTTAACCCGTTCCCTTTTCTATGTTTGTTACAAATTTCAATACCTAATGAATATTCATGGATAAAATAGCTATAATGAAATATGCAAGGTGGAAAACTGTAGACATTATAGAAAGTAAAGAAACAGATCTATAAAATTCTACTAGCAAACAGAGCAGACCCTGATCAGACGGCTCCTCTAGGAGCCGTCTGATCTGGATCTACTCTGTTTGCCAATGCGTGAAAACACGGTTCTTGTTCTAAACATTCTTGAGGGATAGGATCATCAACAGCTCTAGATAATGCAGTATCCATGGTAACAGAACAACAAATAAATGTGAATACTCAAAACACTAAAATCGTCGTTTCTCCATCAAACCCTATATTAAGACCACTCTTTAGAATCTCCTCGAAGAAATGATTCTAAGGAGTGGTCAAAACTTCGGGTTTGGTGGAGAAATAAAGGTGTTACAGTAAAACCTCTCTTTAGCGGCCACTAGATTACATCAAGTAGTTTGTGTTAAAGGCAGGTGACTGCTTAAAGCAAGGAGAAAGTAAAAAAGAACGCTCCTATAGGAGTGTTCTGTTATACTTTCACCTTGCCTTAAGCAGTCATCTTCACTAAATAGCAACTAATTTAACACAATTTAGTGGTCGTCATAGAGAGGTTTTATTGTATTCTTGAAAATGTTTTAATTTATGCATCTCATTTAGTCCTCTGACACCCATTATAAATTACATAATTTATCAATATTCATACAGGCAAAACAATTTATATATACGTCTAGTAAAAGATTTATCAATGCCACAAAGTTCAAGGTCATCAATGTCACAAGGTTCAAGGTCATCAATGTCACAAGGTTCAAGGTCAAGGACTGGAATTTTTTTTTAGTGTGTAACCTGTTCTTACTCAGAAATACTTCAAAGTAAAAGTACAGCTTTGCATACGAAGAAGAACAGAACAACAACACAATGACCTATTTTCACTGTCGGAGACAGAGCACTCATATTAAACAAACTAAATTCTTGACCCTTTGACTCAACAATCAAACTAAATTCTTAACAATCAAACTAAAATCTTAACATTTGGCTCCTGAACAATCAAACTAAATTCTTAACATTTGACTCAACAAACAAACTAAATTCTTAACATTTGACTCCTGAACAAACAAACTAAATTCTTAACATTTGACTCAACAATCAAACAGAATTCTTAACCCTTTGAATGACGAACAATCACAGTGGATCAGTGCATCAAAGCTTAACCAATTACTCTATGAACAAAAAAATGATATAATCACATAAATTGATAGAAGGAATTTTTTATAATGGCACTATTTACATTTTTTTACCATGATATAGAATCTATATATCAAATGCAGACTGTGCAGACCCTGATCAGAGAGCTCTTACTGCGGCCGTCTAGTCTGGGAGCTCTTATTGTGGCTGTCTAGTCTGGGAGCTCTTACTGCGACCGTCTAGTCTGGGAGCTCTTAATGCAGCCGTCTAGTCTGGGGGCTCTTACTGCAGCCGTCTAGTCTGGGAGCTCTTATTGGGGCCGTCTGGTCTGGGAGCTCTTATTGGGGCCGTCTGGTCTGGGAGCTCTTATTGGGGCCGTCTGGTCTGGGAGCTCTTATTGCGTCCGTCTAGTCTGAGAGCTCTTATTGCGGCCGTCTAGTCTGGGAGCTCTTATTGCGGCCGTCTAGTCTGGGAGCTCTTATTGTGGCCGTCTAGTCTGGGAGCTCTTACTGCGGCCGTCTAGTCTGGGAGCTCTTAATGCAGCCGTCTAGTCTGGGAGCTCTTACTGAGGCCGTCTAGTCTGGGAGCTTTTATTGGGGCCGTCTGGTCTGGGAGCTCTTATTGGGGCTATCTAGTCTGGGAGCTCTTATTGGGGCCGTCCGGTCTGGGAGCTCTTATTGCGGCCGTCTAGTCTGTGAGCTCTTATTGCGGCCGTCTAGTCTGGGAGCTCTTATTGCGGCCATCTAATCTGGGTCTACTCAGTTTGCAAAAGGCATGAAAAGGCTATACAGTAAAACCTCTCTAAAACGACCACTAAATTGTGTTAATTAGTTAGTATTTTGGGCAGGTGGTTGCTTAAAGCAAGGTGAAATGAAACTGAACGCTCCTGTTTTACTTTCACCTTGCTTTAAGCAGCCACCTCCTTTACTGTTTAAGGAGTAAAGGTTAAACTATAGGGTCTATTCAGTTTGAAAGTGTATAATGTACAGTACAATCTCGATTAATCGAACACTAAAATATGTATTATTATCGGTCTTTAAGACAGGTGGAAGCCTAATGCATGGTGTAAGTCCTCCTCTAGGAGCTTTCTGAATGACTTTCACCATGCATTAAGCAGCCACCTGCCTAAAAGGGGCTAAATTCTTTTGCGCAGAAAATTCGAATAATCGAGATGTTACTGTACAAGATAATTCTTATTGACAAACAGTGCAAACCCTGATCAGAGGGATCCTCTAGCAGCCGTCTAATCTGGCGCTACGCTGTTTACTTATTTCTAATACTAAACGGGGCAACAATAACTAGTCACTACCGATATCATCTTTTTGGTGAAAACTTTGGATTAACAGGGCTCTCCGTAAAGGAGCGAAGTTCGTAATTGGCTACTTGAGGGTCAAATTCAAACTTGTCGCGGGCAAAGATCAGGCGAATATCCGTATGAAGATAAATCTTCCCCGATTTACTGCTCTGAAATCTGAAAATAAAGAAAACAGCATAAAGGTCTCAGATATCTACAGAGCTACAGATAACGGTGTGTACTCAAATATAAATATCGTCATTTCTCCATCAAATGCTATACTCTTTGAGACAATTCTAAAGAGTAGTTACAGTATAATTTGCTCGGAATAATAAAAGAGTTCTTCTTGATAATGTTTTAACCCTTTTCTCCAAAACTACGCCTTTCTACGCCACTGTAAAAATCATTGTGATTAAAAGAGCATTTGCTCCTGTGGAGCAAATGCTCTATTTATCACAATGGTTTAAAAACTACATAATTCGAACAATTTCCTTTTCTCCAGTAAATGCTCATATTTTTGTAGATTTATTCTAAGAGGTTGGGAAAAGGGATAAGCAATATATCACTGGAATGATGCATAAGCAATTTATAGTAAAAACCCTCTAAATTGGCCATTCAAATTAGTATGACCATCGCTCTTGCTTAAATGCAGGGTGGCAGTCATGCAGAAAGCTCCTCTAGGAACTATCTGCATGACTTTCACCCTGCATTATAAAGCAGCCAACTGCCTAAAAGTATCTAAATTCTTCTCTACTAGAATTCTTAGAGGGGTTTTACTGTATTCCTTAATCACACATAATCATTATATAAATAAGAGCTGTAAATATTTATTCTGTTTCAGCCTTAAAGAGGAGGTCCCTACAAGGATCGCATATTTTCAATAATATCATAAAACTTGGTATTTGCTATGCTCTATCATAATTATGAAGGTTCCCAATTTGAACTTATGTCGAAAAATGCCCATGTGATACAAATAAACCGATTTCATCAATAACTGATAATGTTTGTTCTACAACACAATATTATCGACCTTTTCCGTAAATTCTTCCGCGTTTTGTCGATGATCACCCGAACTCTCCATTGTTTACGTAAAAGCTTTATCGGAAGTGGTCGGAGAATCGTGAATAGGGCGAACAGTTACGAAACTAAAACTCAACCCGAATAAAACTGAAACATCGGGGAGTAAAACCCGGATCGGCGATATCAAACACATGGATGTTTTGTCATTATAAACGGTAATTGGACGGAGCTTTTTGTGATATACTACTTTTCAGCATATAAACAAATGCATTCTGTATATTTTAAGTGTTTATGAAACGCGTCAAATGTAGGGACATCCCCTTTAACGCCATGAATATTCATATCAGAAATACTGGCATCATGGATATTCATTTAATAGAGTACAGGAATGTTTGGTCAGAGCAGAAACCGTAGAATCACGTCTATATTATATCCTAACCCTTTACTCCGTAAACACGTTTCTACACCTTTGCAAACAGAGTAGACCCAGATCAAACAGCTCCTATAAGAGCCGTCTGGTCTGGGTCTGCTCTGTTTGGTTATGAGATTCTAGTTTCTGCCAGGGCCATAAAGGCCTATTATGACAATTAACCCTTTCCTACATAAATACGCCTTTCTACGCCACTGTAAAAGTCCCTTTATGAACCCATTGCTCTATTTATCTCAATGGTTTCAAAACTACACAATTCTAAACTTTTCCTTTTCTCTAGTACATGCTCCTTTTCCGTAGATAGACTGATTCAAAGACGTTTTGTCTAAAAATAGCCTATGGAGGATAGGGTTAATCTGTATAACCCTTTCCCTCATATAAACGTGTTTTCACGAATACATTTACAAACAGAGTAGACCCAGATCAGACGGCTCCTACAGGAGCTCCTAGAGGAGTCGTCTGATCAGGGTCTGCTCTGTTTGCTTTTAGAATTCAATAGATCTGTTTCTTTAGTTTCTAAAATGGTTACAATGCTCCACATTTCATTATAACTGTTTTGTCCATGAATATTCAGTAGGTATTAAAAATGGTCTAAATATAGAACAGGGATCTAATTAATTTCTTTCATGAATATTCATGGAGTAAAGGGTTAAGCAGAGACTGATCTGACAGCTCATCGTCTGGATCTACTCTGTTTGCAAAGGCACAAAAAGACATATTCATGGAGTATTGGGTTAATCCATAGGCTATTTTTAGACACATTACCTCATAGGCTATTATTAGACTCATTACCTCGTAGGCCATTTTTAGACCCAACCTCTTTGAATAAATCTACTCAAAAGAAGTATTTACTAGAGAAAAGCAAAATTTTAGAATTTTGTAGTTGGAAACCATTTTGATAAATAGAGCATTTGCTCCTTTAGGAGCAAATGCTCTATTTATCACAATGGTTTCAAGAAGTGCTTATTACAGAAGCGTAAAAAGGCGTAAAAACACACTTCCAAGCTTTTGCAGAGTAGACCCCGATCAGACAGCTCCTGTAGGAGCCGTCTGACCAGGGTCTGTTGAATTTGATAGTGAAATAATTTAGATCTGATACTAAAATTTCAATATCAAAATACTCTGTGTATGTGTACCATGATAAAAATTCAGCTGACAAATATGATGCCATCATTTCTTACAGGAATACTTGAACAAGGGTTACTTGTAGAACAAATCGAGGGCTTGGTGCAAAACTATTCTAACTCCTTCACAAAGTGAAGGAGTTAGAATAGTTTTGCACCAAGCCCTCGAAATACACTTGGTATTCTTTCAACCCCACTCAACATCCTATGAAAATGTGTGTTTCGGAAGAAATGCATGAATGATAAAGTAACAGCCAGTCTTAAAGAGGAAGCCCCTACAATAAAGGCATAATTTCAACAATACTTGTATTATAAAACTTGATATTTGTTATGCTCAATCATTATTATGAAGATTGTCAATTTGAACTTATATCGAAAAATGCATGTGATACAAAATAAACCACTTTAATTATTACTTATAATTTTTGTTCTACAACAAAGTATATCGGCTTTTTCCGTTCAAATTATCCACGTTTTGCCTATGATCATCCGCTCCATCCGTTGATTACATAACAGCTTTTCTCGGAAGTGCTCGGAGAGAAACAAATAGCGCGAACAGATACGAAACTAAAACCCGGCCCGAATAAAACTGAAACATCGGGGGATAAAGTCGGAATCGTCGGTATCAAACACATAGATATTTTGTCATTTTCAACATTTATTAGATAGGTTTTCTTGCGATATACTACTTTTCAGCATATAAACAAATGAGTTTTGTACATTTTAGGAATTTTTGAAATGCATCGAATGCATTTACTTCCCCTTTAAAGTTTCTCGATGACATTGATGAAAACAACATAGCAAACACCGGAGTTGCGGCAATAGGTCGTATTTCAGACAAGCTAAACCTGCTACAAAAATTTCTTACCGTAAATGGATTAAATAGCGCAGATAAGATGGATCGGAACTATTTTCATCTGCTGGCATATACACTGTACGTTGACGAAGAAAGGTCTGGCAGTTGGCGGGCATGTCTGATAGATCGTACATTACAACAAACATCTTAACCACTGTTCGATTTGGATTAAACAGCGTCTACAAAAGAAATATTTACCCGTTTACAACGGACTGGTTCAATGATCAGGTCAGACGCAAAACTTAATATATATATTCTTGATTAATATATATTGAGGAATATTTTTTCATTCTTCACCAAACCCTATGTTGTGACCACTCTTTAGAATCGTCTCTTACGATATTGGCAGTGAAAGGTTTGATATTCCTTTCTACACCTCTGCAAACAGAGTAGACCCAGATCAGACGGCTCCTATAGGAGCCGTCTGATCTGGGTCTGCTCTGTTTTCTTACGATAAAATATAGATCTTCGTCAAACATTCCTGTGTCCATTTGCCATTATAACCGTTAATCTATTATTTCTGAATGAATATTCATCATGTCATTATTTCTGACATGAATATTCATGAAGGAAAGGGTTTCACTTGCATTAAATATTCCTATTTATGAAAAGGGTACCAGATTAACAAGCTGGAGGAGGTGTCTGATCTTGGTCCACTCTGTTTGCATTGGTATTAGAGAAGAATTTAGAAACGTTAGACAGGTGACCGCTTAATACAGGGTGAAAGTCATGCAGTAAGCTCCTAGAGGAGTTTTCTGCATGACCTTCACCCTGCATTAAGCTGCCACCTGTCTCTAAGACTGATATTTATACAGAATTTAATGTCCGGTTAAGAGAGGTTTTATTGTATTGCTAACAAAATTATTTGAAAGAGAATGTGTAACAATGGTCCAGATAAGATGCGTATATTTAAACATTTTCAAGAATAACTCCTTTATTTCTCCACCAAACCCTATACTGTGACCACTCTTTAGAATTGTCTCGAAGAGACGATTCTAAAGAGTGGTCACAGTATAGGGTTTGTTGGAGAAATGACGATTTACGTAAGTGGGTACGCATCTTTATCTGTAGCTCCAGTGTAACCACAAGCAGCTGATCACTGTAAACTATCTGAGTTAATACAAATACAGTTGAACTTCGATATCTCGAACTCGGATAACTCGACCTCCGGGATAACTCGAACAAAACGTTCAGTCCTTTAAAAACTTACAATACAGAATTACTCTAAAATACATTGCTGCAGATATCTAGAAACACACGTGACAGCTTAATACACGTCTACAGGAGCTTTCAGCATTACTTTAGACCTGTATTAAGCTGTGACATTGAGAATTTTTTCAGATTAGAAATCAGATGACTCGAACTTCTGTTATCTCGAACTAATTTGTACAGTCCCTTGAAGTTCGAGTATCGAAGTTCAACAGTTACTGTATGTCTGTTATACTCCATGACTTGAACGAATACACTTACAACTTGGACTGTTCCTATTCTGGGAATATGATAGCCCCTCTTGCCTAAAGGTTCCAAATTAACATGGCCCTGAAAACAAACAAGTAATGGAAGCATTGAAAGCAATGTCATAGTCCCCTATCCATTGACTTTTACATCCAAGTGCTGTAATTACGTGAAAAATCAATGTTGTGTAACAAAATTCTAAGCTGATCTGTAACTCATTATAAGAAAGCTACATACTAAATTTCATTTCAATATCTGCTAGAGTTTGAAAAACTCAACTTTCAAGAATTTTCTAACTGCTGTAAATCAATGAGAAATCAACAGTGTAACAAAATTCAAACTTTATGTGTAACTCATTATAATAAAGCTACATATCAAAATTGATATCATCTTAATAACTGCTGGCTTTTACAAAAAATATCTGGAAAACCTGTCAAACTGCTGTAAATCTATAAAAAATTGATTAGGCATAAATGTTAATGGACTATTTTTATGTCGAGTTCATAGGTACGTCAATCAAAAACTTTTGACTCATTGCATGTTCCACTCAAAATGCACATGCCATTTTCTAAGGGGCATAATTTATATAACTTTTGTAGAAGACCTAAAGATGATGCTATGTGCCAAAGATGAAGGCTGAGAACCCTGTAGATTCAGAGGAGAAGATTTTTAAAAGTTCAAATTGTTGACGACTGATGACGCACGACGGATGCCGACGCACATCAGGCAATCACAAAAGCTCACCCTGGGAACTTTGCGCTCTGGTGAGCTAATAAAAACCAAATCTAATTAATATTCATGATGTTAATTTTTAAATGAATATTCATCTAGTAAAGAGTCAATATTCATAATAGGTAGAGTCTGTCACGAATGTAAGGCTGGACTAATCCTTCACGCCATGAATATTCAAGTAAATAACAATTCACTCCTACGCTATTTTTAGACTCAACCTTTTTTAATTAATCGACCGAAAAGGAGCATTAACTAGAGAAAAAGGAAAATTTGAGAATGTTGTAGTTTGAAACCATTGTTATAAGCATTTGCTCCTATGGGAGCAAATGCTGTATTTATCACAATGGTTTCACAATGTGAATTTTATAGTGGCGCAAAAATGCGTCGCTAGGGGGTAATGTGTTAATTAGATTACCTGTTATACACATAGACAAAGGACAGAGACTGTAGAATCAGATCTATTATATAAAATAAGCAAAACAGAGCAGACACTGAGCAGACAGCTCCAATAGGAGTCGTCTGATTTGGGTCTATCCTGTTTGCAAAGGCATAGAAATGCGTATTTATGTAGAAAAGGGGTTAACTCGACCACTAGTCTCTTACCAGATAAGGTGACGGGGCGTTATCATCAGAGAGTTGGAAGAAATACGCTGCAACTGGTAGTGTTACATGTTTTGGGCAGAACAGTCCGCTAGCACCAATTTCCACGCTAAAGCCATCAACGACTCCGACGGGCTCGATCCTGCCATTTAGAACAGACTCCTGAAATATAAAATGTTGACAACTTAACCCATTCCCTCCCTAAACTAAACCCATTCCCTCCTACTGACGCCTTTTGGCACCTCTGTAAAAGTGTTTTTTTGAATCTACTGTGATAAACAGATTGGTTTCAATAATACACAATTCTAAAAAACTCCGTAATCCTTTTCAGCAGATTTATTCTAATGGGTTGGGTCTAAAAATAGTCTAAAACTGAATGGGTTAACTCTCTCGCCAGCAAAGGCGAATCTTTGATGGCCTCTGTAACCCTATTGTGACAAATCAGTATCCAATCTGTTTGACACTAATCTTTTTTTTAGCTTTAACCCTTCTCTTGCTCAATTTTAAAACACATTTCTCCTTCTTTACCCATGCTCTGTTGTATAATTACATAATATCTTCACTGTGCACAAGGATATCGCTGTGAAATCACTGCTGTGGAGTGCATTGGTTGCACAAGCAACTTGTAAATAGTGCAGACCCTGATGAGACAGCTCCTGCAGGAGCTGTCTCATCTGGGTCTTCACTATTTACAGGTAGGTATATTGACGTGAATAGCAAGCGAAGGGTTAAGCCTGCTGAGCAAAATTTTGTTTGTAGAAAATGTCGTCGATTTCAGTTTCACTGTTATCTTGCATTTCTTTCAACAGCACGGTCAGAGTATCGGAACCTGATGAGACGCTGAGTTACTCGGATCCAAACTGTTTGCAATTGTAATCGCTCATCTGCTCACTGCAGGTTAAAAAGATATTGAAGACAACTCCTAACGGAAGCAGACAGTCAACTTAGTAGATCAAATTTACTTTAATGATGGCGAAAAGAGTTACTTAGGTGAAAAAATAAACAAGATGTTTGTGAAACACTGTGCCCCCGATATGATATCTGAACTTGTTGTATGACCTTGACCTTAATAAGCCACCTAAAAAGGTTCGACTTCATAAGTTCCACATGCATGCCAAGTTTGAAGTATATATATGTCCAATGGCCACAAACTTATTGCCAACGTTAATAATCAATTATCAACCAACAGACAGAACAAGAGGGCCTGAAAGGCCCTGATATCGCTCACCAGACAATCAGAGAAGAAGATTTTCAAAGTTTTCACTACACGTTTCTATAGAAAATTAGCCAGCCCTGGGCAGGGTCAATTTTAAACCCAGGGGCATAATTTTTATAACTTTGGTAGAGGACATAAACATGATGCTGTGTGCCACCTATGAAAGCTGAATACCTTCCAGTTTCAGGAGAAGATTTTCAAAGTTTTCACTACATGTTTCTATAGGGAGAATAATGGTGTTGTTAACACCCTTTCCTCCATTAATAGGCCTTTCAACCCCTTGGCAAACAGAGTATACCAAGATCAGATGGCTGATCAGGGTCTGCTCTGTTTGCTTTTGACATGATATAGTTCTGATTCTAGTATTTATCAGGTCACAGTTTTTGCTTATTCATCCACAACAGAAATTATGTTAATTAATATTCATGATGGCATTATCTCCTAAATGAATATTCATTCATGGTCTAAAGGGTTAAGAAATGACTAACTCTACCCCAAATAATTGTAAGCCACAGCACTCCATGCTAATACACAGTGAGTGCACCTGTCTGCAGTATACTGCTTGACCTAATTATCAGTGACCAGTAAAGGATCTGATTGTTCTAATCTGCAGTCAGCTATACAAAAATGGTCACCTCTGGGACGGGGTCAATTTTGACACCAAGGGCATAATATATATAACATTTGCACAGAACCTGATCATGATGTTAGGTGCCAAATATGAAAGCTGAGAACCTTCCAGTTTCAGAGGAGAAGATTTTCAAAGTTTCACTATATGTTTCTATTGAAAACTGACCACCCCTGGGGCGGGGCCAATTTTGACCCCAGGGCCATAATTTATACACTTTTTGTAGAGGACCTGAACATGATGCTATGTGCCAAATATGAAAGCTGAGAACCCTGTCGATTCAGAAGAAAAGATTTTCAAAGTTGTCACTCTATGTTTCTATTCAAAACTGGCTACCCCTGGGGCGGGGCCAATTTTGACCCCAGGGCCATAATTTATATAACTTTTGTAGAGGACCTGAACATGATGCTATGTGCCAAATATGAAAGCTGAGAACCCTGTAGATTCAGAGGAGAAGATTTTCAAAGTTGTCACTATATGTTTCTAATGAAATCTGGCTACCCCTGGGGCGGGGCCAATTTTGACCCCAGGGCCATAATTTATATAACTTTTGTAGAGGACCTGAACATGATGCTATGTGCCAAATATGAAAGCTGAGAACTCTGTAGATTCAGAGGAGAAGATTTTCAAAGCTGTCACTATATGTTTCTATTCAAAACTGGCTACCCCTGGGGCGGGGCTAATTTTGACCCCAGGGGCATAATTTATATAACTTTTGTAGAGGACCTGAACATGATGATATGTGCCAAATATGAAAGCTGAGAACCTTGTAGATTCAGAGGAGAAGATTTTCAAAGTTTTACTATATATTTCAATAGAAAACAAGGCACCCCTGGGGCGGGGCCAATTTTGACCCCAGGGGCAAAATTTATATAACTTTTGTAGAGGACCTAAAGATGATGCTATGTACCAAAGATGAAAGCTGAGAACCCTGTAGATTCAGAGGAGAAGATTTTTAAAGGTTCAAATTGTTGACGCCCGACGACGGACGACGGACGACGACGGACGACGGACATCAAGTGATCACAAAAGCTCACCCTGAGCACAAAAGTGCTCTGGTGAGCTAATAAAAACAATATCTCCCCCACACCGCCCTTTGATAAAGAGGGGGGGGGCATAAAAAGAAATTGAAGACAGCTTGATACCTGAATTAGCCGGTAATGAAATTTACGTAGTGGCGAAAACAGTAACTTAGGTGAAAAAATAAAATTCTGAGTTCAGGTTCGCTCAGAAAGTGCCCAAAATAAGACATGATAAGAAATGATATCAACTATTTTAATGCCCCTATGTGTAAGTATCGAAGTTGGGTGAATCAGTCATTTGACAAACGGAACCTGATTTGTCATTTTAGATATTCTTAAACTCAACCAGAATTTTTTTACTAAGATTGCTGAAAAAAAACTCGTGACAGATATGACCCTATATATACATCTTATCTCCGATTTTTACATCCAATCTCTTACCCAATTACCTCAAAGGCTATTTTTAGATCAAAACACAACGAAAAGGAGCATTAACTAGAGAATAGGGAAATTTTAGAATTCTGTAGTTTTAAACCATTGTGATAAATAGAGCATTTGCTCCTATAGGAGCAAATGCTCTTTTTATCACAATAGTTTCAACGGGTAAGTTTTGCAGAGGCGTCGAAAGGCGTCACTATGAGGGAATGGGTCAACTCCACCATTTTACCATTTGTACCATTTTTATTACTTTATCCCATTTCCCTGTTTATTTCAAATTTCAATACCTGAATATTCATGGGCAAAATAGTTCTAATGAAATATGGAAGGTTGGGTCATTGTAACCATTTAGAAACTAAAGAAACAGATCTATCAAATTCCACTAGCAAATCTGATCTGGGTCTACTTTATAAAAATGCAAATGCGTGAAAAGGCATTTACATAAGGGAAAGGGTTAAATGAGACTCCATTTGGACTATTTTTTTAACCCATTCCTCAATAGGCTATTTTAGATCCATCCACTTTGAAATCAACTGAAAAGGAGCATTAACTAGAGAAAAGGACAATTTTAGAATTTTGTAGTTTGAAACCGTTGTGATAAACATAACATTTGCTCCTACAGGAGCAAATGCTCTATTTATCACAATGGTTTCATTAAGTGACTTTTAGAGAGGCGTAGAAAGGCATATTTATGGAGGAAAGGGTTACGGCTGCACTATTTCGTTAAGGCTGTCTACAAATATTCGCTACCTCAAAGTTTCCCAGCAGGCAGTTCGTGGAGGCTGGGGCGCTCGTACTGATGATCTTCGGGTCTTCTACTGTATCGACATTCTCCTCTGACTGAAGAGTCAGTTTGGAACAGGACAATGCGCTGAAAGGAAATAAAAGTTGTTTGGGTAACTTTGAAGTTAACCCTTTCCCTGTTCTACATTTATTTCAAATTTCAATACCTATTGAATATTCATGGACAAAAGAGTTATAATGAAATATGAAAGGTGGAACATTGTAGCCATTTCAGAACGTAAAAAAACAGCCAGATCTATCAAATTTCATTGGCAACAGAATAGACCATGGTCAAATGGCTTCTATAGGAGCCGTCTCCCCACCTACCCTTTGCACCAAGACATATACACTGCAACATATCGTCACATTTCTGTGTATGAGAACTCGACCGGACCAGATGTGTGATAGACAGACAAACAACTCTAACAAAAACAATTGTGTAAAGGGAAATAACTAAAAATGTTATGGACTTGATGAATGATACTTTCATCATGCTCTTTCCATAAATGAAATGTAATTCCAATAGCATCAGTAGAACAGGAGTTATTGATCAGACAAAAAATGTAACAAAGGGAAATAACTACAAAAGTACTGAAGCCAGAGTTATTGCCCTTGTTCATGACACTTTTTCTCATCATACTCTTTCCATGCATGAAGTATCAATACAATGGCATGAGCCATGTAGGAGTTATCATCCGGACAAGAAAGTGTTAAACGAATGTACAAGGGGCAATAACTCTCAATTTATTGAAGCCAGAGTTAAAAACCTTGGGCATGAGACTTTCTCTCATCATGCTCTTTCCATGTATGTATGAAGTTTCAATCCAATGGCATGAGCCACATTGGAGTCATCATCCTGACAAATAATTGTGAAAATAATACAAGGGGCAATAACTCCAATATTAGTGAAGCCAGAGTTATGGACCTTCTGCACGATACTTCTTCTTGTCATGATCTTTCCATGTATGAAGTCTCATGAAGTATGAAGTTATCGTCTGGACAGAAAATATTGTGAAAAAAATTAAAAGGGGCAATAACTCGAATATTAGTGAAGCCAGAGTTATGGACCTTGTGCATGACACTTCCTCTCATCATGATCTTTCCATGTATGAAGTTTCAATCCAATGGCATGAGCCGTATAGGAGTAATCTTCTGGACAAAAAATTGTGAGAAAAAATACAAGGGGTAAAAACTTCAATATTAGTGAGGCCAGAGTTTATGGACCTTGTGCATGATACTTCCTCTCACCATGATCTTTCCATGTATGAAGTTTCAATCCAATGGCATGAGCCATATAAGAGTTATCCATCTTTCCATGTATAAAGTTTCAATTCAATGGCATGAGCCATATAGGAGTTATTGTTTGGACAAAAAAAGTGTGAAAAAAAGTTACAAGGGGCAATTACTCCTGTATAAGTGAAGCCGTATAGACCGTGTGCATGACACTTCCTCTCATTATATTCTTTCCATATATGAAGTTTCAATCAACTGGCATCAGGCATATTGAATTTATTTTCCGGACAGGAAAGTGTGACGGACGGACGGACAGACAGACAACACTCACGAAAACAATATGTATCCCTCATATAAATAATAGACAAATAGTGCAGACCCATATCAGGTAGATTGTCTCATATGCGTCTACACTATTTGCTAAAGCAGATATAAGTGCTGATGTCATGAGAAGGGTTAATGCTCGTCTGTCGGCATTGTCAAGATGAACATGCATACCAAAAATGAAGGTTGTAAATGAAAAATTGAAGAAGTTATGGTCAATGTTAAGATTTCGGACGACGATGACGCCGAGGTTACGACAATAGCTCGTGATTTCTTGGAAACAGCCCAGCTAAAAATGTTTGTAAACTTACTTCTTTATGGCACGAACGCTAGTCAGAGAGCAATCATAATCAAACTTAGAACTCGACTTCTTCTTGATTGGTGCCTATAAAAAGACAAAAACAAACAATGTTGATTCGTGCCTATAAATACATGTAGAAAACAAGAGGGCCATGATGGCCCTGATATCACCCACCAGACAATCAGAGGAGAAGAGAAGCTTTTCAGTTTTTTTCTACATGTTTCTATAGACAACTCGCCACCCCTGGGAAAGGGCCAATTTTGACCCCAGGGGCATAATTTATATAACTTTTGTAGAGGGCCTGAACATGATGCTATGTTCCAAATATGAAAGCTGAGAACCTTCCAGTTTCAGGAGAATTTTTTTTCCAAGTTTTACTATATGTTTCTATGGAAAACAAGGTATCCCTAGGTGGGGCCACTTTTAACTTTAGTAGATGTCTTACAGATGATGCAATGTGCCAAAGATTCTAAAGAGTGGTCTGCAGAAATCAAACCGCTTTCGCTGATACATGCAAACACAGTCTACCTTTTATTGATAAATCTGCGGATATGATGGTAAAATGCGGAAATGGATGGACAGACTACGCAAAGTGCACCCATAGGCCCACACCGTTGTGAATTTTAAGGGACAAAGTGAAAAATATTGCAGGAATCCCACGCTCTAGATGCAACACTGTACATGTCTACCATTAAACAATGATGGATCCCAAACTCTACCATAAAACACTCATGGATCATTCCATCCCGGACGAGCCCCCAAAATGTAACAGGTTACCAGGGTTCTTTCGAGTAGTAATGAAAACGAAGTTTAGTCTAGGGTTTCATCTTTTAATTAATGATTATTCTTATAATAAGTGTCTTACAATGAGAATTGCATAGGAAGAAAAAAGTAAAGAGAGAGAGAGAAAAAGAGGTGGCTTGCAGTGACAAGTAGGTAAGAGCTACCTTTGGCTGTCCAGAGCAAAAGCAACGAATCTAGAAAAAGTCAGTCCTTTTATAGCTATAAAGTACACAAGGCATGAGGAAGCTCATGCTGCACAAGGATTTGCCAAATAGGTTTTCAACACGATGTGTATAAAAGGACTGAAAGACTTAGAGCCAGTGCCAGTTAACCCATTGACCCATGAAACTACAAATGAACTACAGATTTACAGTTATCAGTTTACAGATTGACAAACAGGACAGAACCTGATCAGAGGGCTCCAGTGCAAGCTCTCTGATCTGGATCTATACTGGTTGCATTGAGCTAATGTAAAATACACATGTTTAACTAGAGGTTTTTGTCAAAACAAGAGGGCCAGAATGGCCCTGACATCGCTCACCAGACAATCAGACGTGTTTCTATTGGAAAGTGACCGTCTCTGGGGCGGTGCCAATTTTGACACCAGGGACACAAAATATAACTTTTGTAGATGACCTAAATATGAAGCTATGTGCCAAATATGAAATCTGAGAACATTCCAGTTTCAAAGGAGAAGATTTTCAAAGTTTGCACATTAAAATTGTTTCTATTGAAAACTGACCACCCCTGGGGTGGGGCCTATATTGACAACAGTGGCATAATTTATATAACTTTTGTAGAGGATCGGAAATTGGTGCTATGAGCCAAATATGAAAGCTGAGAACCCAGTAGATTCAGAAAAGAAGATTTTCAAAGTTTTCACTATACGTTTCTATAGACAAGAGGGCCATTGAAAGTGTTAATTTTTCAGACAAACAAATTACAGATGACAGAAACCCTATTACTGCTGCGCATATTTTGACTGAAATTAGCACACAGTTTGGATTTGATCTGACACATATGTAACTTCATAATATGTGGTTTGTACAAGAAAGTTAATTCATGGTTCCGCGATCGGTTATTTTTGACCAATCAGAGAACGGCATTAAATTCTGTCCGTACCACCGCGTCACTATCCGCCATATTTAACCACAAACATTCGTAACTACCTTCGTAACTGAGTTAGACATAAGACAAGTTTTATTAAACGTCGGATATTCATAACATAATAACACATATAAATCCATCCATATGCCATTATAAAAATACAATTATAATTCCCGATGTCATTATTTTTCACATGTATATTCATGGAGTAAAGGGCTAATCTTGCCTAAGTGCCTAGCTTTCATGTGTTAACAGCTTGGATTCTGATTTAACTTGGGGTCTACCCTCGGTCAATATCTACTCAAATCGGGAGTAGATCTACAGAAACAATTGCAACATATCAGAGTTTAAGCAGACATCAGTTTTAACCCTTTCCTTCATATAAACGCATTTTCACGCATTTGCAAACAGAGTAGACCCAGATCAGACATTAGGAGCCGTCTGATCAGGGTTTGCTCTTTTTGCTTTTAATATGATATAGATATGATTCTACAGTTTTTGTCAAACAAAAAATCATTGAAAAGGTAACATAAAAAAAACAGCTAATAAACATTCACAATGTCAGTATTTCTTACAGGAATATTGAAAAGGGAAATGGTTAAAGCAGGATAACCGTTATAAATTTCCGCACAATAGATATTTTGTGATACATGACATTCCAGTCTATTCTTTTTAACCTGTTATTCATTTAAAATTATAAACACTTTTCACGATTTTGCAAATAGAGTAGACCCAGATCAGACAGCTGATGTTATCTGTAGAAGCTGTCTAATGAGAGTCTGCTCTGTTTCCATATGAAATTAGATCTAGATCTGATTCTATAGCGTTTGTCTTTCCGTGAAAATTGGCATAACGAATATTCTTGAAGTGATCGTGTCATGCATAGGCCTAGTGTTAATTAGGAAAAGATTAAATAGCCCAAATTGTGAAACATGTATTATGTACAAACAATTTTGTTGAGACGGAAGAATGTAAATGTTTTACTAGCTTATTGAGAAACTAGCTTAACCCTTTGAATGGTGAATCTTCTATATAAAAAAATCCATCATTGTTAACCCATTCCCTCATAGGCTAATTTTAGATCCAACCATTTTGAATAAATCTACCGAATAGAAGAATTTACTAGAGAAAATTGAGGGAAAGTTTAGAATCGTGTAGTTTTGAAACCATTGTCTCGTGAGCAAATACTCTATTTATCACAATGGTTTCAAAAAGTGACTTTTTCAGGGGCGTCAATAATAGGGAATGGGTTAAATGGTAGTTCTAGTAAAGTCCATTCAGTATGAACAAGATGGATCTTCTAAAGTGTTTTGACTGACTTTGAAATAAATCAAAATCTAATTTGTTCAATTCAAATGAATTTAACTATAATATATATTATGTTTCATATGTTCTGTTCAGTTATTTTAGTGTGTATGTAATTCCTGTAATAAAGTATGCTTTGACACATCAGTGGGGATTAGCACCCCAACCTTGCATGTACAGTATATAGCCAAAAGGAAGCTGATTTACACATCAATGAACACAGATTAAACATGTGCGAACCGTAAGTCACACGATTGCATAAAATTACGTAATATTTTATGACACCCATGGTCACTTTTGGTACAGCTCGGGGTGTTAAATAAAAGCATAATACATGTATATAGATAAATGGCTTATCTCTTAACTGATCGCAAAAATAATGGTACTTATAGCGACCTGCAAAACTTGCAGCCATTTGCGATCCACGAACTTAGTTCAAATCGAGGTAATGAAAGGTACACTTAAGAAGTTAAGATATGACCGCAATAAAAAATAAATTCAAATGTAAATTTGAAACTCATACCCTACAGTACATGAACAACATGAGTCGTCCACAGTGTCTCCTTTTATAAGGAGGTGTAGTTTATGCTGTGGGGTTTTTTTTCGCATAGAAGGCCAGCATCAAATCATTAAACTAATTTCTTCATTTCCGTCCGACACTTTAACATCGTGAATGTAACCTTGCGTGTAATAATTTAAATCCTTCTCCAGGACCTTTTTTTTATAAGGGTTTAGCAATCGGCAGAAAAGATACAGATATATTATCAGGTATTTTGGCCAGAGAATCTGACACCGGCCTCTTCTCTGCATCTGTATCCGCCATTTTGTGCGAAAGCTTGGGGTGATTATCAACAGTAACCAATGTGGGCGGAGCTTATCTTTTCTCGCGGAACCATGAATTGTAAGATTGATATGTATTAACCAGGGAATTTTAATTATGCAAGGCCATACAAAGTTCTGACTAAAAACGATCAACTGACCTCTTAAATAATCAACATTACTGTTCCTCTGAAAAGGTATGTGTACCCTAGCATTCCAAACTGATTTTTTGCATTTGAATATTATTATAAATTATTACATAATAATTTCATATTCATAAGTTCACTGAACTTAATATTTTCAAGTAATACAATTTCATGTTAAAAATTATTTCCTAATCTATTTAAAATCTTTAATTTGGCATTCTGGAGCCTTTACATGATTTACCCTTCTTCTGAACTGCAGGGCAGGTTGTAATAATGTCATAATGCCAATCACTATTATTAATTAACCCTTCCCTCATATAAACGTGTTTTCACACATTTGCACATTTGAAAAATCAGTAGACCAGATCAGATGCCTCCTATAGGAGCCATCTGATCAAGGTTTGCTCTGTTTGTTAATGGAATTTGACAGATCTTCCTTTAGTTTCTAAAATGGCTACAATGTTCTACCTACTATATTCCATGATAACTATTTTGTCTATGAATATTCAGTAGGTTGTGAAATTTGGAAAAAAAAATGGCTACAATGTTTCACCTTCCATACTTCATTTTGCTCATGAATATGCAATAGGGCATAGGCTTTCAAATTAATAATAAACACAGTACAGGCAAAGGGTTACTACAGCCACTACCAGCAATACAGGTGTACTAAAAATAGCCACTGGTCATCCCCATCTCTATTGCTTGACCTGATGACCTGTTTATGAGACTGAGTAAAGATAAGATGCTTAAAAGTGCAGTCAGCTTCAAGTTTGCTAGAAAACTTGACACCCGTGGGTGTAGCCAATTTTGACCACAGGAGCATAATTTATATAACTTTTGTAGAAGTCCTGAAGTTGAAGCTATGTGCCAAATATGAAAGCTGGGGACCTTCTAGTTTTAGAGGAGATGATGCTCAAAGTTTTCACTATATGTTTCTATTGAAAACTGAAAACCCCTGGGGCAGGGCCAATTTTGACCCCAGGGATATAATTTATATAACTTTTGTAGAGGACCTACAGATGATGCTATGTGCCAAAGATGGAAGCTGAGACCCCTGTAGATTCAGAGGAGAAGAACTTTAAAGGTTCAAATTGTTGACGACGAACGACGGACGACGCACGACGCACTACGCACGACGCACGCCGACGGACGACGGACATCAGGCGATCACAAAAGCTCACCCTGAGCACAAAAGTGCTCTGGTGAGCTAAAAAACGGATGTCTCCCCTCTAATAAAAACAACATGTAAAGGGAAATCACTAAAAATGTTATGGTCTTGATGAATGATACTTCCCCTCATTATGCGTTTTCCACACTACATTTTTCAAGAAGAAAATGATAACAGCTAATAACTCCAAAAATACTGATACCAGATTTATGGCCCTTGTGCATGACACTTACTTTCATCATGCTCTTTCCAAAAATAAAATGTCATTCCAATAGCATCAGTCGAACAGGAGTTATTGATCGGCAAAAAAATGTAACAAAGGGCAATAACTCCAAAAGAATTGAAGCCAGAATTATGGCCCTTGTTCATGACACTTTCTCTCATCATGCTCTTTCCATGTATGAAGTTTCAATACGATGGCAAGAGCCATGTAGGAGTTATCGTCCGGACAAGAAAGAATTAAACAAATGTACATGGGGCAATAACTCTAAATTTATTGAAGCTCGAGTTAAGGATCTTATGCACGACACTTTCTCTTATTATGATCGTTCCATGTATGAAGTTTCACTCCAATGGCATGTGTCACATAGGAGTAATCATCTGGACAAAAAGTTGTGATTTTTTTTTACAAGGGCAATAACTCCAATATTAGTGAAGCCAGAGTTATGGACCTTGTGCATGACACTTCCTCTCGTTATGATCTTTCCATATATGAAGTTTCAATCCAATGGCATAAGCCATATAGAAGTTATCGTCAGGACAAAAAAGTGTGATTTTTTTACACAGGGCAATAACTCCAATATTAGTGAAGCCAGAGTTATGGACCTTGTGCATGACACTTCCTCTTGTTATGATCTTTCATATATGAAGTTTCAATCCAATGGCATGAGCCATATAGAAGTTATCGTCCGGACAAAAAAGTGTGATTTTTTTACAAAGGGCAATAACTCCTATATTAGTGAAGCCAGAGTTATTTTCCTTCTGCATGAGGTTTCCTCTCGTTATGATCTTTCCATATATGAAGTTTCAATCCAATGGCATTAGGCATATTGAAGTTATTGTCCGGACAAAAAATTATGATATTTTTTACAAAGGGCAATAACTCCAATATTAGTGAAGCCAGAGTTATGGACCTTGTGCATGACACTTCCTCTCATTATGCTCTTTCTATATATGAAGTTACAATCAACTGGCATCAGGCATATTGAAGTTATTGTCCGGACAAAAAATTATGATATTTTTTTACAAAGGGCAATAACTTCAATATTAGTGAAGCCAGAGTTATGGACCTTGTGCACGACACTTCCTCTCGTCATGATCTTTCCATATATGAAGTTTCAATCCAATGGCATGAGCCATATAGGAGTTATCGTCCGGACAAAAAAGTGTGATTTTTTTTTTACAAAGGGCAATAACTCCAATATTAGTAAAGCCAGAGTTATGGACCTTGTGCATGACACTTCCTCTCATTATGCTCTTTCTATATATGAAGTTTCAATCAACTGGCATCAGGCATATTGAAGTTATCGTCCGGACAAACAGTGTGACAGACAGACGGACGGACAGACAGACGGACAGACGGACAGACAGACAACTCTCACGAAAACAATATGTCTCCCCCATATAAATATGGGGGGAGACATAATTAAAAGATGAAACCCTAGACTAAACTTCGTTTTCATTACTACTCGAAAGAACCTGGGTAACAGCAAGCCTGTTACATTTTGGGTAAAATTTTAAAAAGATTATAATAAGCTTCAAGCCTTGTAAAAGAGCTTGAGAGCAGCAGCATTGAATATTCAGCATTTACCTTTTCTGTTCTGTGTTTACAGTGCTCCCTCTCTACAATGACATCCTTTGGGATACGAAGATTGTATGTGTTGTTCAGAGGGAGTTGTTATAGGGCGGGAAAATCAAACATAATTAGCTTGTTTGCAGATCCACAGATAAGGTGTATTTCAAGAACTAAAACCATTATGCCTCAATCAAACCCTTTGTGAAGATTTTAAAGAATGGTCACAACATAGCGTTTGATGGAGGCATAAAGAAAATACGATGGATAAAGGTTGTTTCTCGAGCCTTGTTGTTATAGAAACAGTAACATGCGTTGCTGTAAGGAGGTATTCGTTATTGAGAGGGCCATTGTAGGGAGGGAGCACTGTATTAAAAATCTCAATACCTACTGAATATTCATGGACAAAATATTTAAAATATAGGTGGAGCATTGTAGCCATTTAGAAACTAAAGACACGGATCTTAGAAATTCTATAAGCAAACAGAGTAGGCCCTGAGCAGACAGCTCCTCTAGGAGCCGTCTGATCTGGATCTACTCTGTTTACCAGTGCTGAAAACACGTATATATGAGGGAAAGGGTAAAAGTGAAGACCTCCTTCATATACTTACAGGGCTTGATCGTGAAGGGAGACCCGTGTTTGTGTTGAATATTGTACATGCGCTCCGTCCCATCATGAAATGGAAGTTTTGGATATCGTCTGGTGATGGCAGGCTTTTCTTTGCGGAGTTGTGTGAATTAAAAATCTCCTGAAATATACACACAAGAAAATATAGAGGATCTGTTGCGGGTTGTCTTTTAAGATCGCATGTTCCTAAACGAGCCTTAGAAAATGTCATTAAACGAGCCTTGGCGAGCTTAATAACATTTTCTTGGTGAGTTTAGGAACATGTGATCTTAAAAGACAACGAGCATCAGATTCTTTTTCTCACATGTCAAAAAAGTGTATTTTCGCCGTTTAAATGACATGTAAACATAGGTTTCCATGGTGTGACGTCATATATGACGTCATACGTTCTAAAGTGATCGTACACGTGTTACAGATAAGGAAATCTTAACCTGTTGTTCTAATTCGGAGATAAGGGAAGGCATGTAAGAAATATCTAATCTTTATTCCTCTCAGGATGAATTGGTCACCTCATGAAGATTCATTAACTTAATTTTCATCATACAGAATGTTTTACTTTGACAACAAGAGTGCCAGTGGGCACAATATACGTCCGTCGAGGCCTTGTTCAACATAAATTGAGTTTAACATATCCGCTAAACGCAACTTAGTCCATTTGTGCGACCTTGACCTTGATTATATGTTCCGGGACACATCCATGCTACTGCAGCATGTCCAGATAAACATTGTGGTGAAATTTGAGAAGGCAAGCAGAATTTGAGTTAGATATGTTACAGACAGACAAATTGAGGTTAACATATTTGCTAAACGCAAATTCAAACTCCATTTGTGCGTCCTTGACCTTGGACATACCTACAATAACAACTAACACACCCATGCTACTGTTGCATATCACGATAAACATTGTGGTGAAATTTGAAAAGGATCCACCAAGTAGAACTTGATTCAGAGATGACGTTACAGACAGATAGACAGCGTCATTCCATAATACATCCTGGGTTTTTTCAAAAGGGCGTATAAAAACTGTGCAATCAGATCTATGCTATTTCCTAAGCTAACAGAACAGACCCCTTACCAGATAGCTATGTTCGCTTATGAAATTACAGTAAAACCCCGCTAATGCGACCACCAAAAAGGGGCATAATTCTGGGTGACAGAGGCAGGTGGTAGCTTAATGCAGGACGAAAGTTATGCAGAAAGCTCCTATAGGAGCTTTCTGCATAACTTTCGTCCTGCATTAAGCAACCACCTGCTTTAAACGGCGCCAGTGGCTGTTTAGTAAGTGGTCGCATTAGCGGGGTTTCACTGTATAACAGAGCTGGACCGATATTCATCAATCTCCTATTCATCAATCCATCTATGAGTATTTTAACCAAAAGACAAATGTATAAAAATTTCTGTTAATAAATATTCACAGAGCTCCAGATTAGAAGTGTAAAATCAAACATTTTCAAGAACAGCTCCTTTATTTCTCCACCAATCCCTATACTGTGACCACTCAAGACGATTCTAAAGATTCACAGTATGGGATTGGTGGAGAAATGACAATTTTAGTATTTGGGTATGCACCTTTATCTGCAGCTCTGTAAAAATCTGATAAAATGTTACTATAGAGTGTCGGAATTAAACAAGACCTTTGAAAAACAGTGTAGCCCCAGATAAAGGGATACTGACGGAGGCCCTTGATCAGCATCGGCTCTGCTTTTTAAATAAATCTTTTCCTTAAGTGACACAATTTGATGTATACTTTTTTCATTAATAATCAGAAAGGGAGGAGAGACTTTAGATGTTTTGCAAATTAACCCTGTCCCTGACATATAAACTTCTTTTCATGCATTTACGAACAGATTAGACCCAGATCACATGGCTGCTATAGGAGCCGTCTGATCTTGGTCTGCTTTGTTTGCTAATGGAATTTGATAGATCTGTTTCTTTAGTTTCCAAAATGGTTACATATATTCCACCTGCCATATTTAATTATAACTATTTTGTCCATGAATATTCAGTAGGTGTTGAAATTTGGAATGAATAGAGAACAGGGAAAGGTAATGGATCAACACTCTTCTTCAAATAAACACATATTCACGTATTGCAAACAGACTAGACCCAGATCAGTAGACTCTTATATATATATATGCATATGACATGATATAAATCTGACTCAACATTTCTTCTCAAAGCAAAACACTATACAATATTAAAGCTGTCACTATTTCGTACGAATATTAAACAGGAAAAGGGCAGAGCTACAGATACCCACATGCGTACTCAAATACTAAAATCTTCATTTCTCCACCAAACCCTATGTTGTGACCACTCTTTAGAATTGTCTCGAAGAGACGATTCTAAAGAGTGGTCACAACATAGCGTTTGGTGGAGAAATAAAGGAGTTATTCTTGAAAATGCATTAATTTACGCATCCTATCTGGAGCTCTGGAAAGGGTTAATACAATTTCACTGAATCCACCATGATTGACATTTACTCTTTACTCCAGTAATATTCATGTAAAAACAAGAGCAGTGTGCGTCCCCAATGCTCGTCTGATTTGATACTTGTCCCGCTTAATTAAAACTAGAAATGGTGTCAAAGCCACCTCATGCTGGCCTGTTTAAAAGTTAAGTCTAAAGCATGTCATATTGAACACAAAAAAATCATTCAATTTTCAATTTAAACTTAACTGCATCAATATCACAACCAAAAGGCAACCAAATACCAATTTTCATCAATTTAAAAAGATTATCAAAAAAAAGATATATACCAAATATGAAAGCCCTAATACCAAATATGGAAGTCCTAGGTCTATTGGTTCCAATGTAATAGGCAGTTAAAGATTTTTGCAAAAGTAGGTTAAAGGTGAAGGTCAGAAGGATAAAATTGTTGGCATGGTCATACCAAGTATAGAAGTCCTATGCCCATCGCATCCAATATTATAGGAATTTTAATATTTTTGCAAATGAAGGTCAAAGGTCAAAGTCAAAGTCACAGTGTAAAAGCATTTGTATGCTTGAGTCTTAAGACAGGAAATATACATACCAAGTATGGAAGCCCTATGCCTATTGGTTACAATGTTATATGCATTTAAAGGCTTTTTGCAAAAGTAGGTCAAATGCTAAGGTCAAGGTCAGAAGGGCACATATGTTTGCATGGTCATACCAAGTATGGAAGTCCTAGGTATATTGGTTCCAAGTTATAAGCACTTACAGAATTTTGCAAAAACAGGTGAAATGTCAATGTCATATGGTAAAAACACATTGGTGAGTTTGAAAAAGTCTTCAAATAGAAAAGATACAAACCAAGTATGGAAGTATATGCATTTAAAAACATGCAAAAGTAGGTCTAAGGTCAAGGTCAAGGTCAGAAAGGCAAACATGTTGGTATGGCAATACTAGGTATGGAAGCCCTAGGCCTATTCATTGCAATTCTATAGGCATTTAAAGACTTTTGCAAACGTAAGTCAAAGGTCAAGGTCACATGGTAAAAACAATGGTATAGTTGGAAAAGTCTTTAAGACAAGAAAGTTGCATACCAAGTATGGAAGCCCTTGGTCTACCAGTTCAAATGTTATACGCATTAAAAGATCAAAGGTCAAGTCAGGGGGAGGGGGGAAGTTGGCAAGATCATACTAAGTATGGAAGTCCTAGGCCTATTGATTCCAATAATATAGGCATTTAAAGATTTTTTCAAAAGTAGGCCGAAAGTCAAGGTCAAGGTTAGAAGGGCAAACAATGACATTGTTGAAAAAGTCTTAACACAAGAAAGTTGCATACCTAGGTCTATTGGTTCAAATACTATCGGCATTTAAAGATTTTTGCAAAAGTAGGTCAAGTTCAAGGTCAGAAGGGCAAAAATATTGGCATGGTCATACCAAGTATGGAAGCCCTAGGCCAAATGGTTCCAATAATATAGGTATTTAAAGATTTTTGCAAAAGTAGGTCATACCAAGTATGGAAGCCCTAGGCCAAATGGTTCCAATAATATAGGTATTTAAAGATTTTTGCAAAAGTAGGTCAAGGTCAAGGTCAGAAGGGCAAGACTCTTGGATGGAAGGGTCTTGACAATATAAACCTTCTCATCAAATTTCAGCATCATAGCACAAATATTAAGCTTTATACCAACCTGTCCCAAAAACTTTAACCTTGTGATTTTTGGCCAAAACATGTCAAAAATTGAATAAAATTTAAACACATTTTTAATGTTTAACTTCATAACAGTAATATTTGACCCCAAATGAGCCATCCTAGCACAATTATTAAGTTTTAAAGCAACCCGTCCGAAAAACTTTAACCTGGTGATTTGTGGCCAAAAGGACCAAGTCGAAAACATGTCAAAAATTGCTAAAATTGAAAAATATTTTTACATTGCCACATTTGGCCTTTCTTTCATAAATTATGTCATAATTTTGAGGAACTTTAAAAATATATGGTCTTGGTTCTCTTTTTTTTCAAAATTCCTTGACAATTCCCTTTATTTTTCAAATTTCCCTGACATTTCACAAAATACCCTAACAATTCCCTGACCTTGAACAATTTTTAATTTCCCTGACTTTTCCCTGATGTGTGGCAACTCTGTCAAATACTAAAACAGAGGCCTAGATAAGATGGGTAAATGAAACCATTTTCAGGAACAAGTTCCGAACAACTTATTTATTTCTCCATCAAACCCTATGTTGTGACCACTCTTTAGAATCGTCTCTAAGAGACGATTCTAAAGAGTGGTCACAACATAGGGGTTGGTAGAGAAATGGCAATTTTTAGTATTTGAGTACACACCTTTATCTGTAGCTCTGCTAAAACTACCATTTCCCCACCAAAATCAAAGGTGTGGCCACTCTTTAGATTTGTCTCTTCAAGTGGTCACACCATAGGATTTGGTGGAGAAATAAATGAGTCATTTTGGAAAATATTTTTAATTTACGCATCTCGAGGGCTTGGTGCAAAACTATTTTAACTCCTTCAAGCCCTCGATCTTATCTGGACCTCTGTTTGTTAACTTACATTTTTCACATTTTGTTGAAACTCCTTTTGAAGTAGCTGTTTGCATAGTGAGAGTCCTTTTTGAGATGGCGAGCTCGACTCAGTATCATCACAGATTGGAGATTTTTCAAGCCTCTCTCTCGTCAGCACTTCTCTCCCATTGGCTGAGTATTTCTGGTTCAAGTGACCTTCAACCTCACGGTCCAACGTTGGTGAACTGCATGGTCGATCATCGATCTCCATGGATTCTAAGTTCTGCATCAGCGATTTCATTGCCATATTAACTCCTCCAACGCTACAAGGAATGCTTTGGTCAAAAAGAGTTCGCTTTCTTTGGGAGGTAGATGGAGTGGTCTCCCTTTGTTCAGCACATGTTATAGTTGAATCATGAGAAATGTGTTCTTTGTGTTTCAACTGGTCCTGCACATTAGAGGTTGATGAAGAATCTTGCTGTGACTTTTCAAGACCCTGGTGATCTGCCTGTACCGGTTTATTCACATTCTCATTGTCTTTATCACATTTTGAACATAGTTCATTCTCAACTTCTGATGTTGAAAGAGATTTTTGAAACAAAGAACGTACATGTTGAGGTCTATTTTCAGCAATATGCTTGGAATTTGAAAGACTTTGGGTAATTTCTGGGAAGTTTTCAAAGACACTGTCGGATGCATCTATATTGCATTTTTTATCACATGTTGGAGTTTTTACTGTTTGGCCTGAACCAGCTAAGCTCGCTTCTTTAACGATGTCATCTTCACCGAGATAAAAACTGCACTTTGTGGTAGGAATTTCCTCCAAATTTGACACTCCGTGTCGCTTGGAAGATTTATTTGAAAGACTAGAAAGGTAAGCTTCTAAGTCACTTGGACTAAGTGGCTTGACGAGATCGCAAATGTCATTGGCAGTGAACTCAACGTTTTTAAATCCAACAAAATCATCCATATTTTCCTGAATGGTGTCCGGTTCACTCAGGTCTAGACAACGCTTTTTAAACACTGTTGGCTCCGGTCTCTTACTTCCTGTTACAAGGACCTTTGGGCTTGGCAGTCGCTTAGCTGTAACCACTGATGTAGTGGCTACAGTAAGTGTGGTTGGTTTTTTGTAAATGGCTGTTTTATATGGAGATAAAGGTGCTGGATATTTGAAAGGACTTGCCGCGGAAGAAGTCTCAACTTTTAACGGACTTTTAATAGGTATCACAGACTGGTTCGATGCGGAGGTTGCCTGTGTTTTGCTCCTCCCACAGTAAGGACCGCTGTTTCCTTCACTTTCAAAATCGTACATCTTATTTTGTCTACAGTGTATTGTGGGAGATAACTGATCAACTTTTCGTTTGGGTGTGTTACTAACTGGACAAGGTAGTGTCCGATCTGGTTTAAATTTCGACTTGCTATCCAATTTTGCATCTTTTAATTTTCGACCAATCGGTGGCTTCTGTAATATTTGTGGGCCATCATATATATAGCACTCCATTTTGTCCTTAGAATGGTTATGTATATTGTGCAAATCACTTTCCTCGTTGCATTTAGAAGTCGACGGAACAGGTTCATTGTCTTGATATATCTGATTAGATCTATCATTATTTATGAGTTTTCTTGTGCGCAAATGAGGTTCTATACCAGGTGATGGAGATCGGCAGACAAGCTTCAACAGACTTTCTTGTCGGGGAAGGTGAGCGACTGTAGTGCGCATCACAAAATCTCCGAGATCGGCAGAGGGAAAGTTGTGAACCTCCGGAAGTCTACTGAATGAGTAGCCAACGGATTCTCCAGGGGCGTACGCTCTGTAAGAGACAAACATCACGCATTATCAGGATTCTCCAGGGGCGTACGCTCTGTAAGAGACAAACATCATGCATTATCAGGATTCTCCAGGGGCGTACGCTCTGTAAGAGACAAACATCATGCATTATCAGGATTCTCCAGGGGCGTACGCTCTGTAAGAGACAAACATCATGCATTATCAGGATTCTCCAGGGGCGTACGCTCTGTAAGAGACAAACATCATGCATTATCAGGATTCTCCAGGGGCGTACGCTCTGTAAGAGACAAACATCATGCATTATCAGGATTCTCCAGGGGCGTACGCTCTGTAAGAGACAAACATCATGCATTATCAGGATTCTCCAGGGGCGTACGCTCTGTAAGAGACAAACATCATGCATTATCAGGATTCTCCAGGGGCGTACGCTCTGTAAGAGACAAACATCATGCATTATCAGGATTCTCCAGGGGCGTACGCTCTGTAAGAGACAAACATCATGCATTATCAGAGCCACAGATAAACATGCATAACGGATTCTCCAGGGGCGTACGCTCTGTAAGAGACAAACATCATGCATTATCAGAGCCACAGATAAACATGCATAACGGATTCTCCAGGGGCGTACGCTCTGTAAGAGACAAACATCATGCATTATCAGAGCCACAGATAAACATGCATAACGGATTCTCCAGGGGCGTACGCTCTGTAAGAGACAAACATCATGCATTATCAGAGCCACAGATAAACATGCATAACGGATTCTCCAGGGGCGTACGCTCTGTAAGAGACAAACATCATGCATTATCAGAGCCACAGATAAACATGCATACTCAAATATTAAAATCATCCTTCCTTCACCAAACCCTATGTTGTGACCACTCTTAAGAGACGATTATAAAGAGTGGATATAGCACTGGGTTTGGTATATAAATAAACACGTTATTGTTTTACTTTAATCATCTTTTTAGGACCTTCGAGTTGTACATACTGTGGGGGTGGTTTAATCCCAATGCAAGGAGCAGCAAAGAGACCTTTACCCTTTCCATCATATAAATGTGTTTTCACACAATTGCAAACAGAGAAGATCCTGATCTGATCAGGGTCTGCTCTGTTTGCTAATGGAATATGACAGATCTGTTTCTTAACTTTCTAAAATCGCTACAATGTTCCACCTTCCATATTTCGTTATAAATATTGTGTACATGAATATCCAGTAGGTATCAAAATTTGAAATAAACACAGAACGGGGAAAGGGTTAAACTATTTTTTGCAACAAATACATGACTATAAATATTCATAAGAATTAAGCTGAATTATTATAAATGCATATAACACGGACATTGACATATGAACACTGATATTGACACATACGAACACTGATTATTGACATATGAACACGGACATTGATGTATGAACACAGATATTGACATATGAATACAGATATTGACATATTAACATGGAAATTGACATATGAGCACGGATATTGACAAATGAATAAGGACATCGACATATGAACTTAATTATACGGACATTGAAGAATCATATCTACATTAATTCTCATCAGGATCCAAACTGTTTGACACTCTGATTGCATATTGGTAGACAAACTGATTAACCCTTCGCTTGCTATTCACGTCAATATACCGACTTGTAAATAGTGAAGACCCAGATGAGACAGCTCCTGCAGGAGTTGTCTCATCAGGGTCTGCACTATTTACAAGTTGATTGTGCAACCAGTGCACTCCACAGCAGTGATTGCACAGTGAAATACTTGTACACAGTGAAGATATATGTAATTATACAACAGGGCATGGTTAAAGAAGGAGAAATGTATCTTAAAATTCAGCAAGCGAAGGGTTAAAACTTGAATTTTGAAAATGTTGTAGGTGAAAAATTCTGCAAAATTAATTTTTGCTAAAGGTTAAAGAGATTCATATGTATCAGAAACTGTTCATAAAATGATCTAAAAAATAATTATGGTGTCATTATTCCTTTGGGGGACATAGGAGAACATAACTAGACATAGAAGCCATAGCAAGACATAAAAGCAATATGGGGGCACAGTGAGACATAGGGGCATTGTTGGGGCCAAGGGGCATTTCAGAAATAATGTAACTTATCATCATGGTGCCTTGATATGCATGGGTTTCAGTTTAACGAGACGGCCATTCTCTAAACCGACATACCACATTTACATATGTACATGCTGTATTCATGCTAATACATAGACAACCCCATGACATAGTCATTGACACTATAATAACAAGAGGGCCATGATGCCCTAAATCGCTCACCTGGTTACTATAGAAATATGCATACACTGTATTTCTATGTAAAAATAAGTAAGCTTCAGATTGGGGCCAATATGAACCCAAGGGCCATAATTTTAGGCCTTGATTTTCAAATTCAAATCTAAATAAAGGAACAACAATCTTTGTAGAGGGCCAATAGATGATGCTACATACTAAATATCAAATGTCTAGGCCTTACAATTTCAGAGAAGAAGAATTTTAAAGATTTTCGAATGAAAAACTGATAAGCCCCAGGGCAGGGCCATATTTGGTCCAGGGGTCATAATTTGAACAGTCTTTGTAGAGGACCATTAGATAATGCTACATACCAAATATCAATGGTCTAGGCCTTACGGTTTCAGAGAAGAAGATTTTTAAAGATTTTCCTATGAAAAACTGATAAGCCCCGTGGCGGGGCCATTTTTGGTCCAGGGGTCATAATTTGAACAATCTTTCTAGAGGACCATTAGATGATGCTACATACCAAATATCAAATGTCTAGGCCTTACGGTTTTAGAGAAGAAGATTTTTAAAGATTTTCCTATGAAAAACTGATAAGCCCCAGGGCAGGGCCATATTTGGTCCAGGGGTCATAATTTGAACAGTCTTTGTAGAGGACCATTAGATGATGCTACATACTAAATATCAAATGTCTAGGCCTTACGGTTTTAGAGAAGATTTTTAAAGATTTTCCTATGAAAAACTGATAAGCCCCAGGGCAGGGCCATATTTGGTCCAGGGGTCATAATTTGAACAGTCTTTGTAGAGGACCATTAGATGATGCTACATACCAAATATCAAACTCTAGGCTTTGTGGTTTCAGAGAAGAGGATGTTTAAGTAAATTGTTGACGACGCACGATGCACATACGCACGACGCACACCGCATCACGATAGATGCCGGAGCCTGCCCCTTCACAATACCTCACCTGGCACTTTATGCCAGGTGAGCTAAAAATGGGGCCATGATGGCCCTGATATCGCTCACCAGACAATCAGAGGAGATGTTTAAGGTTCTCACTATAGGTTTCTATTGAAAACTGGGGCCGATATTGGACCTAGGAGCATAATTTGTACATGTATAACCTTTGTAGAGGACCTGAACATGATGCTATATGCCAAATATGAAAGTTGAGAACCTTCCAGTTTCAGGAGAATTTTCACTACAGTGCCTTGGGCAGGGCAAGGCAAATTTTAACCCAATGGGCAAAATTTATATAATTTTGTGAAGGACCTGAACATGATGCTATGTGCTAAATATGAAAGCTGAGAACCTTCCAGTTTCAGAGGAGAAGATTTTCAAATTTTCACTATACGTTTCAATTGTAAACTGGCTACCTCTGGGGCTGGGCCAATTTTGACCGCAGGGGCTTAATTTATATAACTTTTGTAGAGGACCTGAACATGATGCTACATGCCAAATATAAGAGCTGAGAACCCTGTAGATTCAGACGATTTTCAGAGAAGCTTGCACTATATGTTTCTATTGAAAACTGGCTACCCCTCAGGGCTCAACATTAACTTTTTTGCTTACTAGACCAGTCGGGCTAGTGGTTTTGAAAACTACTAGCCCTGACCAAAATGTCTTGTGCCCTGACTTTGTGATAAACTATTTTGGTTTTTAAAAACTCGTGAGATGTTGAACCTGTATGAAGTGTCAATTCCTGCTTTAAATACGTTTTATCAAGAAGATTTAGAGAAGAGCAGGGTTGTTTAAATGTGTTTGTAGGTAGTGAATAATCTGTTATATTTGAATGTTCATGAAAATATGGCACTACAGTGCTACATTAAACACGATACAGGACCAGGAGTCATTTAAATTCTCAAGCCATTTAGGAAGAAATTCACAGTTTCGCTTCACTTTTTCAACGTATTCTTTGTTTCTGGTAGGCCCCTTCGATTTAGTATATTGTCATCGCTACTACCGCCGCATTTTGATGTAAAACCGAAGTTTCAAAGTCACATTTCTTTCAACAGACGAATTTTACTGAAGATAAAGCTTCCACACGTTGTCATTGTAATCAAACGTAAATGAGTCTGAATGTCGTAAGTTTTTGGCACGTGTTTTATTTATTCGGGAGATTAATTCAATACAGCATTTCGCGTGTTAACTCATTTATTGTTTTCAAAATGTTGCAATTAAACACTACATGCAAATTAATACATTGTACCGACGCTTTTTTGCAACAACTTCCTCAAAGGTGTTCCCTGTTCGATAGCAAAAATAGATACGAAATTCCAAGACTGGTACCCATACATCAGTCACCACGTGGTGTTGTAAAGGCTAGTTAGTAGTGGGGAAAATATCGCGAAGAGTAGTCTGTAATTTTGCGCATGCGTACTATGAATAAACACAATTATAGATGAACCCAACGTGACCTATCTGTAAGTGTTTTTCTGCTACTTTCTCTTTCGATCCGTATCGCGACCGGACCGGGATTTATACGACAAGTCGGGCTAGTGGCTTGGAATATTTGCAAGACCGGACCGACATTCAACCAGTGAATGTCTGTCGGACGTAGGTTAATGTTGACCCAAGGGGCATAATTAATAAAACTTTGTAGAGGGGCAGGGCAAGGCAAATTTTAACCCAATGGGCATAATTTGTATAACTATTGTAGAGGATGTGAACATGATGCTATGCGCCAAATATGAAAGCTGAGAACCTTCCAGTTTCAGAGGAGAAGATTTTCAAAGTTTTCACTATATGTTTGTATTGAAAGCAAGGCACCCCTGGGGCGGGACTAATTTTGACCCCATGGACATAATTTATACAACGTTTGTAGAGGACCTAAAGATGATGCTATGTGCCAAAGATGAAGGCTGAAAACCCTGTAGATTCAGAGCAGAAGATTTTTAAAGGTTCAAATTGTTGACGACGGACAACTGACGACGCACGCAGACGGACGACGGACATCAGGCGATCACAAAAGCTCACCCTGAGCACTTTGTGCTCTGGTGATCTAAAAATGCACTAGTACATTACCACGGTTTATGGCAGTCTGTCTCCCACAACGCAGGTTACATGATAAAATATATTTCTATACGTTCTACTATTATCAACATTTTTATATTCACATGCCATTATAAATATTAAATTAATTAATATTTATGACGTCACTATTTCTTATGCATGTATGACTGTTCCTAAAGTACATCTCGTATCCAGAGCTTCAAATTGAATTAAATTTTAAAATAGCTGAGAGTCTGTACCTATACACCACTCTGTGAGGTAGAGCGCCCCCTGTTGAAATCAGCCAGGAACTCAGCTGTGAGAAATGGAGATAGCTCCTAACTGCCTGCAGGTGGCTGCGGCCATTTACGAAGCCATCTAGCTTCTCTGGCGATCTGGAAAGAGAATTGTATTACATTTAACCCATTTACTCCCACGATCCCATATCGAGGGCTTGGTGCAAAACTATTCTAACTCCTTCACTTTGTGAAGGAGTTAGAATAGTTTTGCACCAAGCCCTCGATATATGGGACATTATGCGGCATCTGATTACAGTCTACAGTTTGCTGATAGGAATTTCAATATAGAATAATACAAAATTGAAAATTTAGGCCAGGCATCCCTTAGATAAAAATGGACTAATCCAACATAGAAACATGGAAGAATCCACTGGGCACCAATGGGTTAATACAGAGCTTAAACAGAAGTCTAGATGGGATGCATAAAGTAAATCAGTGTCAAGAATAGGTCCTGTATTTCTCCATTAACCCTTGACCTCTACTGGCTATTTTTAGACCCAGCCTCTTTGAATGAATCTACCCAAAAGGAACATTTACTAGAGGAATGGAAAATGTTAGAATTATGCAACATTGAAACCATTGTGATAAATAGAGCAGTTGCTCCTATATTGGAACATTTATCACAATGGTTTCAAGAAGAGACAATTACAGAGGCATAGAAAGGCGTATTTATGGCGGAAAGGGTTAAAGCCTATTTTGTGACCACTAATGGACGATTCTAATGAGTTGTGTCAGTGTAGCCTTTGGTGGAAAAAATAAAGAAGATATTCTAGAAAATGTTTTACAGTAAAAACCTCTCTATAACGGTCACTAAATTACATCAAGTATTTTGTGTTAAAGGCAGGTGGCTGCTTAAAGCAAGGTGAAAGTAAAACAACTCTCCTATAAGTGGCTACCTGCCCTAAATACAAAATTATTAACATAATTTAGTGGCTGTTATAGAAAGGTTTTACTGCAATTTATATTTTTGACCAACTGACCGTTAGAAATTTGTGTGATAGAATCGCTTAACCCTTTACTCAATGAACAAACTAACTTCTATCATCCCAAATGCTGTACAGTCAGTTCCATAGTGTATCATAAGCAAACAGAGGATACCCAGATCAGACTAAGCAAAGATATAAAGAGTAATCACATCATAAAGTTTGGAGGAGAAAGGGCGATTTTAGTACTCGAGTATACACGTTTATTTCTTGCTCTGCTGACCTGTATATACGCTGTCTGCAAAGGTCTCAAAGCGCACTTAAGTCTTATATCAGGTTAAGTTTTAATCAAATAATTAAGTGTAAAATCTTGATTATTCCAAATTTTAGTATAGAAGAATTAAACCCTTTTAGGCAGGTGGCTGCTAAATGCATGGTAAAAGTGATGCAGAAAACTCCTAGAGGAGCTATCTCCTTGATTTTTACTAGGGATGGAGAATCGGACCAAAATCATAATCGATTATCAAATTCAATCGAACATTTATTATCGATTAAAAATCGATAATTAATCGAAAATACTTTCAGAGATTCTGTGCATGTAAAACTTGATGTAACAAGCTAAAACCTAACTAAGCTTTTGTGTCAACCAAACAGTATGCTGTGACCATTCATTAGAATCATCTCAAAGAGACAATTTTAATGAATGGTCACAGAATACAGCTTGGATGAGGCTTATTATAACGGTAAAATACTTCATACAGTTATATTCCCATTAAAACGCCTAAGAAAATTACTGATGCTGCTGTACAGATTATACAGTCAGTAATCGATTATGGCAAAATTACTATCGATAGTAAATCGAAAATACTTTTTCGATCAATCATCGATTATAACTGATTATCAGAACAACACTAATTTTTACCATACATTAAGCTGCCATCTGACTTAAAGATTGATACATATTTATAATGTATAATCAAGATTTTACTGCATTTTCTCTGTAATACCGTTTTTTCACCAGCTGCACATCCCAGCGTTCAAGCAATTCAAAATTATCCATCGAAGACATAGCGGCACCTTCGACAATTGTTTCTTCACGGTATCCATGTTTGCAGTTTGGAAAAAGCAATACGTCTACCCGCATTGGAATCTTGTTTTGCCATAACACCGTCTGAAGTCTCAGGTAATCGCTGGCTTTTCGACACTGAAGAGAAGAGTTGAACAATTACCAACAACGTTACAAAGACGCGATTTTCAAAACCGAAAATGTCAGTTCCCCACCATAGTCTCTAAACATACCACTTAACCCTTTGTTCCAAGAATATTCATGTAATTTCATAAAATGACATCATGAATATTAATTAGATAAATTGTTACACATGGAATGTTTGTCCATGGCAGAGACTGCAGAATCTGATCTGTATTATATCATAAGCAAAACAGAGCCGACCCTGATCAGACGACTCCTACACGACCCGTCTAGCCGACCCTGATCAGATGACTCCTACACGACCCGTCTAGCCAACCCTGATCAGATGACTCCTACACGACCCGTCTAGCCGACCCTGATCAGATGACTCCTACACGACCCGTCTAGCCGACCCTGATCAGATGACTCCTACACGACCCGTCTAGCCGACCCTGATCAGACGACTCCTACACAACCAGTCTGAACAGAGCCGATCCTGATCAGATGACTCCTACACAACCCGTCTAGCCGATCCTGATCAGATGACTCCTACACGACCCGTCTAGCCGACACTGATCAGATGCCTCCTACACAACCCGTCTAGCCGATCCTGATCAGATGACTCCTACACGACCCGTCTAGCCGACCCTGATCAGATGACTCCTACACGACCTGTCTAGCCGATCCTGATCAGATGACTCCTACACAATCCGTCTAGCCGATCCTGATCAGATGACTCCTACACGACCCGTCTAGCCGACACTGATCAGATGACTCCTACTCAACCCGTCTAGCCGACCCTGATCAGATTTCTCCTACACAACCTGTCTAGCCGACCCTGATCAGATGACTCCTACACAACCCGTCTAGCCGACCCTGATCAGATGACTCCTACACAACCCGTCTAGCCGACCCTGATCAGATGACTCCTACACAACCCGTATAGCCGACCCTGATCAGATGACTCCTACACGACACGTCTAGCCGACCCTGATCAGATTACTCCTACACGACCCTGATCAGACGACTCCTACACGACCCGTCTAGCCGACCCTGATCAGATGACTCCTACACGACCCGTCTAGCCGACCCTGATCAGATGACTCCTACATGACCAGTCTGAACAGAGCCGACCCTATCAGATAAGTCCTACACGACTCGTCAAGCCGACCCTGATCAGATGACTCCTACACGATCCGTCTAGCCGACCCTGATCAGATGACTCCCACACGACCCGTCTGAACAGAGCCGACCCTATCAGATAAGTCCTACACGACCTGTCAAGCCGACCCTGATCAGATGACTCCTACACGACCCGTCTAGCCGACCCTGATCAGACGACTCCTACACAACCAGTCTGAACAGAGCCGATCCTGATCAGATGACTCCTACACAACCAGTCTAGCCGATCCTGATCAGATGACTCCTACTCAACCAGTCTAGCCGATCCTGATCAGATGACTCCTACACGACCCGTCTAGCCGACACTGATCAGATGACTCCTACACGACCCGTCTAGCCGACCCTGATCAGATGACTCCTACACGACCCGTCTACCCGACCCTGATCAGATGACTCCTACACGACCCGTCTAGCCGATCCTTATCAGATGACTTCTACACTACCCGTCTAGCCAACTCTGATCAGATGACTCCTACACGACCTGTCTGATCAGGTTCTCTCTGGATGCTAAAAATGGTTTTTGAATTATTTTTTTATAAACCTTTTGAATACCAAGAAACTTCTCTCTGGATCCTAATATTTTTTTTTTGAATCTCATTAAAATTCTTTAATCCTGACACACTTGTCCATGAGTCCAAATTCACTTTTCCTCAATCCTAATAATAATAATCCTAATAGTAATAATCCTAAAAACTTCGTCCTGAATCCCAATATATTTTCCCTGTCTGACAGTTCAAGGGTTGCTAACCCATTCCCTCATAGGCTTTTTTTAGATCCAACCCCTTTAAATAAATCTAATAGGTAGCAACATTATAATCTCATAAGCTATTTTTAGACCATTACCTCATGGGTTATTTTTAGAATAAATGTACATGAAATGAACATTTACTGGATTTTTTAGAATTGTGAAAGTTTGAAACCACTGTGATAAATAGATGTTTGCTCCTATGGAACAAATGCTCTATTCATCACAGTGGTTTCAAAAGGTGATGTTCACTGAGGCATCAAGAGGCATTCAGGAGTGAACGGGTTAACCCTTTCCTTCTTCATATAAATGCTTTTCCACACCTTACAAAACCAAGTAGACGTGTTGTTAATGTTCTTATGAGACTACACACACAGTGGCTTCAAAAAGCGCCAATATGAGTGAATGTTTTATGGTATTTGATGGATACGTTTCTATAGTTCCCTTTAAATATGTCCATTTTTCACCATATAGTTCCTTCAATGATTGTGCATAAGGTCATAGAACAATAAATAATGTTCAAATGCAGGGTTACAGATAATAGGAGTATTGGGGTATTTACCCAATTAAAATCATGGAAAAAGCAATTGTTTTTCAAAACAATGAGTAACACAAAGCAAATAAATATAGCAAAAAGCAAAAATAAATTAGAATATC
This sequence comes from Azorinus chamasolen, assembly GCA_963576725.1. Classification (NCBI taxonomy): domain Eukaryota; kingdom Metazoa; phylum Mollusca; class Bivalvia; order Cardiida; family Solecurtidae; genus Azorinus; species Azorinus chamasolen. The sequence continues at coordinate 7,902,008 of OY755250.1, read as the reverse complement.
TAATGACAAAATTCCAAATACCCAACTACGAAAATTGCCAATACCCAATAAAAATTCCAAATACCCAATTCTGTAAAACATCAAGGAGTAAATACCCAATTGCATCAAAACCTTATCTGTAGACAACGGAGCTACCAGTACCAACTTTAAAAGACTTTTGGTCTGTCGCGGCCGAGGATCGAACCCACGACTTTCCGTACCTTTGGTCATGAATAGCAGAAACTGTGGAGTCATATTTTCATTATTTCACAAGCAAATAGAGTCGACCCTGATCAGACAGTTCCTAGCCTCCTACAGGAGCCATCTGATCTGGGTGTACTCTCTTTGCAAAGGAGTACAAAGGTGATTTTATTTGTAACACCCTTAACAAGAGCTACAGATAAAGGCACATATTCAAATACTAAATTCATCATTTCTCCACCAAACCCTATGTTGTGACCACTCTTTAGAAATCGTCCCAAAGTGGTGATTCTAAAGAGTGGTCACAACATAGGGTTTGATAAAGAAGTTATTCGTGAAAATGTCAAAATTTATGCATCTTATCTGGGCCTCTGCTTACCTCAGAGCTTCAGAGCTACAGATAACGGTGCATACTCAAAATACTAAAATCGTCATTTCTCCACCAAACCCTATGTTGTGACCACTTCGAGACGATTCTAAAGAGTGGTCGTAGCATAGGGTTTGGTGGAGAAATATAGAAGTTATTCTTGAAAATGTCAAAATTTATGCATCTTATCTGGGCCTCTGCTTACCTGTTCCTTATGCCTGTCACACTCGTGCTCTCTTGTTCCGCTGACTGGCGGGCAGTGAGGTCCCTCTTCTCTGCCTTTCACTGACTGTACTGGGGTTCGAGCCTCAGTAACAAGCAGTCCTATCTCAGTGAACAACTCCCTAGGGTCATACAGCTTCTCTTCCATGTCATCAAGTCCTGTAAAAATGCATCCTTTTATCGCCAATGTCGCATAAATGCACCACAACAAATAGTGCAGTCCCAGATCTTGAAAAGGCGGTACTTGATCAGGGACTTCACTTATTGTCTCAGTCTCTAGTTCTATATCCGTGGTTTATTCCTTTGAAATTTAAATTTATTTATATCATTTCCTTAATATACCGAAATGTTTGAACACTGGCTTGCATATGACAATACGGAAGCTAAGAACCTTCCAGTTTCAGAGGGGAACATCTTCAAAGCTATCACTATATGTTTCTGTTGAAAACTGGTCATCCCTGGGACAGGACCAATTTTGACACCACCACCCCACCCACCCACCCAACCCGGGACATAATTTATTTATATAACTTTTGTGGGGGACCTGAACATGATATTTTCAAATATGAAAGCTGAGAATCTCCCAGTTTCAGAGATTTTCAAAGTTTTCATTATAATTTGTTTCTAAATGGAGACTGACCTTCCCTAGGGCGGGGCCAATTTTGATTCCAAGGCCATAATTTTTATATACATCTTGTAGAGGACCTCAACATGATGATATGTGCTAAATATGAAAGCTGAGAAGCTTCCAGTTTCAGAGAAGATTTTCAAAATTTTCACTATATAATTATGTTTCTATAGAAAACTGGCCACCCCTGGGGTTTATAAAAACTTTTGTAGGGGACTTCAATATGAGAACCTTCCAGTTTCCGAGGAGATGATTTTCAAATAGTTCACTATATGTTTCTATTGAAAACTGGCCACCACTGGGTCAGGCAAATTTGACTCGAGGGGCATAACTTAGAACTTTTGTAGAGGACCTACAGATGATGCTATGTACCACAGATGAAAGCTGAGAACCCTGTAGATTCAGAAGAGAAGAACATTAAAGGTTCAAATAGTTGATGACGCATGCCGACGGACATCAGGCGATCACAAAAGCTCACCCTGAGCACTTTATGCTCTGGTGAGCTAAAAACAGATGGATATAGAGACTGGGTTCAAAGGTCATTGTCTCGCTATGAGGTGAATGACTTAAGATGACCCATATTGATTTATATTTCAGTTGGTCAGAGCTTTAGCTGCTGAACGAGAAGGGTCAACCCTCTAACACTACTGATTATTATCAGCAAAGTTTTAACCTTTGATCCTTTTCTGATGATTATTCATCAGAGGCTCAGAGCTACAGATACCTGTGCGTACTCCAATCAAAATACTAAAATCGTCATTTCTCCACCAAACCCTATGTTGTGACCACTCTTTAGAATCGTCCCGAAGAGACGATTCTAAAGAGTGGTCACAACATAGGGTTTGGTGGAGATATAAAGAAGTTATTCTTGAAAATATTTTGATTTACGCATCTTATCTGGAGCTCTGATTCATGTAAGAAATAATTAACCCCTCTGTGTTCTATCTATTTCAAATTTGATCTGGATCTAGTTGGTTTGCAAATGTGTGAACATGTGTTTCTATGTAGGAAAGGGTTAACTTGTTTCCTTCTAGGCTATGTTCAAACTTGTAACTCCTCCCTCATAGGACGTTTTTAGATCCAACCTCTTTGAAAAAAATTACTGAAAAGGAGGATTTACGTACCAGACAAAAAAATATTTTTTTAAGAATTTTGTAGTTTTGAAACTATATTGTGATAAACAGAGCATTTCCTCAAAAAGTCACTAGAATACAGAGGTGTCAAATCACATCAATATGAGACAATGGGTGAAACTTTTACCTGCTCAGTTTTGGATCCGGTGAAATTTTGACTGCATGATCAACATCTTGAGAAACTAATAACCAAGTCAGAGCTACAGATGAAGTTGCATACCCAAATACTAAAATTGTCATATTTCCATCAAACCATATATTGTGATCATTCTCTCTCCGACACGATTCTAAAGAGTGGTCACAGTATAGGATTTGGTGGATAAAAAAAGAAGTTATACTTTATGTTTAAAGTTATGGACCAAGTTCTGGTGAGACGCTGAGTAACTCTGGATCCTGATTCCAAACTGTGTGTTTGATTGCGGATAACTGGGTAAGGATTTAGAATCTTAACCAGGGCCACAGATAAGATGTGTAAATTAAAATATTTTCAAGTATAACTTATTTTTTGGCCCTTTAAATCAGACGAGCATTGGTGCGCCATGCGGGTCTTGTTACATGAGTATTTTTCAAGTAAAAGGTCAAACATGGACCAGGGTTACAGATAAGGTTTTGTGTTATTTGGGTATTTACTCCTTACTTTTTCAAGGAATTGGGTAATCAGAATTTCAATTGAGTATCAAGAAAAGTGTTGCCCCATCAATTTGAAATGAATTACTTTTTACCCGAACAGTTTTAGATTCAATATATTATATATGTTAAATTAAAACTACACCTACAACTGAGATTGGTGTATGTCACAGAAAGACCCTTTTCGATCTGTAAAATAGTTGCTTTTCAACTGAATTTAATTGCGTATTTACGCAGATACGCACCTTATCTGTAACCCTAGTGGACACTCCTTTATCTAAGGTATATTCATGTAAGAAATAATTAACTTTGTGAATACTAATGAACTGATTGTTATAACTCCTCCTTTATATCTCCACCAAACCCTTTACTGTGACAATTATTTAAGAATAGCTTCTTTATTTCTCCACCAAACCCTTTACTGTGACCACTCTTTAGAATCGTCTCTTCGAGACGATTCTAAAGAGTGGTCACAGTATAGGGTTTGGTGGAGAAATGACAATTTTAGTATTTGTGTACGCACCCTTATCTGTAGCACTGTATAGACAGGATTATACAGTATAGCGTAAATACTCATAAATGCCCTCATATTAGGATAGGATGATATAACCTTCCCCCACCCACTTGTACACTTGTACATAAAGTTCTATTTTTCTATGTGTATCAAAAACAAATTGTGATATTTCATCTGTGATAGATGTTAGATGCACATTATGTAGTCCAAAGATTGGCTCCTGATTGGGGACCCTGGCATCTGGCCTCACCTCAGGACCCAAAATAATCATGTGCAGACAACCACTCACCCAAATGGGGCATCAAATTACTTGGTATCTGATCTGGATCTATGTTGTCTGCATATGACCCCCTGTTCATTACTTATACTCTTTATTTGTGCTATGGTTTTTCAGCAGCTAGAACATGCTATCTCATATGTGATATCAAACAAATCTGTGATGTATTTAATAATGCATTTTGTAGAATTTTACTATTTTAAACTTGAAAATGTATTTCTTTACAGGCTGTAAGTTAATTTTATTGTTAAGAAACTTATGTTATTATGTCGGTAAACAGCTTTTAGCTAATGTTAAATAAACACCCGACTATAAATAAAGTTTCTTGTATCTTGTATGCCAGCCTTTTGCTAACCTTGATCATATTGGCTATATTGACGATTGTAAAGACGAATCAAAAGATAGGAGTGGGTGGAGAAATGACGATATATTTGAGTACTTGAGTATGCATGCACCTTTATCTGTAGATCTGCTAACTAGCTTCCAACAATTCCCCATGAATATTAGTTATTTTATTTTTAATAATGGTATATAATGAGGGCTTGGTGCAAAACTATTCTAACTCCCTCAAAAAGTGAAGGAATTAGAATAGTTTTGCACCAAGCCCTCGATTATACACTCCTGGCATTTTGGTCAATGGAGAAACTGTAGGATCTGTATTATTGCATCAGCAAACAGAGAAGACCCCATCAGACAGCTTTAACCTGGGTCTAGTCTGTTTGTAAATACCTTAAAAGTCATTCATGTGAGAAAATGGGTTAATTGACAGGAATATGTACACAAACACACTTGTCTTTTTTTCTATTTTTAGCAAGGAACTATCAGTGTTGCTATGATTAAAAATAAACACAGAATGGACAAAAATAGTTCATTGAATCGGAAACGAAGATACAGATATTAAAGCTGAAGTTAAGACTTCTCTATTAATTCATTAAGCTTTGTGTAAAGGTGAGACTTCTCTTATGACACGCAAACAGCTGTTTCTGCATACACAATGTCAAACATTTTGTGTTGAACTGACAAATGAATACACACCTTTTTCAGGTTTCATCGTGGAAAATGAAGCTATGCCGTATCAATGCAAGCCCATTGATATCACTCCTTCAAACTCCTGTTGTACCTGCGATGTTTGTGAGGGGTTCATGTCCAAATCTGTCCCTTTATCCATGATCCCTTCGCTCAGCTGTTCCCGATCTCCGTTCACAAAATCTCTGTTTATGGACGAGAGCTCGATGGTCACGTGACCAAACACAGAAAATTATCCGTCAAATTAAAGTTTTATTTATTTCAGGAATCAGAAATTATACGAATACTCGTTATTAGCATCCAACGCGCTTTCCTTGAATAAAATCATAAAAGGCTGAGGATTTTTCCAGTAAGAAATTCTTGTGTATACTCGCGAATGCAACATCGGCACACAAATCCGTCCTTGACCTTGATCAAGTGACCCGAAAATCATACATGTGTGAAAATCACGAAATATGGAAGAACGCAACACCAGTACAACAAAATATGCATCAGACCTTATGATAATGTCTTACTCTACTAAAAAATAAAGTCCATGCTTAGCATATACTATGTAAAGTCATTAAAACAACGTTTACTTTCATTTGACAGTTCGCAACTAATACTTCCGCAAAGGGAGGCCACTCTTAGTCTACGACCAAACAAACATTGCGCAATCATCACCTTTCGGGTAGTACTAAACAGAGACAACAAGTGTCAACTAGAGACAACTAGAGACAACTAACTTAAAAAGACGTTTTATGGTATTATTTATATATTCACAGCCAGATAAAGTAGTATTATACCGTAACATATTGAAAATTATCAGTTTGGATCCAAAATAATGTCTTAGATTGCATTTTGAACCCCTGTTGCACCCCAATTACACCAACTATTTTCCGCGGAGTATAGCCGACTCAGAGTCAACTGGAGTCAACAAGGGATATACCTCTTATTAACTGTGTTAATGTGGAGAATTATATTATAATGATAAAAGAAGTTATTATTTTTATTATTTCTGTTGTTTTCATTTTGATCAGAACATGTAAAGTGAGATAGTTTATTAATTTTGATCGCTGTACATACTTCCCCTCATTATGCGCTTTCCACACTACATTTTTCAAGAAAAAAATGATAACAGCTAATAACTCCAAAAATACTGATACCAGATTTATGGCCCTTGTGCATGACACTTACTTTCATCATGCTCTTTCCAAAAATAAAATGTCATTCCAATAGCATCAGTTGAACAGGAGTTATTGATCGGCCAAAAAATGTAACAAAGGGCAATAACTCCAAAACTGTTGAAGCCAGAATTATGGCCCTTGTTCATGACACTTTCTCTCATCATGCCCTTTCCATGTATGAAGTTTCAATACGATGGCAAGAGCCATGTAGGAGTTATCGTCCGGACAAGAAAGAATTAAACAAATGTATAAGGGGCAATAACTCTAAATTTATTGAAACTCGAGTTAAGGATCTTATGCATGACACTTTCTCTTATCTTGATCTTTCCATGTATGAAGTTTCACTCCAATGGCATGTGTCACATAGGAGTAATCATCCGGACAAAAAATTGTGATTTTTTACAAAGGGCAATAACTCCAATATTAGTGAAACCAGAGTTATGGACCTTGTGCATGACACTTCCTCTCGTTATGATCTTTCCATATATGAAGTTTCAATCCAATGGCATGGGCCATATAGAAGTTATTGTCCGGACAAAAAAGTGTGATTTTTTTACAAAGGGCAATAACTCCTATATTAGTGAAGCCAGAGTTATGTACCTTCTGCATGACACTTTCTCTCATTATGCTCTTTCCATATATGAAGTTTCAATCAACTGGCATCAGGCATATTGAAGTTAGTGTCCGGACAAAAAATTGTGATATTTTTTACAAAGGGCAATAACTCCAATATTAGTGAAGCCAGAGTTATGGACCTTGTGCATGACACTTCCTCTCGTCATGATCTTTCCATATATGAAGTTTCAATCCAATGGTATGAGCCATATAGGAGTTATCGTCCGGACAAAAAAGTGTGATTTATTTTTACAAGTGGCAATAACTCCTATATTAGTGAAGCCAGAGTTATGTACCTTCTGCATGACACTTTCTCTCATTATGCTCTTTCCATATATGAAGTTTCAATCAACTGGCATCAGGCATATTGAAGTTAGTGTCCGGACAAAAATTGTGATATTTTTTACAAAGGGCAATAACTCCAATATTAGTGAAGCCAGAGTTATGGACCTTGTGCATGACACATCCTCTCGTCATGATCTTTCCATATATGAAGTTTCAATCCAATGGTATGAGCCATATAGGAGTTATCGTCCGGACAAAAAAGTGTGATTTATTTTTACAAGGGGCAATAACTCCTATATTAGTGAAGCCAGAGTTATGTACCTTCTGCATGACACTTTCTCTCATTATGCTCTTTCCATATATGAAGTTTCAATCAACTGGCATCAGGCATATTGAAGTTAGTGTCCGGACAAAAAATTGTGATATTTTTTTACAAAGGGCAATAACTCCAATATTAGTGAAGCCAGAGTTATGGACCTTGTGCATGACACTTCCTCTCGTCATGATCTTTCCATATATGAAGTTTCAATCCAATGGTATGAGCCATATAGGAGTTATCGTCCGGACAAAAAAGTGTGATTTATTTTTTACAAAGGGCAATAACTCCTATATTAGTGAAGCCAGTGTTATGGACCTTGTGCATGACACTTCCACTCATGATGCTCTTTCCATATATGAAGTTTCAATCAACTGGCATCAGGTATATTGAAGTTATCGTCCGGACAAAACGTGTGACGGACAGACAGACAGACAGACGGACAGATCTCCGGACGGACAGACAGACAACTCTCACAAAAACAATATATCTCCCCCATATAAATATGGGGGAGACATAATAATGTATTTGTGATGGAGTTGTTGTTGTTGTTGTTGAAACATAGCACCTGTGGATCAGATGGATCGGGTTTTTGGGTCTACTCTGTTTGCAACACATTTATATGAGGCAAAGGGTTAACTATTTCTGGAAATTGTGTATGTATGAATATGCACTTACTGAATGAATAAAGTTTAATTTAACACCATTGTTATCATTTTGAAATCCGTTACTAGCCTATGCTAACAGAGTAGATCCAAATCAGGCAACTGATTGATCAAGATACACTCTGTTTGTCATAAAATTAAAATGTGCAGTTTTCCGTTGAAGCAGAGTATCAGATTAACTGAATCGTTTATATATAGCATACGCCAGCAAAAATCAATCAGAAATAGTAGGGGAAAAACTTGTGAAAAAGTGGTTTGGCAAGCTATGTGCGAAAGTGCGAATGTCATGACTATCTAAATCTCACGCCAACACAATTTCTAATTTAGAACACGGTTGGAAAATATCCATTTTAAACGTTTACATCGCATATTTTTACATTAAAAATTCTTATAGTCATTTAGAATGACTTTACAAACTGATATTGAGAATAACCCTACTATATTAACCACAGTAACCCGATATTTATCGAGTTGGCTTTGTTGACTCTGGGTTGGCCGATGTCGGTGTCTTTCCGTTGCTATAATTCGGGTTCTAAATGCAATTTAAGGCAATATTTCGAACATTTAAATATTTTTTATTAATTTATTACAGTATAATATTACTATATATGGCTGTTTATATATAAATAATGCCCTGAAACGCTTTTAAGTTAGTTGTCACTAGTTGTCTCTGTTACATTATTACAGTGTTAAGACTGACACTCAAGATTACTGATAAGCACAGCCTATCACTGCATTGGTACCGCCCACTGACCAACAGAGTTAAGATCTGACCAGTGCATGATTTATCCACTTAATTCTCTTACAGTTTCTATTCTACCTTTGATCTGTATAGTAATGAATAAATGTTGTCAGCATTAAAATGACTTAGCGTGTTTGATCAAAACATCAATCACCAAAACATGGTGTCAGAAGTGAACCTGACAACAATATGATTTGGATTTATACATAAGTTTGTGACATTCAGTGGACACTTGTCTTTGTGTAATTAATGCCATTTTAAAGGTCAAGTAAACAGGCAGGACACTTTTTCGTAAATATTTGACGAATGGGTACCTTGTACGACGTAGTTTCGAAAACACAAAAAAATACAGTCATGAATATCGCACATAGCAGCTGTCATATATCACCGATAAGTAAGCACTGGCTGATTTTGGTCGCTCGCTTATCTCCCTTGTGATGACGTCACTTGTGAACATTCGCTATAAATGTCGCACTAGATATCGTATAGAAAAGAATCGCACGTTATGTACTTCTGCTTCGTTTTGAGTGCTAAAATGGTAATTTGTGCTGCATATGTGTATATCCCTGCCTATGGGTGTAGCTCCTAATCCGACAGAGACTAAATAGGATTATTTAAATTACCAAAAGACAAGAAGTTCAAGAAAACGAGATGTGATTTATATTGGGTCAGCTTACAGTTTGTCTCGATGGCTGTTTTCAGTGAAATTTATAATTAGTGCAGTCGATGACTTGGGTCTGCAATTATAAAAAAGGATATGCTACATTCTGTTATAAATCTGACTTAGGTATAGCACTGTAGGTTAATGGACTTTTTCTTCGTGGAAAATTATTCTATACAAACGTTTTGTTAACAGCGTTAACCCAAATCACGCAGGAACTGTCTGATCAGGATCTGCTCTAATTGCTTAATCCGTAGACTTATTTCTTTAGATTCGATCAGGGTTGTCTAGCGTCTCTGTAATCCCTGTAATGAATATTCACGAGGTACGTCATGAAATCTTTAATAAATATTCTTAAGAGAAAAAATGATTAATAAACACGATTTAGCACTGTTGGCAGGAGACACCTAATTTGCTTTTAATCAATTTCCCAATCATTCTCTTCTTATATAAACGGCTTCACGTGTGTTTGCAAATAGAGAAGATCCAGATCGGACAGTTCCTGTAAGAGCTGTCTGATCAGGTGCTGCTTTGTTTGCTTATGAAATTTTGTTGATCTAATCCTAATTGATCTGTCAGAGCCAATGATCCATTTGAAAAGTTAACATTGTGAAGAAAAAGCCTTTAGATCTTCTTTTTGAATATTTGTGTAAGAAATAATTATTTCATGGAGAGTAAATGATATGAGCACAGGCTATGGCAGTAATTGTACAACCAGACCTACCGGTATATTATTTCATAAGCAAATCGACAAGAACCTGATCAGGGAGCTACAACAGAAGCTCTCTGATCTGGATCTACTATGTTTGTAAATTTGTTTCAATACGTTTGATCTGGGTCTACTATGTTTGCATTGGCATAAACAGGCACGTGGAATGAAGGGTTTATATTCGTGAAGTAATTTACTCACACATAATTTTTCATCAGGGAAATAGTTTATCATAAATATGATCCTTTTTGCAATTTTGGAACTTGGACAATTTTGACCATAAATCCAACTAACTTTGAGGCACCATGACCGCAATGATTGATTCTTTTGATACGTTACCACAGCTACATAAAGGAATGCAACAATACGTAATATACAGGATGCGGGTTTTATGGTCATGTACTAATCATTGTCCCCTAGTGGGTCACTATGATAACTGACATCTGGAGACATATGACCCTGCATGGGGCATTCGTGTGTAATATGGCTTAGTACAATATACTACAATATGGCCTAAAGCCATTTAACACATTCATTCATAGAGAAATTCTAATGGCTATGTTTACTGTTGTTTCCCTACAGAACATAATTAAATTGCACATACGAGTATACTGTAACATTATGATAAAAAAAAATGTAGTAACAATTTTAATGTGTTGACCATATTTCTTTTATAGACATTTTTATTTGTAGTGGGTCCAGTCATTTAAACATAATTCACAAGCTTTAGAAACATGAACATATTAATAAAAAAATTAGTCATTCTTCAAGACTGACAACCATTTGTTATCAAGATCCACCTTTTTCTCATTTTCTCAACAAAATACATATTTTGGTTTTTCAACCTTTACTCGATTTTCTGAAAGTAATGCATCATTTTGGTATTGCAAATATTAAAGTAAAATAAATAAATAAATTATTTCCTATTTTTCTGTATTTTGGTGGAAATTCCTTTTTTTCCGTAAGTACGTACATTTATACATAGTAATGAGAACGTCCCATTTCATCTGAACCCACTTTGCCTAAATACGAAATTCATCTAAAGTTGTCCGATTCTGTCTAAAAGTTGTTTGGACCCAACTCATGGGCGGGACCCAAATGGTCCCTCTGATCTGAATCTACACTATTTGCTAATGGTCTTGGTCCTAACCTCATCCATTTGTAAAATTATAGTTTATGAATAGTGTAAAGTAAGGTAAAGTAAGTTTTAACTCTTCGCTTGCTATTCACGTCAATAGTGAAAACCCAGATGCAGGAGCTGTCTCATCAGGGTCTGCACTATTTACAAGTTGATTGTACAACAAGTGCATTCCATAGCAGTGATTGCACAGCAAAATACGTGTACGCAGTGAAGATATATGTAATTTTACAACAGGGCATGGGTAAAGAAGGAGAAATGTATAATTTTAAAATTCAGCAAGAGAAGGGTTAAAATTAACAAAAATTAAAACACATCTGTTTAATATATTATATTTCACACCTAAAATAAACATCACACCCCCATAAATAGTTTCCCCTACTCGATAAAGTGTCACTTTCTATGGTTAATCCATGGACGTAATGTCTGGAAAAGTGTGAAAATAATTTGGGTATTTATAGAAACTGTGGAGTTGGATTTTATCTAATTGTGTAAGCAAACAGAACAAACCCTAATTAGACGGTTCCTGTAGGCTCTGATCTGGATCTACTTTGTTTGCAGAGGCGTTAATTTAAAGGAAAAGGTTAAGTTTCTGTGTACATTCCTCCCTGTCAATGGGATCCCTGACTGGCATGTACACAAGTGACGTCACGCAAGGGAGATAATCATGTATCGATTTTCGAAATGCAGGGTTCGCGGTACAATAAAAACTCGATTTAAATCAAAACAAGATAAAAACGGTAAATTTTTTCTACAGCTTGGTGTTTAACTAACTGTATACTATCAGAATTTGACGAAAACCCAATCTGTTTACTTGACCTTTAAGAAGATGGAATCACAAAACAATCCGCGAATGGACTGGGAGTCACAGGACTTGCCGGGTGCCTTTAAAAGATTTAAAGAGCACGCAAACTTCATGTTTGGAGGGCCACTGAGCAAAAAATCAGAAGATGCTCAGTGCAACTATCTCATGTTGTGGGTTGGAGAGAAAGGGAGACAAATTCACTCTACGTGGAACCTAACTGACGAACAAAGCAAACAGCTCCAAAGCTACTACGACGGATTTGAAAGCTATTGTGCTCCGAAATCAAATAGGATATACAACCGATACAGGTTCAAATCCAGAGTCCAGGAAGGTGGCGAACCATTTGAGTCATTCGTCACTGAACTAAAAGTACTAATCAAGGACTGTGGCTATCCGGATACTATACAGGATGAAATGATCCGGGACCACATAGTGTTTGGCATATATAACAACACGATTCGGGAGAAGCTTATAAATGAAGGATCGGATCTAACATTGGCAAACTGCATAGACATAGCTCGCACATATGAGCTCAGCCAAACACAGGTGAAAAACATCACCGGAAGTAGACAATCTGTTAGCATGGTAGGAACTCGTAAACCAGGCAGACCAAATCCACCGCAGAAGGAGCGCATGAGGAATCCACCGGGAACCAGGAAGATCCAACATGGACCTACAGATCATTCGAGGGCAACGAACGTCTGTGGAAATTGTGGATATAAACATTTGAAGGACAAATGCCCTGCAAAGGGTACAGAGTGCCTCTACTGCAACAAACAGAACCACTTTGCGAAGATGTGTCGCAAAAAGGACAGTGACAGCAAGAAGGTCAATGAGGTAAACAATTTTGATACAAGATCTGATCTCGATTGTTACTTTCAGAACAATGATTTCTTTGTAAATACCATTGAGCATGATCCTATCTCAAATCAAGCATTTGCCAAAATAACAGTAGGAAAGACATCGATATATATGAAAATAGACACAGGTGCACAGGTTAATGTTCTTCCAAAGTCAATGTATATTAAACTAGGTATAAGAGGTCCTTTGAGGAAATCTCAGAAACGTCTTACTGCATATGACTGCAAACCACTCAGTGTGGAGGGTTACATCAGCATACCTTGTAAATATGATGGTCAAACTTACAATGAGGAATTCTACATTGTCAAATCAGGTTCTAGTCCAATATTAGGCTTGCAAACATGCTTGAAAATGAATCTGATCAAATTAGTACATGCAATGAATTCAGCCACACCCAGCCAAGAACATGCTTATAGCATACCCCTCACCAAGAATGATGTTCTTTCAAAATACTCAGATGTATTCACAGGTATTGGTCTTTTGCCAGGTGAAAGCAAAATACACTTGCGCGAGGATGTCACCCCAGTAATTCATCCACCTCGCAAAGTCCCTGTCGCAATCAAGGACAAACTCAAGTTAGAACTTGACCGCATGGAACATCTTGATGTCATTTGTAAAGTCACTGAACCTACTGACTGGGTTAACAGTTTGGTCACTGTAGAGAAACAAGATGGCTCATTGAGAATATGTTTAGACCCAAAAGACCTCAATGACGCAATTAAGAGACCGCATTACCCAACCAAAACACTGGATGACATTTTGCCCGAACTGTCAAACGCTACTGTTTTCTCAGAACTTGATGCGCTCAGTGGCTATTGGTCAATTAAACTCACAGAAAAATCTTCATACTTGACCACATTTAACAGTCCTTTCGGCAGGTATCGTTTCCTTCGGTTACCTTTTGGTGTCAACAATGCAAATGATCTCTTTCAAGAAAAAATGGACCAATGTCTTGAAAATTTGCCAGGTGTTAGGACAATTGTTGACGATATTGTTGTCTTTGGCAAGAATCATGCAGAGCACAACCGCAATTTCGACATGTTAATGACTAGATGTCGTGAAATGTGTATCAAACTCAACCCAGATAAGACAGAAATAGGCAAGCTCGAGATTCCTTTCTTTGGTCACGTTCTCAGCTCAGAAGGGTTAAAAATGGATCCTGTAAAAGTCAAGGCCATGCAAGACATGCCGCCCATGACTTCAAAATCAGAACTACACACAGTTCTGGGAATGGTCACGTACCTGCAGAGATTTGCACCCAAACTCTCTGACATAACTGCACCTTTAAGACAACTGTTGTCTAAGGATGTAGAATTCTCTTGGGACAAACCCCAACAGGAAGCATTTCAGAAAATGAAAAGTATCATAACACAAAGTCCAGGTTCTGTTTTAGCATACTATGACCCCCAAAAGGAAATAACCCTGCAGGTTGATGCTTCCAAATATGGTCTTGCTGCCGTTCTCATGCAAGATGAGAAACCTGTTTGTTTCGCTTCAAAATCACTGAGCAAAACAGAAATTGGTTATGCCCAAATAACAAAAGAGTTGTATGCCATTCTCTTTGGATGCAAACGGTTTCACCAGTATGTATATGGTAGACCAATCAATTGTCAAACGGATTACAAACCACTTTTAGCTATTTGGAAAAAAGGCTTGCATTCTGCACCTCCGCGTCTGCAACGCATGTTGCTACAATTGCAAAAATATGATATTAACTTGGTATTTGTCCCTGGTAAACAGATTCCAGTGGCAGACACATTGTCTCGCAAATTCTTACCAGACACATATCCAGAAATTGCAGAGGGTCTAGATGCACATGTACACTCTGTCATGTCAAGTCTACCTGTTAGTGACCAGAAAATAAAGATAATTAAGGCTGCAACAAAATCTGACTCGCAGTTACAATTACTCACAAAGGTTATCCTTGATGGTTGGTCAAATGATAGGTCACAATGCCCCAGCAGGCTACTTGAATTTTGGAACTTCAGGGATGAGTTGTCAGTAGTTGATGACATAATACTGAAGGGAACCAAAATCCTCATTCCGAGGGAACTTGGACCCATGATGTTGGAAAAGGTACATGAAGCACACCTGGGAATTGAAAAATGCACACAGCGTGCAAGAGAAATTTGTTTTGGCCCAACATGTCTAAAGACATTAAAGCATTAGTGCTAAATTGCCCAATTTGCCTAGAACATAGGTGCGCAAATTCTAAAGAGCCCCTACAACCTAGCAAAGTGCCAGATAGGCCATGGCAAATTTGTGCCACAGATCTGTTCCATTGGAACAATAGAGATTATATATTGCTCGTAGACGCTTACAGCAAATATTTCGAGGTCAGCGTACTCCCAAACTCAAGGTCAGTCACGGTCATT
Source organism: Azorinus chamasolen (assembly GCA_963576725.1). NCBI lineage: Eukaryota > Metazoa > Mollusca > Bivalvia > Cardiida > Solecurtidae > Azorinus > Azorinus chamasolen. Next base: position 7,886,696 of record OY755250.1, on the reverse strand, counting down.
GACAAATTGAAAGGTTATTTTAGCCGCCACGGCATCTGCAACATTTTACATTCTGACAATGGGCCGTGTTACGACTCAGTTGAGTTTAAACGGTTTGCACAACATTATGACTTCAGACATATCACATCTTCCCCAGGTCATTCTTCGGGAAATGGGCTTGCTGAAATAACCGTTAAGACAATCAAAGCTCTGTTCACAGAAGCAAAATTGTCTGGTAACGACCCTTACATAGCACTTTTAGAGTCCCGCACAACTCTTAATGAGCAGACAATTAAGGTCAATTCTGCCATTAATCACTGATCAGCTAGAGCCATGTGTTTCTGATACACAGGTTGTGAAGAACAAAATGCAAATCTCTAAGCAAAATTCAAAACGTAACTATGACAAGTTTGCAAAACCGCTCAAATCTCTAAACATTGGGGAAAGGGTTAGAGTTAGGCAAGGCAAACGTTGGTTACCCGCTGTTGTAAATCAAAGATTACATGACAGGTCATATGTTGTTAAAACAGAAGATGGTGGGTTATACAGGAGAAATAGACAGCACCTTCTCAAAACAAATGAGAGCTCCTTTCCCACTGATGTGAGATCTTATCATACAGATAACTCTGTTTCCGACAGCGGTCAGTCAAGTCAATCACACGCTGATAAACCTAGTCAGACAGGTTATACATGCACTGCTAAAGAAAATTCATATTTGACAGGGAATACAGATAAATCTGGTACATTGCTCAACTCAAATTCTCACGAAACTTCACATTCAGTTAAAACCCCAAATAAACAATCTGGGAAATCTGAGGATAGAGTTTATTACACAACGAGATCAGGTCGAGATGTCAAGATGCCTCAGAAACTGAATTTGTAAATATTCTGTGTAAATAGAGCATTTGTTGAAAGTTGTTTCAATGTTAATGATGTTTCTTGTTTACAGTAGTTGATAGTGTGTCAATATGGACAGCATTGGAGATAAACATTCACACAAGTTCAAGTAAACAAATCTAGTAATGCTTATGGACTATTACTTATCAGCAGTGATCTACTTGATCCTATTAGTAGCCCAAGTGGATTAGGCTAAGTGGACAATTATTTTGAGCTATCCAACATATTTTCAAAGAAAGGGAGATGTTACATTATTACAGTGTTAAGACTGACACTCAAGATTACTGATAAGCACAGCCTATCACTGCATTGGTAACGCCCACTGACCAATAGAGTTAAGATCTGACCAGTGCATCATTTATCCACTTGATTCTCTTACAGTTTCTATTCTACCTTTGATTTGTATAGTAATGAATAAATGTTGTCAGCATTAAAATGACTTAGCGTGTTTGATCAAAACATCAATCACCAAAAACAGTCTCTAGTTGACACTTGTTGTCTCTATTTAGTACCACCGTCACCTTTCAGGTAGTAATGGAATAGGTCTAGCCAAGTCAGGACCTTTTTGATGGACACTGGAGTCTATGCGAATTACAAATGGGACAGACCTTACTCGGAGGACTCTTGAGGGAATTCCCTCGAGCCGGGTCTGCACTGTTTGTTTAAGCAACAGTTAGTACTCTCATGAGCGTATAGCTTGAAAATATTGAGACATATCTGAGGCCGATATGAACAAACACGAAAGGAGAATGTTTTGGCGAAAGGAAGATTAAAAATCAATATTGGCTATTTATTAGTTATTATAAATGGTATGGACAAATAATTTTGTTCGCCAACTTCAGACCAAGGATTTTTAGCGAAAGGAGCTTTATCAAACCAACTTACCTGTAGTAACCCACAGTTCTTCATTCATTATATTATATCAAGAACTCCTTTCGCGGGATTTAAAGCTGGCGAAAGGAGCAAATAACTCGTTCCCCCACAAATGTCATCAATATATTAATGATGTGGTGATATATTTAATTATTTTAGTGCCAAATATATACTTAAAATATGTGTATATATATTAATTAAAACACTTTAGTATGGTACATATTATTAATAACCAGCAGTTCTACATTCAATTACATTACTTAAGAGCTCCTTTTGTGGTATTCACTGTGGCGAAAGGAGCAAGTAATACGTTTTCCCTGCGATATATTAATGATGTTCCAGGCTTAAATCAGTACTTTAGCACCAAATACATTTAAAATATATGTCCATATCATTTAACTTGCTTATTAATAACTAATAAGTAGCCAATATTAATGTTTAATCTTCCTTTCGCCTCCTTTCGCCAAAAAATCCTCCTTTCGTGTTTTAGTCATACCCTATCTGAGGCAGTGGGGTTTGATGAGTCTTGTCGACATATCCTTATGCCAATAGGTGGTGTACATATACATCGAATCCTCATTACAGTCTACAGAATGCTATGAACCAGACTGGTAATTTTGCATATGTGGCCTATATTAACCAGATTAGTCTATCCACCCATGTCGAGTGGTCTCTTCTGATGTCTGATCAGCTCTTGTATGCGGCGGCGGGCTGGACCTGAGATTATGGTAAAGGCTTATAGACATTGCAGCCACTGTCTTGAGGACCTATTAGTAGCCTTACGAACAGTGTCTCCATTGCCTTCTCTAGGGGCCAATCGTACTTCATGTTTTTGTGCTTCTCGTAATTGAAGGAGATCGACTGAAGGGCTGCATGGATACACTAAACTAGGTGAGACATGCTGTCCCCAGATGCCGATTTGAATTGTTGCGCCCCTTTTTTGGCGGGTCTAGTCCGCTATTGATTACCTATGATGGACTCCATTTCATGGCTTTGTCAAACGAGGCGGACCTTGACTGTGGAACTCCTAAGAGGGACAGTTCCCTAGTCTGGGTCTGCACCGTTTGCATGGACCAAGATTGTTCGTTATATGTGCACCAAGTTAAAAAAGAGGGTCAGGGTGGCCCTGACATCGCTAACCAGACAATCATGCAGAAGAGAAGATTTTCAAAGATTTCACTATATGTTTCTATAGAAAACTAGCCGGCCCTGGGGTGGGGTCAATTTAAATTCAGAAATAATAAATTAATCTATACTTATGTTCAAATTTAAGACATTTTCATAATACATTACACCTTTATGAGTTCATATTATAGTTCATGTCTTAACTTATTTTTAACCCTTCTCCTGTTCTATGTTTATTCAAAATGTCAGTACCTACTGAGTATTCATGGACAAAATAGTTATAAAATGAAATATGGAAGGTGGGACAGTGTAGTCATTTTAAAAAGTAAAGAAACATATTTCAAATTCCATTGACAAACAGAGCAGACCCTGACCAGACAGCTGCTATAAGTGCGTTTGCAAATGCATGAAATTACATTTATATGAGGGAAAGGCTTAAGTAAACCTATTATAAGTACATGCATATTAATTTGTACACATAATAATAATAATTTAATGCATTTTGCACTATATTATATCATAAGCAAATAGAGCTACCACATGAGCCATCTGAACTTTGTCTTCTCTGTTTGCAAAGTTGTAGAAATGCATATTTATGCAGTATATAAACGGTTAATTGTTCTATTTACAGATCAGATCTAATTTGCAACTGCCATTATCCAGATGGGAGGCAATCCAGTTGTTATTAAAACGTGCGAAAGGGAGATAACCTACCTTTTATGTTTGCTAAAAATAGCCAGCTAAAAATAGACACTGCTCTCCAAGATGCAAACAGCTTTAAAGAATTAGCTACTCCTTGGGTGGGGCCAATTTGTTTTACACCAGGGGCACGTTTGTAGAAAACCTGAACATGATTCTATGTAAAAAATATGAAAGCTGAGACCCTTCACGTTTCAAAGGAGAAGTTCTTCAAAGTTTTCACTATATGTTTCTATTGAAAACTGGCCACCCCTAGGGCGGGGCCAATTTGACCCCAGGGGCATACTTTATATAACTTTTGTAGAGGACCTGAACATGATGCTATGTGCCAAAAATGAAAGCTGAAAATCCTGTAGATCCAGAGGAGAATATTTTTAAAGGTTCAAATTTTTGACGACGCACGCCGACGGACAACAGACGATCACAAAAGCTCACCCTTAGCACTTTGTGCTCTGGTGAGCTAAAAAGCTTCGGTTGACACTGGTGTTCAGCATGTCATGTCCATGTATCTACATACAATCCTCATGACACTAGCAGAAATAACGTCCTTGAATGATCAATAAACCATTAAATGATATGTGATTTATATATACCAGTTAGCTTATTCTCCTGTAGAAACTTCTCGGTGTAACCGACAGTGTCTATGATCACACCGACTCCACTCTTATACTCTGTGGACTATCGCTTGGCCCTTTTAACCCTTTCGGCGCCAACTTTCACATAATTATATAGAAATAGAGAATGAGATAATAAGTGAAGTCCCTGATCAGACGTCGCCTTGAAAATGCGGCGTCTGATCTGGACTGCACTATTTGTCGTGGTACATTTAGAAATGCAACTTCGGCGGTGAAAGGGTTAATACAGTGTGAAAAACAGTACAAATCCTGACTAGCTCGCTTTCAGAAGCCCCCTGGCCAGGATCTGTAATGTATGGAACAACTGTAGTTCTTACTATTACACTATTTATAAATTGCGAACAATGAGTGTAACTAGGTCTGACTCCCTACTCCATAAGCGTAAATTTGACTTCTTTATTATCTCCAACTGGGACTGAGGTACCTCGAGCTACCCAGGACGGAGTCACTGCGTGTCTTTATAACCCGTAAATGGGGTGGATTCTGACCAATGGACGCCCAAAATCAGAGTCTTTGATCTTGATCTACGACATTTTGCATGGGTCATGTGTACTTGAAGCACGCTGTCTGGAAATGATGTATAGAAGAGGCTAATGGGTTCTGTTGAGTCTTGCCCACGCAATTCTTTGCGTGAAGTCATATATTACTAAGGTCATTCAATCAGAAGGTCTGGTACAGTGACCAATTCAGGCACAGGTTAGCTCAGTCTTCCAGGCACAGTGGGGTTTCCAGAAAATGATATCATTAAATTATTTTGTAGGAATTATTCTCCGCTAACTGGGGGGGGGGGGGGTTCAATTGCGATTTCAACCTACAGTTCAACTCTGTTCAGCTTAACTTTACTTCGTGAAAGCACATCCGCGACTAAAGACACCTGTCTAGCGTATATAGATAAATAACCACTGTCGCGATGTACATAATCATATTACCAATCGCCCTCGTCTAGAATGGTGGAGGTGAAGCGTATATAATATATAGTACTACGACATATATCATCCCCTAGAGGAATGCTCCGAAGAATAGGCGGAGGAAATAACCTGACAACAACAACAATGGTAAGCAATCAGTTAACCCTTTCCCTTTTCTATATCAATGCAAGAAATAATTCATCATGAATATTTATTAGCTGATTTTTTTTATTTAAGAAATGAATAAAATGTTCATGAGGTTATGCAATGCATAGCTTTACGAGCAAAGTTAGTGAAGCCCGAAGGGCTTCACGTGAATCTTTGCTCGTAAAGCTATGCATTGCATAACCTCATGAACACCGGGAGCACGTCATTTATTTCTTATATTTATATTCCATTGTATTTCTTATATTTCAACGGATTTTTTTAAATATTATATACCGGTCACGTAATAGCCGCTATCTAGGTCGTTGCCAGGTTCGTTTCTAACGTAGTAGGATTGTTGGAGATAACGCTCCTTACGTCACGTGTTCATAACACGGAAGTGACGTTACGTCGCTTGGGAACAGACGTTGATTAATAGAGTTTGAATGTAGTACGCAAAGAGAGAATTGAGAGAAGTAAATTGTGAAAGAAGAAGACGTGTCAATCATCTATTCCCGTCCCATATAGACAAGGATCTCTATATATGGTATGAAAAATAGTCCCAAACACATATTATAAATATAGAATGAATACAAGATTTTAAACAGTAAATTGTCCAGCGGAATTCTGGGAAAAGGAGAACCGACTCAAACCGGTATTGAAATGAACGTTCATGGGAAAATGCAACTTTCTTTTTAGAATAAGGTTATATAAGGACGTTGCAGGGCGAATGTAAATATAATATAATATTTTGAAGAAAGTTATTTGTTTCGTCAACATTTATTATAATCTCAAAAGCAATGAGAGCAGACCCTGATCAGACGGCTCCTATAAGATCCGTCTGATCTGGATCTAATCTGTTTGCAGATGAGTTTTTTTAAAGGTGTTTATATGAGGGGAAAGGTGAACGTGTCATAATGACCATGATTTTGGGTATGAACATAAATGTGAGTAGGAGGCTAGACTAATCAAATAAGTCAGTCTAATAGTCTGTGAAAAGTGCAAACGAATGGTTTCAAGTCTATTTCTTCTACTATATGTGCGGTAATAACGTGCAAGAGGCAAGGAGTGAGCAGGGTTAAAAAAGGCAAGAAGTTAGCAGGGTTAAAAATAGGCAAAACGTTAGCAGGGTTGAAAATAGGCAAGACGTTAGCAGGGTTAAAATAGGCAAGAAGTTAGCAGGGTTAAAAATAGGCAAAACGTTAGCAGGGTTGAAAATAGGCAAAACGTTAGCAGGGTTAACAAGGGGCAAGTAGTTAGCAGGATTGAACAGAGGCAAGAAGTTAGCAGGGTTAAAAAGGGGCAAAAAGTTAGCAGGGTTAAAAAGGGGCAAGTAGTTAGCAGGATTGAACAGAGGCAAGAAGTTAGCAGGGTTAAAAAGGGGCAAGTAGTTAGCAGGGTTAAAAAGGGGCAAGAAATTAGCAGGGTTATCACGATAAACATTTATTTTGTAACTAGGGTGTGGTAACACATACATTCGGACACACTGACACGTACATTCGCAACACATGCATCACGCACGGCCGAGCATAACATACCATGTACCGAACATCAAAAGCGTTATTTAGCCGCAAAGCATATCCACTCATATACATACAATATTGACACATACACTTAAACATATGCATACACATATTGACATATACACTTATACATATACATACCCATATTGACACATACACTTATACATATACATACACATATTGACACATATACTTATACATATAGACACATACACTTATACATATTGACATATAAATGGAAAAGTAGTAAAGTCAAGCAGGCAAAGCCACATGCAAGACGCAACCACCACCAAAACACCGATAGACAGCATGACACACACACACACACACAACCACACACCCAAACGCACACGCACACACACATACGAAATGAACACAGAAAACACCAAAAGACACACAAGAAACAGGGACAAACGTTCCACAACATGAACAAACCACAAGCACAAAGACGCAAGGCAAACAAAAGGAAGGGTGACAAAGAGAGTACCGCCTTGGCACGGTCAGCAGCAAAAACACCACTGGGGGTTTAAACCGGTTTACGGACGTCCTAACCTCACACTTCTCTCAAAGTCAGCCTAGCTTTACAAATATTGTAAATAAAGGTATCCCCGCTGGACTTACCCACAACATAGACGACGGTGAACACAGGACAACATGTAAAACATAGCATAATAACTGTGACAATCCGTCAAATATGTACTCAATGGCTTTGCTGAAGTCAGAGCACCTGCAGGTAAGCCGTTAAGGGCACGACAGGGAAAAATAATACATGAGTCTGGTAAGCTCCTCCTGTATCCAAGTTTAAGAGTATACCATCATAGAGTACTACCCTCGGCCTGTCATCGCGCAAGCAAAGAGGGAAGCGTAGCTACCGAATTAAAAGGATCGATAACCAAACATGCAGTGTGTTGCAATATAATAGGAACATAACCTTTCTTTTTAATTTTTTTAATGCGTTTTATAAACAAATCATGAAAATGGATATGACCCCGAATTTTCCTAAGTTTGTAGATAACATCCCCATAAAATTCTGGTTGAGAAATGCCTTGTCGCAGTAACGTCCGTAGATTGCAATTATATTTACTAATGAGAGGTAAATCTCGATAATAAAATTTAGAAAAGGTTTTCCGAAGTTTGTGATATCTGTAACCTTGCTTAAGAAGTTTATCAGTTATAACTAAATTACGTCTGTTAAAATCTTCAAGCAAAGAACAGGCTCGGGCAAACCTAATAAGTTGAGAAATATAAACACCATAAGATGTAGAACGTGGCACATCCCCATCTAGAAAAGGATAATTAACAATTTTAAAATTAAAATCTTCTCTTTTATCGTATACTTTGGATGAAACTTTATCATTTGTAATTGAAAGATTCAAATCTAAAAATGAAGCATTAATGTCAGATTGATTAGCTTTGTTTAAAGACAGTTCTTTTGGGTAGATTGAAGAAACCATAGTATCAAAATAAGGATTATCTAAATTCAAAATATCGTCTAAATACCTTGAAGTTTTATTAAAAGCATTCACAATATCGGTCTGTGTATCAGGTTTTAAGCTAAGCATAAAATCCCTCTCGTAGCAATACAAAAACAAATCTGCAACAAGAGGGCACAATTTGTACCCATGGGTATACCAACAACTTGACGATATATGGTATCTCCATAACGCACAAATATATTATCTAAAAGAAAGGTAAGAGATCTACAAACATCAAGGCAAGTCCACATTGTGTAATGTTCAACTTCTGAATTCGAAAAGAATGAACGTTGAACATTACAAGCAATGAACATTTTGTTTTTTCTGGCAAAGGTTTTTTCTATTAATTTAATAAGTCTATCCTTTATAAGATGGTGAGGTAGAGTAGTATAGAGTGTAGAGAAATCATAAGAGCTCAGTAAAGAAATGTTATACTGTTCATTTTCAAGTTTTGTTAAAACATCATTTGAATTTTTTATGGACCAAAAAACATTAATACCAGAATTTTCATATATTTTATCACAGTAGCGTTTAACATGTTCTTTGATCGTAGTAAGACAGGACGTCAAAAGTATAGATAATTTAGTAGTGGTACAACAGCTAGAGTTGGCAATAAAACGCGACTTATAAGGGTTTTTATGTAGTTTCGGAATCCAGTACAAAGTAGAAAGTTTATGTTGTTTTATGTTAGGACCAGACTTAAAATCATTGCACATTTTTACATGTTCCGAGACTATATCTTTTTCAGGTGTTTGAACGGTTATATAAGTTTTTGAATCAGTTAGCTCCTTCTTTAAAACATCAACATAATACAATCTTCAAATAATGATTACATTGTTTGATGCCTTGTCAGCAGGAACAAGAACATAATCTGAATGAAAATTAGAAATGTTTTTCTTCAAGTAGCGAAATGTAACTCTAGGTCGAGGTGGTAAAAGATGGTTATTTGATTTGTAAAAAGTTATTCGTGTATCAATAATATCGAAAATACATTTCTTCCAATCCGAAAGGGCATTAACATCAGCATGTTCTCGTCGACACCATTTGATGCAGAATTCTTGAATAGCTTCCGCAATATGAGTTCGACAAGCGTCAAAATCAATAAGGGAAGGTAATCTATATTTAGGTCCTTTAGTTAGGAGGGTCCTGAGACGTTTATCCTTAATGATATCAAAATTACCAGTAATGACATGACCAACTGGTTTATAGCAAAAGCTAGAAATGCTACAATCACAAGAAATAGGGGTATTAACATCAATATTTAAGTCAGAGACAATTTTATTGTAGTTCAAAATAACATTTCTAATAGGTTTATTATATTTATAACAGATGATAGGTGATTCAGAGTTGATGAAATATTTGGGAATAGCCTCGATTACATTCTTATCACGAAATATACTTTGAATATCAATAAAATCGATACCTTTATTTAGGAACTGAAGTTTCAGAAAATGTTTTTTATGTTCAGATTCTTTATCAATACGTGGACGAAGAACATGCTGTGTGTAACTTTGTATAAGTGAGGCAGTATTAATTAACGGATCTGTACGCATATAGATTTTATCAGCCTCTTCGTCTATTGACTTAAGACAGGAAAAGGGTAAAGACGATAAACAAGATAACATAGAATGTTTACCAGTTTGTTTTAGAATAGTATGTAAATCATGAATAGACATATTACGACGTAATTTACGCTTAATATTACCATTTCTACGTCTGCCATGTGATCTACTTTTACGTTTTCGAATAGAAAATATAGAGAAAATATCGATACTTGGATCTTTAGAAATATTGCCGCTTTGGAAAATGTTATCATTAAGGCCTAAAGGAAAAGGTGTTTGTAATTTCTTTATCCAGTCTAGCTCTGTGATGAAACGAGCTTTAGATTTTAAACTACCAGTAGTTTTAGAATCATAATAAATTTGTTCTACTGGTTGAACCGAAACATATTTGAAAGAATGTCCTGTATGACGAAAATGCTGGTAAAGAAAATTGTGTACTTTTTTGATCCGGCAATGGTAACTGTGTTCACGAAACCTAGTTTTTAAAGAACGTCCTGTCTGACCTACATATTGAATGCCACAACGTGGCGCATTTCATGTAAGAACATATATAATATTAGATGAGTTTCAGTCTAAATCAGAATTAATCTTCACACTAAACACTCTACCATTAACAAGAGATTTAATTGTTGATCTAGTAGAAATGAAATTGCAACACATACACCTCTTACTATTGCACTTAGTAATTATTGGATACACCCTATGTCTTTTGTTCAAATAATGTGAATTTAGATGGACTTTACTATAACGAATGATAGATTGCTTTAAAGGAGACAAAACGATTTTAGGTCAATTATGAAAAATGTTACTAATAGCCGAAGAGGGAAAATGAAAAGATGAAGCAGAAGACAATTTTAGAGGTTTAATACAAACTGACGGCTGTAGTGATTGGAAATTAGCCAGGTTATGAGGAATCTGAACGGAAGACACAGAGTGTAAATTCTGAAGGGTGGTGATCCCCCGAAAGCAAAAATTGCAACACAAAAAGAGAAAATTGCAGACTCGGTTTAATTGAGTCTGTTCATGAGCAGTAATTGAAAGTGCAACACTGCTCACGCCCCCTAGCACCGGCTTAAGCGGTATTCAATTTTCAGAACAAGAAGTACTGAAATTCATGATCTCGAAGGATCAGAAGGTATAACAACACTGAGAATGAAGTACGGGGCGACGTATACCTACATATTTTGACACATACACTTATACATAGACACATACACTTCTACATATACATACATATATTGACACATACACTTTTACATATACATACACATATTGACACATACATTTATACATATACAGACCCATATACACAAACAATTACAGATATACATATACATATTGACACATACACTTATACATACACATAGTGGCACATATACTTATACTTACCCTACCTCATTTAAAGATGTATTATGCACATTTTTCATATTAATCAATCAACATCAGAAGCTGTACAAGTATACATACAATGAAAATAATGCATACAACCCATTTTCCGACAGGATATATTTGCTCAACTAAATAGTATCGCTATTCGAATACTGCTATTTTATGAAAAGGAGCCTCCTTTTTAGAAGCGGGGATTTGTACGGAAATCAATGGACATCTTCGGCCTAGTTCTGAATAACTCCGATTCTATTTCAAAAACACTTTGAATATCAATTAGGTTGTAATCGCATGTACAATGGCTGGCACTGGTTGTTGGCCTACATTAGCCGTGTAGTTAGTGAAACACTCGTTCATTACCCGTGTAGTTAATGATACACTCTTCCGTTACCTGTGTAGTTAGTGACACACTCTTCCGTTACCCGTGTAGTTAGTGACACACTCTTCCGTTACCTGTGTAGTTAGTGACACACTCTTCTGTTACCTGTGTAGTTAGTGACACACTTTTCCGCTACCCCTGTAGTAAGTGACTCACTCGTCCATTACCCGTGTAGTTAGTGACCCGATCTCCCATTACCCGTGTAATTAGTGACCTGATCTCTCATTACCCGTGTTGTTAGTGACACACTTTCCCATTACATGTGTAGCTAGTGACATACTCCTTCGTAACCTGTGTAGTAAGTGACACACTCTGCCATAACCTGTATAGTTTGTGACACACTCTCCCGTTACCTGTGTAGTTAGTGACACACTCTTCTGTTACCCATGTAGTTAGTGACACACTCTTCCGTTACCCCTGAAGTTAGTGACACACTCTTCCATTACCCATGTAGTTAGTCACACACTCGTTCATTACCCGTGTAGTTAGTGACACACTCGTCCATTACCTGTGTAGTTAATGACACATTCTCCCATTACCCGTGTAGTTAGTGACACACTCTTCCATTACCCGTGTAGCTAGTGACACACTCTTCCATTACCCGTGTAGTTAGTGACACACTCGTCCATTACCTGTGTAGTTAATGACACATTCTCCCATTATCCGTGTAGTTAGTGACACAAACTTCCATTACCCGTGTAGTTAGTGACGCACTCATCCATTACCAGTGTAGTTAGTGACACACTCTCCAATTACCCGTGTAGTTAGTGACACACTCTTCCGTTACCTGTGTAGTTAGTGACACACTCTTCTGTTACCTGTGTAGTTAGTGACACACTTTTCCGCTACCCCTGTAGTAAGTGACACACTCGTCCATTACCCGTGTAGTTAGTGACCCGATCTCCCATTACCCGTGTTGTTAGTGACCCGATCTCTTATTACCCGTGTAGTTAGTAACACACTCTCCCAATACCTGTGTAGTTAGTGACATACACCTTCGTTATCTGTGTAGTTAGTGACACACTCTCTTATAACCTGTATAGTTAGTGACATACTCTCCCGTTACCTGTGTAGTTAGTGACATACTCTTCCGCTACCCCTCTAGTTAGTGACACACTCGTCCATTACCTGTGTAGTTAGTGACACACTCTCCTATAACCTGTATAGTTAGTGACACATTCTCCCGTTACCCGTGTAGTAAGTGACACACTCTCCCATTACCTGTGGAGTTGGTGACATACTCCTTAGTTACCTGTGTAGTTAGTGACACACTCTCCCATAACCTGTATAGTTAGTGACACACTCTGTCGTTACCTGTGTAGTTAGTGACACACTCTTCTGTTACCCGTGTAGTTAGTGACACACTCTTCCGTTACCCCTGTAGTTAGTGACACACTCTTCCATAGCACATTCGTAACTTGTCGTCTTATTCCGTCAGGGTTCGGAATATCTGGAGTGTTCCCAATCGTAACTACTCGCCGTATTATGTTAGGGAATATAGGTCCTGTACCTTGTACCTACATGTATCCCATAACACATGGTCGTTGGGGCACCAGGGATGACTTCGCAACCATTTTTCGCCATGCTTGTCTGTCGTGTGCAGCCCTCTGGGAGTCTGCAAACTCCAACCCCGTCAATTCTTTAATATTACAGGACCCTCGTTTTCTTGACCTCCCTATTTTCCACCCACTTTCAATTGTGCCTTGCAGGATTGTCTTTGTAAGGCCTGAGCTCCTTTTTACATGTCCGTACCGTTGCAGCTTTCTTCGTTTAACTATTGTTAGTAGGTCTATGTAAGGACCGACAGCTTGTGTTATCTTGGCTTTGATTTCTGCATTTGTGACAAGATCTCTATAGGATGGATATTCCAAAGAGTCTTCTGTAGCATCTCATCTCCTTTGCACTGACCTTCTTCTCCAGTTCAGCCTCACATGCATACAGAAGGATAGAGATACCCAATGAGTGGAGGAGTGTTAATTTGGTGCAAAGTTTGACGAAATGGTCTTCAGTTTTGCAAGAGCTGATGTTGTCTGTGCGCTTCTCGCAATAACTTCTGGTCTTGAACCTTCATCCGTAACACTTGCCCCAATGTATTTGAACTGATTCACAGTAGCTAATGGGGATCTTCTGTAATGTTGTTGGCCATCAGCTTTGTTTTTTCGGCACTAATTCCCATGCCCTACGTTCGGGAAGCCTTGTCAAGGATGTCAACTAAACTTTCTGCTTTCGTCCATGCAAGTCCGTCAATGTCATCAGTAAATCTCAAGTTTGTGATGTTTCTTCCTCCAATACTGACTTAGCCCACATGATCTTCTTGAGCATCGGTCATGATTCTTTCTAAGAAAATGTTGAAGAGTGATTGCGATAAAAGATATCCCTGACGTACCCCTACTGTCGTTCTGAATCAATCGCTTATTGATACTTTGTAGTATACCACACTGGTCTAGATATTTTTCTCCTAGAATTCGTAAAATGAAGATTTGCTCCATAGTACTTCTATTTTCCCCTGAAACCAGCCTGTTCTTCAGCAATGATCTTTTCTGCTTGAGGTTTCAATCTATTGAGTATTATCCCAAGGAGCACTTTGATTGGATGGTTATTTCGATAGAAATAACTGAGGCGTTCTGAGTGAAGTGTTCCGAGTGCAATCGGATAAGTTTCCCCGGCTTTACTCCGAACCCTGACGGAATACGTCGAGTAGTTATGATTAACGCCATTTTGTCTTTTTGTACATGTGTTTAAACCAGCGAACACATCCTCTCCTTCAAGATAACTATATGGATCTGACCAAAAATTCATTAATTTGAGGAAAATGGTAACGAAACAGGCATTGTTTTTGTGTAACAGGCGACTCAATATTAAGACAGGAACACTATTCATATTATTGAAAGAAAGTTAAAATTACAAGGTGAAGTTTAATCTCTTTCCCCTGAAAACTGTACACCTTTGGGGAGAAGCGAAATTTGCTCGTTAAACAAGTTTAATATAATAAAACTAGGTACTTCCGCAGGTCTGATTCTGTGTTCGAGTGGGCAAATGCACTGTCCGTTACATAGAAGACCGAGATTTACCAGCGCACTTGGGGATCGAATCCCGCCAGAAGTTTATCTTTATTTCCTCTTCTGTTCCTCCTGTTTGTGTCACGTTTTATAAAAGAAAGTATTTTATATCAACCACTGGCAGTTGTAAGCTTCAAGATCAGACATATCACTTCTTTTCTCCGTTACACGCCACTCTCCCCTCCCCCTATTACATCCATCCCTACTAAGTTTGCCCCCACACATCCTACGCCTACGCCTATGCAAGGCACAGTGCTGGTGAGTAGCTGACATGGCAGCCACGTTTGGCTTCGAGGGTGGATTATTGAGTCTACACCATTGATATACTCAAGGAGTCAAAATAACTGGTACCAAATGGAGACATTGTGCTTTTAGTTCCATTTTTTTAAAATTACCTTATTGGCATACTCATGAATATTAATGAGAACATTAAAAATAGTAAAAAAGTATAGAGAACTTGTGAAAGGATCGGTTACCATGGAAACAGTTACAATTACCTACAGTTCATTGTTTGATTATCAATTTAGATATTTTGCTTTCTGAGTATTTAGTCATCGATTTAAACTACATTTGAAGTTATTTCTGATATTGGTAGGATAAAAATTGAGAGGTTTACGTAATTTCTGTATTTTTGTATTTTTTCTCAATTATTTTCATTAATATCCAAGTATATGCAATTAAGGTAATTCCTAAGTTTAGCTTTTAAAACAAGCACAATGTCTTTGGTACCAGATTTATACAGTCAGCACAAAAACTTTCTGTGTTATGGAAGATTTTTGCAGGTAGGTATCGACTAACAAAATATGTGTGAACAATGAAATGAATGGTTACTATGGAAACATTTAAAACGTTACTTAGATTTAATTCTTTGGTCCTCAAATTTTATATTTTGTTTTCTGATCTAATCAAGGTCTATTTTTTCCCTATTGTTTTATATACGTAGATCTGGTTCTACGTGTAATCAGGGTCTGCTCTATTTGCTTATTATATATACGTAGATCTGGGTCTATGTTTAATCGGGGTCTTTACCTGCCTCACTTCAGGGGTTCGCTTTTCCATTTGTCTCAGTTTATCCTCTGCTTCTTTCAATTTCTCTTGCGTTTCACTCATTTGGTTAGCCATGCTATAATAGCCCGTCTCTGCCTTTTGTTCTAATCTCGCCTTGTATTCCTGATATAATTGTTCAGCTTTGTTAGGGTCAGGTACATAAGGGACCCATTTCATTTGTTTGTAATCGTAGACTTCTATGGAACCCATGTTTGCTTAAGATGGAGCACGCAATGTAACTGGTTTTCTTTAAATACCACGGGCTTCAACTGTTCGTCTAATATATAGAGTCTCACTGCATGCAGTTGAATAGATTTCACCGGTATATACAAGGGCTGAGAAAAGAGCTCAGTCTTTAACTTTTTGTATTTAGTGTTCACTTCTATATTTCTCAAGACCGGAAGTAATGTTTCATTCACATACGACTCTTCCACGAAATCACAACACAAGTAGAGTCGGGTTCTTCTAGGGATGAAATCGCAATCAAGACTCACGTCGATTAAGGCGCAAGACCAATGACCTTCTGAAGTGTAGGGTTTAGGGATTTGGATCCAAAATTCAGAAGGCGAGTTGTTTTGATAAAGTGCGAGAGAATCTCGACTACTAAGAAACAAGTATATGTCCTTCATTCTTACGTCTTCTTATGCCTGATGAGTTCTCACGTCAGTTCATCTCACTACTCATGTCGTGTCGGCCATGGCCCCAACCCTTCCAGGTGAAAACACGGTCTTTTCGGATACTCGATGAACTGTCACATATAAACTATTGGAACTTCTCTATCATGGTCTGTCTTTACTCATCCGGCGTTGTCCTCATCTCATCTAAAATAACTTGAATGAGATATGGGACTCTCACAAGTACGGGGATTACCGAGTGTTGACGTCTAAGGAAAGCCTTCTTTCGTGTAAATGACACATTGTGAGAAGCTAATGTTCTTAACAGCGTGCTCTTTCGTTCGAATAGTTGAGTGTCTCTTCTCAAAGGAGAGACGACACCATTCAACACTCTGACAGCAATCTCACTCAGAGTCTCTAGCTGTCCAGGGGTGATATTCATAAGCGTAGTTTTACGGTCTGTGGTAGACGCCTCTTTCATGTGCAATAAAAAGTGAATACGGAGATAAACTTTTGAATGTTCCATGGAAAAGTAGTAAAGTCAAGCAGGCAAAGCCACATGCAAGACGCAACCACCACCAAAACACCGATAGGCAGCATGACACACACACACAACCACACACCCAAACGCACACACAAACACGAAATGAACACAGAAAACACCAAAAGACACACAAGAACCAGGGACAAACGTCCCACACATGAACAAATCACAAGCACAAAGACGCAAGGCAAACAAAAGGAAGGGTGACAAAGAGAGTACCGCCTTGGCACGGTTAGTAGCAAAAACACCACTGGCAATGCACCCCTCATACATACACTTCCATTCTTACGTATTTCTGGTGTAAAGCTCCATCTCGATCAAAGTTAGATTTACAATATGATGTATTTCAGACATCTTCTTGATGCCCATGATGATGACTTTACCATTCCAAAAACAACTGAATGTTATGCCTTCTTGTTTAAAAGTTACGGTAGGAAACAGTTCTGATTCATAGACATGTTGTTTTTCTTGAATCAGACTTTTCAAATCCAATGGAGCGCTCAGGGTGTGAAAAGCGGATACGGTCATCACTGTGACCACTGTTAATACCACGAGTATACCCATTGTTTGTAGAATGCTTGCATAACATCTTAAGCGCTTTAGACCTTCCGATAGACTCTTGGCCTTTCCGTTACAATGGATTTTACAATTTGAAAAGACTAAACAGTTACCACTAATTCTCCTGTGTTGCCATATGAGACCAGGAAACCGTTCAGGGTCATATCTAACATTTGATAGTTGATAACAAATATCTCTTAAATTTATGAGACATCTTAAATTATCTCTACACACCACATTGGTTAAGTACATGAGCCCTATGATGTCTAATGTTAGAATGATTATAGACGGAGTAATGATGTGTCTTTTGTACAGATAGAGGCATGTGACTCATGAGTGATGTTTGAGATCCTTTTCTGAGATCCACGAGTCATATTTTGAGGGCCAATGCAACCAACGGACCAGTACTTCCTTTTTTTGTTCAGTGTGCGACTTTTCAATACTGTTTCCACTCGATACTCCGAGCTGTCATCTACATTCACAGCCTGAAGTTCTGCCTCATAAAAGCTTCCTTCAATGTCTTCGCTAGACCAATCTTTGAGTTTGTACACGGGCACCCCTTCTCTTTTAAACCTCTTGTTAATCTTAAACAATTCACCTGTCCATTTCTGCGAGTATTGCCTATCACACACAGTTCTAATATGAGAAATTCGCACGGATTGTCCTTCTTTAAATGTGTAGGGTCGTGTTAGTTGAGATTTAGTGGATTTGGTTCTAATCAATTACTGTTGTAACCGACTTTCTCCTTCTTGATCTTTGGTAATGTAAACTGGAATTCTGCACAAGCTTCGATGAGGGGTTTGATTGTATCTATGGACTGTTTCCTGAAGGATGTCTATATAACGTTTGGTATTGTGTTTCAACAAGTATCGAAATAGCTTATGGTTCAAGGTGGAAACTACCCTTTCACAATAATTGCCTTTGGTTTCTGTATTTAGGGCATACAGATGGTGAATGTGTTGTTCTTGGAGATACTTATTTATTTCTTTGGAGCGAAACTCCATACCTCTGTCTGTTCTCACTGTCTTGGGCTGTCAAGATGCGTTGTAAGGTCACCAACACACCTCGTTTACTTGGAACGGGTTCACACCATACATATCTTGAAAAATGTCTATGGCTACTAATACGTATTTATAACTGTCATTGTGTTTGCTTACGTTGACCATATCCATTAAATCCATGTCCCACATACTGTCTAATCCCTCCACAATCACTCTAGATCTAGGAAACTTTCTTCTGGCCTTCCTTGTCAGAGAATAAGCCTCCTGATCTTAAAGCCATTCTTTGATTCTGCGCCTTCCAATCCTGAATTTTTCCTCTTTCACTACTATCTTATACAGTTTGTCCGGTCCTGCATAACTGGCCTGGTGCTTAGTAGCGAAATAAGTGGAGGCTAGATACTGCTTCCAGTCTGTCATTGTACTTATTGTGTTGCAGTGTTTATAATTCTTACGTCACTATATATAGGCGGGTGAGTGAATACCTATGCATCATGTAAACAGTTTGAACCCAGGGTCCATGCTTATAAAAAGTTTTAAGTTGAGTCTGAGTTCGTTCTCAGGTTTTTGATTGGTCAGATTTAAGCCTTTTGGCTAAAATCTGTCCAATCACAAGCCTGGGAACTCAAATCTGAATAATCAAAAGCTTGGGAACTCGAATCTGACCAATCAAAAGTTTGGTAACTCAAATCTGACCAATCCAAAGCTTGGGAACTCAAGTTTGACTAATCAAAAGCTTGAGAACGAAATCAGACTCAACTAAAAAGCTTTATAAGCATGGACCCTTATGTAATTTGGAGCCTACGAGTCTCATTAGGACTTAAATCGCTTGATATCCTGATTGCAATTTGTTAGTCAGATTGATTTTAACCTTAATTTTGAGAATGTTAGTATTATTGGCAGCGGTTTGGATGCAAACAAAGATGACATTATCTTGCGTAATCGCGGCCATTTTGTTTCTATATTTAGTACCAAGAGAGAGCCCATTTGCATATAAGGAGATTGTGGTTTGTCACG
Source organism: Azorinus chamasolen (assembly GCA_963576725.1). Lineage (NCBI taxonomy): Eukaryota > Metazoa > Mollusca > Bivalvia > Cardiida > Solecurtidae > Azorinus > Azorinus chamasolen. Next base: position 7,867,274 of record OY755250.1, on the reverse strand, counting down.
GGTATTGGCGGATAACAGTCAGTCAAGTATGACGTCACATGAGATTTAAATTGAGAAAGATCTGGAGTTGTCTTTGTTTGTATCGAAACCGCTGCCCATACTACTAATGTTGCTGGTGAAACATACTGTATAAATGTGTTCAGTCGGCTAGAGGTTAAATTCTAGGGAGTAATGGGTAAAACGCGTTGGCCCGGGTGAGAGAGGAAACCTCTGAACCGGCTCTGCACTGTTTGTTATGTTACACGTTTTTTGCTTATTGGTATTCCCATGGGTACGAATTGTGCACCACTTGTCGCAGATTTGTTTTTGTACTGCTATGAGAGAGATTTCATGTTGAGTTTGAATCCTCAATCACAAGAAGATGTTATAAAAGCCTTCAATGATACTTGTCGATATTTGGATGATATTTTTAACTTAGATAACCCTTTCTTTAATGCTCTGATTCCTACAATTTATCCTAAAGAACTCAAATTGAATAAAGCTAACCCGTCCGACAATTATGCAGCGTTTCTTGACCTAGACCTTAAAATTAATAATGGAATGATTTCTTCTAAAATATATGACAAAAGAGATGATTTTGATTTTAATATTGTAAATTTTCCTCATCTTGACGGGGATGTTCCCCGTGCTCCATCTTACGGGGTTTATATATCTCAACTTATTCGTTTTGCTAGAGCTTGTTCATCTATTGACGATTTTAACAGTCGAAATCTCATTTTAACTGAAAAACTGCTTAAACAAGGATATAGATACCATAAACTAAGAAAAACTTTCTCTAAATTTTACTATCGAAATCTCTCGCTTATTGGCAAGTACAAATGTAATCTCAAGGTACTTTTGCGACACGGTATTTCACATCCTGAATTTTATGGTGATGTGATTTACAAACTTCGTAGAATTATTGGACATACCCATTTTCTCACTTTGTTCATCAAATATATAAAACAATTCATTAAAAAGGGATATGATCCTGTATTATTACAACATACTGCATGTTTGGTTGTGAACCCTTTTACAGTTGGCAATCACGCTGGCCTCTTTGCATGTACGCCGACAAGAAAGGTTTAGTACTCTATGAAGGCGACCTCTTAAATCCAGAAATGGAAGGAGAACGTCGGATATCTGTACTATTTCATTTTTGTCGTACCCTTTATTACTTTTCTACAGTTACTCTGTTTGCAGCTCAATCATTGAGTACACTAGCGATAGGTGGATACAGTATGTTCAATTAAATGTTTTTTTGTTATACATGCACTTTACCACTGTATTTGCTGTCGCGGTTGTTGTAGATTAGTCGGAGAGGGGATACGTTTATTTACACTGTTTGTCTTTTAGGATGGGGATGGAATAAGGGTGAGGTTGGGCGCCCATAAACCGGTTTAAACCCCCGGTGACTTTTGTCACTGACCGTTCCAAGGCGGTATTTCCATCTTCCTCCTATTGAATGTTTGTTTTGTCTTTGTGCGTCTCTTGTTGTTTTTTCTACCCATGTACATTTGCTGTTTCCTTGTGTTGCTGTTCGGGCGAGTGTTTGTTCTGTATGTGGTATTTCCTGCATGACTCATTTTTGTACTTTTAATCCTTTCCCTTAGGTAAGCGCATTTGAAGCATCTGCAAACAGAGTAGACCCAGATCATATAGGAGCCGTCTGATCAGGGTCTGCTCTGTTTGTTTATGATTTAATACATCATGTATACATCTGATTCTACAGCTTCTGCCCGACCAAAAATATATTGTACATGTTCATATACCATTATAAAACTGTCTAATTAATGTACATGACGTCATTATTTCTTACATGAATATTCAACAGGGAAAGGATTAAAACAAGTGGTTGCTTAATACAGAAAAGATGCAGTAAGCTCCTGTACCACCTGCCTGACAGACCCATAATTAGACCTCTATTTGATGGTCGTTTCAACTATTTTATACTGTAGACCGGTAAACATTTTGAAAATCTGTCAACCATTGAAAACCACGAGGCTATTATCCTCCCAATTTGACCTGAGACTCAATTTATCTTCGGCGTGTTTATCGGGATTATTCGTAATACTCTGTGACAAAAATAGCAAACCAACGCCGGTAATAATCATGTTCCACGAGGATTGTATTCTCATAGCACATTCTTATACATTCGGAAATTTATCCGAATATTGCCGACGATAATAAACGGAATATGCATGAGTCTCAGGTCAAATTGGGAGGATAATACCAAACGTAAGGCTATATACTGCACGTGTCCTTGACCATTTCGGTGCCAAATTGTCGTCTGCAAACCACTTTTGTTAACTCATTTGATAAAAATAAGGGAAAGAGATAAATAAATGTAAAGTTCAAATGACTAATGCACTGAAAAGGCGGCGTCTGATCTTGGACGGTACTATCTTTCGTGCATTTATGTGACATTGGCGGTGAAGGGGTTAATGTTTTGTCTTCTTCACCGTAACATCATGATATCGTAATATCGAAATTATTCTTAATATCATAATATCGTAATAAATCTTAATATCGGCATATCGTAACCAACTGAATATTCATGTAATAAATAACGATATCATCAATATTTATTTATATAAAGGCATATTAATCCTTTCCCTGTTCTATGTTTATTTCAAATTCCAATACCTACTGAATATTCATGAATAAAATAGTTTTAGATCTAATTGTTGTGGAATATGGTATCTATTTTAGAAAGTAAAGACACATATCTTTTAAAATTCCATCAGTAAACAGAAAAGACCCTGATCAGACCGCTTCTATAGGAGTCGTCTGATCTGGGTCTTCTCTGTTTGCAAATGCGTGAACACACGTTTATATGAGGACAGTTATGACGTAATGTATGATTTGAAATATTTGACACAGTCTAGTAACTGTACAGCCAGCGCTATACTAATGTTTGGCACAGTCTAGAAACTGTACAGTCAGATCTAAATTATTGTTTGACACAGTCTAGAAACTGTACAGTCGAAGCTATACTTTTATTTGGCACAGTCTAGCAACTGTACAGTCAGATCTAAACTATTGTTTGACACAGTCTATCAACTGTACAGTTAGAGCTATATTAATGTTTGGCACAGTCTAGAAACTGTACAGTCAGGTCTTTACTAATAGTTGACACAGTCTAGCAACTGTACAGTCAGAGCAATACTATTGTTTGACACAGTCTAGCAACTGTACAGTCAGAGCTATACTAATGTTTGGCACAGTCTAGAAACTGTACAGTCAGATATTTACTAATAGTTGACACAGTCTAGCAACTGTACAGTCAGAGCTATACTATTGTTTGACACAGTCTAGCAACTGTACAGTCAGAGCTATACTAATGTTTGGCACAGTCTAGAAACTGTACAGTCAGATATTTACTAATAGTTGACACAGTCTAGCAACTGTACAGTCAGAGCTATACTAATGTTTGACACAGTCTAGAAACTGTACAGTCAGATCTATACTAATAGTTGACACAGTCTAGCAACTGTACGGTCAGAGCTATACTAATGTTTGGCACAGTCTAGCAACTGTACAGTCAGAGCTATACTAATGTTTGGCACAGTCTAGAAACTGTACAGTCAGAGCTATACTAATGTTTGACACAGTCTAGCAACTGTACAGTCAGAGCTATACTAATGTTTGACACAGTCTAGAAACTGTACAGTCAGAGCTATACTAATGTTTGACACAGTCTAGAAACTGTACAGTCAGAGCTATACTAATAGTTGACACAATCTAGCAGCTGTACAGTCAGAGCTGACCTATTCCAGGAGCAAACAGAGCAGACCTCTTATCTGGATATAGTCTGTGTGCAAAGACATAGACAGCCGTATTTAAGGAGTATTAGAAAAGAGTCCGCGCTGTTTAGTACATTCTGGTGAATCGCAAATACAATCACTACAATGTTTTTCCAATATCGTTATTAATTATAGTGTAACGTTAAGTTTTATGCTAAAATGTTTGGGTTACAGGAAAAATATCGGCGGGAAAGCATAGTTTATGTAAGGGTAAACACTTTATCTTACAGACGTCTTTACACCCTAGTAGATAATGTTATAATAGCACAGAAAAAGACCCACTCGAGTGCTTCTTATACCAAGAGGTACCAGTATATGAATTTAAATATATTGTATATAACACAAATATAACATTCAACTCAATAGGGCCTCGGTGGTCAAGTAGTTGGAGTCCCTAAATGACAATTACTTTGCTTCTCATAGCACTGGGTTGGATCCAGGTCCTAGTCTGATCTGTTAAGTAAGGATGTCGTCCAGCTTGTAAGTAAACTGAAATACTACTAACGTCATGTAAAACCAAATAAATGTTTACTACAAAAATACTAAGAGCACTAATTTAAGTGTCATTTAAGCAACGGTTTATTAATTTAGCTGTTACGATTTCTCAAAATACTACTTGCTAAAGAGTAACAGCTAAATTCGATGCGATTGGTTTGTGATGAAATAAATGATTGTAATCAATACCTAAAAAAAGATTCATTTAAAATTTGGAGCAGGTGGGCCTAACGGTAAAGATAGTAAATATGTTTTTTTTTAATTTCAAAAAATGTCCTTACTGGTGTTTGTTAAAGCTGCACGGAGAACGCCGTCGTTTCAGCTAATTTAGTTCCTTATAAATCAATGTAATTGATATTATGATACAGAACAATTTTGAAAGCAAGTAACGATCTTATTTCAACACAACAACTTTAATCACCAAGAATTTCTCTTTCAGAACGGTACTCCTTTATACGACATTTACCAGTTTATAATAAATGCTTCAACTAGCATTCGACTGTCATGCACTTTGATCAATGGCTCTGTAAAGTATATAATAATATGTAATTTTTTAGGAAAACAATAGAATCGATAGCATTAAAACAGTTAAAACAATTACGGTAACATATGCATGTGGGGTATGCAAACAAATGGTACAATGCCAGTCCGCGAGAACTGCACACGTATTTAGGCATTGGACCGATTTGGCCGTGGACTTATCAGCTGTTTTGCTCTTCGTCTGTCAATTTTTTTCCCCACTCGTTTGTAAATAAAACAATATAACTATAACTCTGATAAATGTTGAAAAAGCAACCTTTTTGCATTGTACATGTATATATTACCTAGGTTATTGGTTATTAGTATTTCTGCGCAAGCAGCCTGTTTCTCCATATGCGTTACTAATCTTCTTTTTAATTTTCATTCTTGTTCAATTATATGTTAATATTTTGTTATTAATTATTACATGTCATTATAAATATTTATTGTCGTTCTGTACGGACAGTATTTTTAGAAGACAAAAATGGTTACTGGTTAGAATCGAGCTCAAGACCCCGCACATGCAAGCCCAGATGCATATCCACTGCATCATGTCAGCTATGTTGAAAACATTGCAGCTTGCTAAGGCTTTTAAAAAACAAAGACTCGCTGTAGCCGTTTCGTTTGGCTTTCATTAGAGTCGGTCGTGTTTTGTTTCAACATAAGTTGGTCTATTAGCCTATCCTCCCAATTTGACCTGAGACTCGATTAAATTTCGGTGTGTTTATCGGGATTGTTCGTAATACTATGTGACAAAATTTAGCAAACCAAAAGCCGGTAATAATCATGTTCCTCGATGATTGTATAGTAAAACCCCTCTAATGCGACAACTCAATGTATAAACATGGTTGTCTTTATAAGTATGTGCTTGCTTAATGCAGGTCAAAAGTTATGCAGAAAGCTCCTACATGTCTTTCGTCCTGTATTCAGCTTCCAGATGCAATTGACACTGTGAATTATATCCCTTTTTGTATTAGAGGGGTTTTACTGTATTCTTATAGCACATTCTGATACCTTCGGAAATATAGTCGAAGATTACCGACGATAATACACGGAATATGCATGCATCTCAGGTCAAATTGGTAACATAATATCCGTACGAACAGTCACAACCCGTCTAGTGTTGTGTCCATAATAAAGGAGAAACAAAACAAACAAACAGATAAATTTTATAATATTGTCCTGTTTTATTGACCTGTCAAAATGTGAATATTCCTACGTCACTGAAAGGATATATTTAGCTTGGGTAAACCTGTGTTTCAAACGTTTTTCACGAGATTCACAATAAATGTACAAGTACTCGAATAAGCCAAGTAGGAAAGCCTTTATTAGCGGAAACAATCGATATTAACCGAAGCTATATATGGCGTGTTCAGCAAGCGTATAATTATTTAAATTTTGACAGGTTAATAAAACTGGACAATACGTTTGTGTCCGTATCGGAATATTCGCCAATCGTCACTCACATTTGAAGGTCATTTCCCGTCTATTTTTAGATGGACTATTTCTGTAGGTAGGGTCATTTCTCTGTCTCTATCCAAGCTGTTGATATTAATGCCTTTTCTATGTCAAATAACACAATTTCAATGTGTCAGCTGTCCGCATATAACATTACCTAATATGTACGTTGTGTCGTATTTACGGCAAATCCGACACAAAATCGAGCTCGTTCTTTAAGTAGTATAGAAACCTGTGACGTAATCAAAATAAAGGTACATGACATAGCTCTATCGATGTGTATAAATAGGATTAGGACATTACAAGGGAGAAAACTGCATATGACTTGACCAACTCATGCTATAGTGATTTCCCTTGGATTTCGGAAATAATCGGGATAGTGAAACAGTTCGAAGGATGGACATATGTAACGCATAAAAATTGAATGATTGTGGTTTAAGATACGGTGTGTGAGAGAATGAGACAGGGACATCAGATGGAGAGGCAGAGAGACAGAGAGAGAGAGACAGAGAGAGAGACACAGAGAGAGACAGACAGACAGAGAGAGAGACAGACAGACAGACAGAGAGACAGACAGACAGACAGACAGACAGAGAGAGACACACACAGAGAGAGACAGAAAAAGAGACAGAGAGAGAGAGAGTCGTATGTTTCACATTCTATTCAATGAATATTCAATGCAAGCTTTTGATTGGTCAGATTTGAGTTCTCAAGCTTTTGATTGGTCAGATTTGTGTTCTCAAGCTTTTGATTGGTCAGATTTGTGCCTAAGGCTCAATTCTCATCAATCAAAAACTTGAGAACGTACTCATTTACCCTGGTCTGACGACTCCTAAAAGAGCTGTCTGATCTCGGACTGCTTTTATATTTGTATTTGCAAAGGCGTATTTATTTAGTAAAGGTGTGACGTAATCTGTGACGTAATATATGACGTATTTATGGAATAAAGGGTTAATCACTTGTAAAACTTTCTTTACCACTAACCAGTCGGTAATTGACCTTCAGAGTTTGGCGAGGATTTTCGGCCAATCATCAAGCCCGATATTTAACCCTTTATCATATTAATGACAAAGTGACAACACCGTTAATATGTTTTTAGAATTTTTTTTAAGACATTGTACATGTATGAACGACGGAGTTTTTATACTGGGCAGAAACTGCGTTATTTCGTAAGCAAACAGTGCAGATACAGATCAAATCTGATATATACATGTACTCTGTTTGCTGAGGCGTGAACAGTGCAGATACAGATCAAATCTGATATATACATGTACTCTGTTTGCTGATGCGTGAACAGTGCAGACACAGATCAAATCTGATATATACATGTACTCTGTTTGCAGAGGCGTGAACAATGCGTATGTATTGAGTAAAACAATGCAAACACAGCTCAAATCTGATATATACATGTACTCTGTTTGCTGAGGCGTGAACAAGGCAGACACAGATCAAATCTGATATATACATGTACTCTGTCTGCAGAGGCGTGAACAAGGCGTATGCATTGAGTAAAACAGTGCAGACACAGCTCAAATCTGATATATGCATGTAGGCCTACTCTGTTTGCTGAGGCGTGAACAAGGCATATGTATTGAGTAAAACAGTGCATACACAGATCAAATCTGATATATACATGTACTCTGTTTGCTGAGACGTGAACAGTGCATACACAGATCAAATCTCATTTATACATGTACTCTGTCTGCAGAGGCGTGAACAAGGCATATGCATTGAGTAAAACAGTGCAGACACAGATCAAATCTGATATATACATGTACTCTGTCTGCAGAGGCGTGAACAAGGCGTATGTATTGAGTAAAACAGTGCAGACACAGATCAAATCTGATATATACATGTACTCTGTTTGCTGAGGCGTGAACAAGGCGTATGCACTGAGTAAAACAGTGCAGACACAGATCAAATCGGATATATACATGTACTCTGTTTGCTGAGGCGTGAACAAGGCAGACACAGATCAAATCTGATATACAATGTATACATGTACTCTGTTTGCAGAGGCGTGAACAAGGCAGACACAGATCAAATCGGATATATACATGTACTCTGTTTGCAGAGGCGTGAACAAGGCAGACACAGATCAAATCTGATATATACATGTACTCTGTTTGCTGAGGCACGAACAGTGCAGACACAGATCAAATCTGATACATACATGTACTCTGTTTGCTGAGCGTGAACAAGGCAGACACAGATCAAATCTGATATATACATGTACTCTGTTTGCTGAGGCGTGAACAAGGCAGACACAGATCAAATCTGATATATACGTGTACTCTGTTTGCTGAGGCGTGAACAAGTCAGACACAGATCAAATCGGATATATACATGTACTCTGTTTGCTGAGGCGTGAACAGTGCAGACACAGATCAAATCTGATATATACATGTACTCTGTTTGCTGAGGCGCGAACAGTGCAGACACAGATCAAATCTGATATATACATGTACTCTGTTTGCTGAGGCGAGAACAGTGCAGACACAGATCAAATCTGATATATACATGTACTCTGTTTGCTGAGGCGTGAACAGTGCAGACACAGATCAAATCTGATATATACATGTACTCTGTTTGCTGAGGCGTGAACAGTGCAGACACAGATCAAATCTGATATATACATGTACTCTGTTTGCTGAGGCGTGAACAGTGCAGACACAGATCAAATCTGATATATACATGTACTCTGTTTGCTGAGGCGTGAACAGTGCAGACACAGGTCAAATCTGATATATACATGTACTCTGTTTGCTGAGGCGTGAACAGTGCAGACACAGGTCAAATCTGATATATACATGTACTCTGTTTGCTGAGGCGTGAACAAGGCATATGTATTGAGTAAAACAGTGCAGACACAGATCAAATCTGATATATACATGTACTCTGTTTGCTGAGGCGTGAACAGTGCAGACACAGGTCAAATCTGATATATACACGTACTCTGTCTGCATTGAGTAAAACATCACTACACGTGCTTGATTTAATTGTTAAGAGTTGTTGCGACGTACCTTCTTAATCCTCTCAGAGTTTGAGAGCTCGTCATATATTAATTACGAGCTTTGCGTGGAAATTCAAATATGGCAATGTGAAGTAATGAAAGGACGTATTAATCGATAATAAGAGATAATTTAACGCTGTTAAAGAAGTAACAGACTACTCCCCTATCCCCGGGCTACAAAATATTGAATTGTGTCATTGACAGTTTACGTCACAGTTTACTTTTCACCTGAACATAAATCACAATAAATAAATAAATGAATAAATAAATAAATAATAAATAAATAAATAAATAAATAAATAAATAAATAAATAAATAAATAAATAAATAAATAAAAATAAATAAATAAATAAATAATAAATAAATAAAATCGTATTTACTTTTGTATGTTTCACATTCTATGGATACAATTCTTATCCATTTGCCCCATGAATATTCAGTGCAAGCTTTTGATTGGTCAGATTGAACTCAAATCTGACCAATCAAAAACTTGAGAACAAACTCAGACTCAACTAAAAGTTTTATAAGCATTTACCCTGGTCTGACGACTCCGAAAAGAGCTGTCTGATCTAGGACTGCTTTGTTTTTTCAAAGGCGTTTTTATTTAGTAAAGGTGTGACGTAATCTACAACGCAATATATGACGTATTTATGGAATAAAGATTAAGGGTTAATCGCCTGTAAAACTTTCTTTACCACTAACCAGTCGCTAATTGACCTTCAGAGTTAGGCGAAGATTTTCGGCCAATCATCAAGCCAAAATATTGAATTGCGTCATAGATAGTTTACGTCACAGCTATGTCATATTTTACCTCATAGATGCGCTATACCTATACATCGCGGGCCTTTCTATGCCTCTAGAAAAAAGTAAATCCGGTTTAAAGGGTTCTATAGGAGTCGCCTGATCAATGGTTGATCTTTTTTTCTATGATTTAATATTGATCTGATTCTACAGTTTATGTCATAATAGAACATTCACTTAATGAATATGCATAAAGTCAAGATGTTCATTGCCTAAAGGATTAATGATGTAGATGCTACATTAACTATGTACCTAATGAATATGCATGACTATTAATTAGAAGAAATGATATACCTGTAATGGCATAGGAACAAAGGGCATTTTGAACCGTAGAAACTGTAGAATCACGCTTACATGTACACTGTTCCATCAGGGAAGAGACCAGACACAGGCCAGCCTTCTGATACAGGACATGTCTTGTGTGTATCTATCCTGTTTGAGAACACTTGTGTCTACCTTAACCTGCGCCCCGATACCTTTTCCCATATCCCGCTACCTTAAAGAGAACTCCGATACCTTAACCAGTACCCCGCTTCCTTAAACTGTACTCCGCTACCGTAACCAGTATCCCGCTATCTTAAACAGTACTCCGATACCTTAACCCATATCCCGCTACCTTAAACAGTACTCCGATACCTGAACCAGTATCCTGCTACCTTAAACAGTACTCCGATACCTGAACCAGTATCCCGCTACCTTAAACAGTACTCCAACACCGTAACCCATATCCCGCTACCTTAAACAGTACTCCGATACCTAAACCCATATCCCGCTACCTTACAAACACTCCGATACCTTAACCAGTACCCCGCTTCCTTAAACAGTACATCGCTACCGTAACCAGTATCCCACTACCTTAAACAGTACTCCGATACCTTAACCCATATCCCGCTACCTTAAACAATACTCCGACACCTGAACCAGTATCCCGCTACCTTAAAACGTATTCCAACACCTCAACCCATATCCCGCTACCTTAAACAGTACATCGATACATTAACCCATATCCCGCTACCTTAAACAGTACTGCGATACCTGAACCAGTATCCCGCTACCTTGAACAGTACTCCGATACCTTAACCCATATCCCGCTACCTTAAACAGTACTCCAACACCTTAACCCATATCCCGCTACCTTAAACAGTACTCCAATACCTGAACCGGTATCCCACTGCATTAACACCTACACCCCTACCTTAAAGTACTTTGATTCCTTAACCCTTATCCCGCTATATTACACCTTTGCAAACAGTGTATCCTGCAGGAACCGTCTGATCAGGGTTTGCTCTGTTTGCTTTTATAATAATATAGATATGAATCTACAAGTTTTGCCATGGCCAAAACTTGTTTCTCTAATTAATATTAATGATGTCGTCCTACATGGAGTATTGGGTTAAAGACATATAGTTATATAAATCATGATAATCTTTGAAAAAGGCCCTTAGTGGTCGAAATATTAGATCAGAACAATTTAAGTATTTATGTATTACATTAATTCCCTTTTTTGGGGGGGGGGGGAAATTTTCTTCATATTTATATAGTTTGAGAAGCGATTAGAGATACTTCACTGTATTGTTCACGTTTGGTTTTCTATCATATGCAATCTCTGTAACTGGTCATCACTATTAGAATATTTTCGCTGTCTTGCCAGAGGCGATATCCCCAAGCTATTTTTAGATTGTAACGTCATATTTGTCATTCCAGAATGAATTTCCGGTAGCGTCGTTTGTTGGTTTGAAAATCGATGCTTGTTGTTCGTAAAACTCTGAGAAAATACGTCATCTTCATGGGGAGTGAAGTCATTCGATGACGTCATATGTTTTGAGTATTGTCTGCTCCCGTCACTTGTAGGTGTACTATTTCCAGAGCTTACTAAACTTCCGCTTATATTGCGTAGGTCAGGAAGTGATATGGATGGTCTACGATGCCGCCGCATGTTGCATTCTGGGATATCTAAATCCCCCGACGAATCGCGCTGACTGTCCTGTAGCTGTTTCATTGGTGGTAAGCTTTTATTCAATGGGATATTCTCTGATAATAAACAATCTTGTTTGTGATGACGCCTCGTTAGACGTGGTGACGTAAGTGATAATGACGTCAAGAATTCTGTCCTATCTGACCAAACATCGCGCATGACTGGTGCAGAGCCGCATTTGACAACTGCGTCGTCATCATCGGAATTGGATCTATGTGTATCAACTGGGTACTTAAATTTTGCTATTTTTAGTCTGCCCTTCCTGTCTTCTTCAAACCTTAAATCACTGTGTGATCTGTTTTTGTTATCACTTTTCCTATAATGTTTCGACCGCGGGTTGGCAACATCACGTGGTGTAGATGAGTACGCAGGCGGAAGTTGAATGACGTCATGAGGTTTAAATTTCTTTGTTTTCTTTTGTTTCAGTTCGTTTGATTTTTCAACTTGTATGTAAGGGTCAAACACACGAAGAATCTGCTTGTTTCCATTCTTCTCAGCAATGCTGTAGGGTGACTGACCTAAAAGCATAAACAGATTTAACATGATTAGTTACAGGAAAATCCAATAAGATTCGTTCCCATTTGTTTTGGGTTTTTCCTGTCCAGGGGTATAGTTATAACTCGTTGCATATTCGGGAAGGAAGCAATTACATACTTAGATGTTCGTATTCTTTGTGAAGCAATAAAATACAAAGATAGATAGAGAGTTAATCCCTTCCCTTATAGAGACACAATTCCATGCTAAAGCGACCTTATTCGAGATCAGATTGATGCCATGCAAAGAATAATGCAGCTTCTACAACGCTTTGATTTTATAATGCCATGAGCACAGGCCAGTTGGCTAAGGCAGACGTTGCAGAACTAGGTTTATAATAATACTATAAGCAAGCAGATCGTAGGGGCCGTCTGATCTGGGTCTACTTTGTTTTCAGATGCATAGAAAGGCGTATTTATGGATTAAAGATATGACGTAACATGTGACGTAACATGACGTATTTATGGAGTAAAGGGTTACTGCCAGTGAGTGTGAACGTTGTCATTTATTGAATGCCAATATAATTATAACCTACTGTACATTTACAATGCCATCAGAGCAAGTGTCTAACAAATCGCGTGTCCTTGAGCGCTTGTATACTTTATTTTGTTATGTGACTGGTGTTTCAATAATTACACTATCGATTTAGCTGGGTCGAGTTCGTGATTATATTCGCATACTCTTCGTTAGGGTCATTGAGCAATGCCGAGTATTTCAGCCTGCCTGGTTTTCATGGGGATGAAATTTTCGTAAAGAACAATAATTTAGGTTGTACTTTAAATAAATCAGAAAGCGAAATATGTTTAGCAGACGATAACTTCCTCGGAATGCTTATGAATGTGGAGAATTATCTGAACTGTTGCTTGATAATGATCTCAGACTTAAAAGTTTATAACAATGGGTCCATGTCGTTTGCATTTCTAACTTACTTCTGATTAAATTGAGGAACTCTTGACCGAGTGTCAAACAGGTTGGATACTGATGAGATGCCGAGTTTCTCGGCCACTCACTGGTGACATGCCGAGTTACTCGGCAAATGCTCTATTCATCACAATGGTTTCACAAAGTGACTTTTACAGAGTCGTCAAAAGTGGTCAATATGAGGGAATGGGTTGATCCAGACTTTTTGCAGACTCGGCGGCGACATGTTTCAGGCTGAGACTGATACCAATCAAGCAGAATCCACAACTGTAGGATAAGCGAGCTTTATGTTTTGAATAATTAATCAAGTATTGATCAAGTGCTTTGTGATGTTTGCAAGTGTCCAGAGTTATTTTACATTAAAAGATGTATTCTGCTCATTTGTAGGACAAAATAACTTTGAACAGAATTTGAATCTATGTGACTTGAAACTATGTTCAACGCTAACGAGGATGGTAAGGAAGGACGTGTTAGTATCGAAAATATAAAAAAACATGGTTGCTGCGGGAACAAGCGGAAACGCATCTTCCATTCACAGAAAAAGCGTGAACGTGCTCATTAAGCCCAGCCTCTCATATTGACGCCAATTGACGCCTTTGTAATAACCACTTCTTGAAACCATTGTGATAAATAGAGCATTTGCTCCTATGGGAGCAAATGCTCTATTTATCACAGTGGTTTCAAAATTAAACAATTCTTAAATTTTCCTTTGTTCTAGTAAATGCTCCTTTTCAGTAGATTTACTCAAAGTGATTGGGTCTAAAATAAGTCTGTGAGGTAATGGATCTAAAACTTGCCAATGAAGTAATGCTTTAAGGAACCGTTGAACAGCAGATGTTCTCGTCGAGATTTGTTTTAAGTTTTCGATTGACTTGTTGCGTCAGTTACTGGTTTGAATATCTATATAATGTTCTAAGCATTATTCCGAATTAGATTAGGAACCTCACCGAACGTATCCGAAGATTTCCACAGTTTTCCGTCTCTTAAAATGTCGGTGGTTTTCTAAGGCTCTAGCAGTATTCTGATACCGGCACTATTAACCCATTACCTCATAGGCTATTTTTATAGTCAACCACTTTGAATAAATCTACCGAAAAGGAGCATTAACTAGAGAAAAGGAAAATTTAGAATTTTGTAGTTTGAAACCATTGTGATAAATAGAACATTTGCTCCTATAAGAGCAAATGCTCTATTTATCACAATGATTTCACAAAGAAACTTTTACAGCAGAGTCATCAAAAGTCTATATCAGGGAATGGGTTAAACAGGAAACATATACTCCAAGAGAAAATGAGCCGTTAGCATTGTTTTCACGGTATGAACAACTTTTGATGTTAATTGTATACAACTTAAACCCATTCATTCCCAAATTGTGTAACCCCTTAGTGCATCGTGTCCCTTAAAAATGGCATAGGCAAACAGTCTTGGGCAAACATTCTTCCTCTTGCAGGGATTGCTCTACATTCAATGTGTTTCCTCATAGGCAAACAGTGTAGATCCCGATCAGATGGCCTTTGCTTGTTGAATACTAAGGAATAATGATATCATGAATATTTATTAGCTAAACTTTTATAATGGCATATGCTCGCAACTTTTATTTTTATTTTATTTATTTTATTTAGATCTAATTTGTCGTATCATCTTGCTCGCCCATGTTCCCAAAAGCGTGAAAAGCATTTATATGAAGGAAAGGGTTATGGATATTATATTAACCCAGTTGCGCCCAGTGGATTCTTCCATGTTTATATATTAGATTAGTCCATTTTTTATCTAAGGGGTGCATAGCCTAAATTTTCAATTTCGTTTTGTTTTATATTGAAATTCCTATCAGAAAACAGTGTAGACTCTGATCAGAAGCCGCCTTGTGTGGCGTCTGATCAGAGTCTACACTGTTTGCCTATGTCCTATATATGGGCTCCAGGGAGCAAATGGATTAATGCAAAGATCTAGATAAGATGCGTAAATTTAAGCAATTTCAAGAACAGTTTCTTTTATTTCTCTATGAAACCTTATACTGTGACCACTCTTTAGAATCGTCTCAAAGAGACGATTCTACAGAGTAGTCACAGTATAGGGTTTGGTGGAGAAAGGACGAATTTAGTACTTGGGTATGCACTTTTATTTGTAGATCTGTATGGTTGACGTACAATTATAAAATCTTAAAATCTATGGTAATGTTTAAGCAACTTCAGGTGTATCATGAGTTAAATGTTTTAGCAACCTTAGGTGTATCATGAATGCAATGTTTTTAGCAACCTTATGTGTATCATGAATTTAATATTTTAGCAACTTTAGGTGTATCATGAATGAAATGTTTTAGCAACCTTAGGTGTATCATGAATTTAATATTTTAGCAACCTTAGGTGTTTCATGAATGCCATGTTTTAGCAACTTCAGGTGTATCATGAATTTAATATTTTAGCAACCTTAGGTGTATCATGAATGCAATATTTTAGCAACCTTAGGTGTATCATGAATGCAATACTTTAGCAACCTTAGGTGTATCATGAATTTAATATTTTAGCAACTTTAGGTGTGTCATGAATGAAATGTTTTAGCAACCTTAGGTGTATCATGAATTTAATATTTTAGCAACTTTAGGTGTATCATGAATGAAATGTTTTAGCAACCTCATGTGTATCATAAATGCAATGTTTTAGCAACCTTAGGTGTATCATGAATGCAATATTTTAGCAACTTAAGGTGTATCATGAATGAAATGTTTTAGCAATCTTAGGTGTATCATGAATTTAATATTTTAGCAACTTTAGGTGTATCCTGAATGCAATGTTTTAGCAACTTTAAGTGTATCATGAATTTAATATTTAGCAACCTTAGGTGTATCATGAATGCCATGTTTTAACAACTTCAGGTGTATCATGAATTTAATATTTTAGTAACTTTAGGTGTATCATGAATGAAATGTTTTAGCAACCTCAGGTGTATCATGAATGCAATGTTTCAGCAACCTTAGGTGTATCATGAATGTAATGCTAAAATTATTTTTGAAACTCCAATGTCTGCCTTTAATGCTGGAAATGTATCGAGTTGTACGAGTGACGAGTTATGAAGACTGTCGGATTATGAAGATTGCCGAGTTGTGTCGTGTTGTTACGAGTGTCGAGCTGTGACGAGTGCCGAGTTATGAAGAGTGCCGAGTTGTTCCGAATTCCGAGGTGTGACGAGTGTCGAGCTGTGACGAGTATTTTAACAGTTCCTCTAATACATTGACAAGATCCAAGCTACTGACCACTTACAAATTCCCTTAATTGAGGCCTTTTGACGACCCTGTAAAATGTTACCGTTTGTATCATAGTAAATGAAGGAAAGGGGAAGTATTGTGTGAAGAAGCCCCTTCATTTCCCTATTTTCCATTGGTTTACCCTGCAGACTCAGCAACCCTGCCGCCTTCTCTCTCTCTCTCTCTCTCTCTCTCTCTCTCTCTCTCTCTCTCTCTCTCTCTCTCTCTCTCTCTCTCTCTCTCTCTCTCTCTCTCTCTCTCTCTCTCTCTCTCTCTCTCTCTCTCTCTCTCTCTCTCTCTCTCTCTCTCTCAATTTCTATCTTCCCCTCACTCACTCTCTCACACTCTGATCCTTTGAAATCATATGCGTATATTTGCGTGACTGTCATTTTTGCTGTGTATTTTATTACTCCATTCACTGTAAGGAAGGTCTTTATCTAAGTTGGAAAAACTTTTTGCCCAACCCCATTTCTGGTTATTATGAAATAAAACATGTTTAAACTAAACTAATAGACGAGTACAAATTTGTGACGGGTTTTGGAGTTGTGACGACTGACGAGTGCCGAGTTGTGACAAGTGTCCCTAAACAGGGACAAGACAAACAGTATAGACCATACAGATCATATTCAAGCATGTCAAGACAAGAAAATTGTCGCACAGATGGCTACGAGAAGTTAACTGTTTCATTGCCATGGAAACCGAAAATCGACTAATAAGACATTTTACAATAGGCAAATATGTGGTTACATTTCCAAACTGCTTCACACCAGACGAGTTGCCGAGTAACTCGGCATCTCGACAATCTTCAAACTGTTTGACACATTGACTCTGTTTATGTATGTTTTGTAATCATTTTCTCTGTTCTACATGTATATATAGATCTACTTGTTGAATATCCATAGCCAAAGTAGATACAGTACAACCCCTCTAATGCGACCACTTAGTGAATAAACATATTCGTTTTTGTAAGCAGGTGGTTGCTTAATGCAGGATAAAAGTAATGCAGAAAGCTCCTCTAGGAGCTTTCTGCATTACTTTTGTCCTGCATTTAAAGTACAAAAATGAGTCATGCTGGGAGCACCATATACAGAACAAACAGCCGCCCGAACAGCAACACAAGGAAACAGCAAATGCACATAAATATAAAAACATAAGAGACGCACAAAGACAAAACAAACGTACAATAGGGGGAAGATGGAAGTACCGTCTTGGAACTGCCAGTGACAAAAGTCACTGGGGGTTAAGCTACCACCTGCGTCTATCACCCAGAATTGTACCTCTTTTAGGTGATCGCAATAACGTGGTTATACTATAATCATAATGGAATATTGAAGGTGGAACAATGTAGCCATTTTATAAAGTAAAGAAACAGATATATCAATTAAATTCCATTAGCAAACAGAGCAGGCCCTGATCTGGGTCTACTCTGTTTGCAAATGCGTGAAAACACGTTTATATGAAGGAAAGGGTTAAATAAATTGAAGGAAATTGCAATGTATGTAAAACTTAAAAAAAGACGACATTGTTTTTAGACGAACATCAAAACATTTGGCAACTCAGACACTATTATTATTTTTCAGTATGAGAATATGTTTTTACTCCATAAATACATCTTTCTACGCCTTTGCAAACAGAGAAGACCCAGATCAGACGGCTCATGTAGGAGCCATCTGATCAGGGTCAGTTGTTTGTTTCTGATGTGATGCAGATACGATTACGTAGTTACTACTGTTGTCAAATACACATGTCGAGGGCTTGGTGCAAAACTATTCTAACTCCTTCACTTTGTGAAGGAGTTAGAATAGTTTTGCACCAAGCCCTCGATGTGCCCATGTGCTATTAACCCTTCTCTTGTTGAATTTTAAAATGCTGCCCTGTTGTATAATTACACATACCTTCACTGTGTACAAGTATTTCGCTGCGCAATCATTGCTGTGGAGTGCACTGGTTGCACAATCAACTTGTAAATAGTGCAGACCCTGATGAGACAGCTCCTGCAGGAGCTGTCTCATCTGGGTCTTCATTATTTACAGGTAGGTATATTGACGTGAATAGCAAGCGAAGGGTTAAAACAATTAGTCCAATTTCTATTGATGACGTCATTATCTCTTACATGGTTTTTCATGGAGTAGATTCTAAATGATTAAATATTAACAGACTAGCTGACCTTTTTTATTGCAGATAGTCAGTAGACTGGGTCCATCTTCATGGTGCAATAAATCCTCTATTGTGTACAGATCACAGTTTTGTACTGCGTAACACAAGGCCGAGTTCCCGTCAAAGTCTAATATAGTGACGTCAGTAATCTCGTACCACAGAAGGGCTTCAATAATAAAGGGCTTGTTAGAAATGCACGCGTGCATCAGAAAAGTCCGACCCCAAGAATCTTGAATGTTCACATCCGGGTCCTTTTCAAACATGGTTTCCAGAACGGGCTGCATGGTATTAAGATCCACATCCATGTAACATATTTTCATTAACAAAGTTTGAAGATCATGTGTGACATCACGGTAATCGATATCGACGTCACTTTCACCGATCATAGATACAGCGCGCGTGACGTCACAGTCGGTGAGAGCCGACTGGATCCGTTTGTGAACGTAACTGTTATCCACCATTTCAGAATGTTTACCGTGGTTTGCCTACATTAAGCACGTGCCTTGATTGTGTTCAAGAATGAAAATCAGCCCCTATTAGAGTTTCCTTGGTAACCTGAAAATAAAAAAGAGAGAAAATAACATATCCAATCTTCTTATGTCTTGACTTGTATGTTTCGATCCATTTGAGACACACGGCAACTTGAAGCGTCTTATTAACCCTTCGCTTGCTGAATTTTAAAATACATTTCTCCTTCTTTACCCGTGTCCTGTTGTATAATTACATATATCTTCACTGTGTACAAGTATGTCGCTGTGCAATCACTGCTGTGGAGTGCACTGGTTGCAGGAGCTGTCTTATCAGGGTCTTCACTATTTACAGGTAGGTATATTGGTGTAATTAGCGAGCGAAGGGTTAAGACCCAAACCGAAAAGGAAAGAAAATATAAACAAAATAACGAAAATTGTAGCAAACGACAAGTTTGCAGATGACAGTGTTTGTCAATGAAAGAATTCAGGATGACAACAAAAGTATTCCAAAAATGATCGGAATATCCAATGACACGTGGTATTTTATCGATTTCCATTTAATGTGTATTATTGTTCATTAACCTGTTGTACACAGCCGTCCTATCATGGTCTGTTCTGTTTGCTAATGCTATAACAGATAAGATTCTACAGTTTCTGTCATGGCCACTATTTCACGCGTCCATGCGCTTTCATAAAACTCAGTCATTTTTTATTACATGAATACGAGCATCCCATAGTGTTAAGATGATCCCAAGCGAAATAACTCTTCATTGAACAAAAGCGCACAGTGCTTCATTGAACAATAGCGCACAGTGCTGCATGGAACAATAGCGCACAGTGCTTCATTGAACAATAGCGCACAGTGCTGCATGGAACAATAGCGCACAGTGCTTAGCCCCGATGAGACTATAGTAAAACCATCTAATGCGACCACGGAATGAATAAACATGGGCGTCGTTATAAGCAGGTGACTGCTCAATGCATGACAAAAGTAATGCAGAAAACTCCTCTAGGATCATTCTGCATTACTCGTGTCCTGCATTAAGCTACCACCTGCCTCTACCGCCCAGCATTATACCTCTTTTAGTTGTTCGCTTTAGAGGGCTTTTACTGTATGTGTAGAAATGAATGTTTGGCTTCAATGGATCTCGTGACATGTAATATTCATTTCATTTTTATCTTGTTGAATCGTGACCTGGCTGATATCGCAGAAATCTTGGCTCAAGATCAGACACTGTGTAATTCGGAGTCTTATCTAGATCCTGGTTATTCGGGTAGATCAGATACTGTGTAATTCGGAGTCTTATCTAGATCCTGGTTATTCGGGTAGATCAGACACTGAGCTATTCGGAGTCTTATCTGGCTGATAACTATTTGTGTGAAGAAAATTAAAGACAAAGCCACTTTGGAGCACGGAGAAAATGAGAATACTAGTAGCTGAAATTTATTTGGCGCCGAAAGTGTTAATTAAAATTTTAACCTTTCGCTTGCTGAATATTAAAATACATTTGTCCTTCTTTACCCATGCCCTGTTGTATAATTACATATATCTTCACTGTGTACAAATATTTCGCTGTGCAATCACCGCTCTGGAGTGCACTGGTTTCACAATCAACTTGTAAATAGTGCAGACCCTGATGAGACAGCTCCTGACGTGAACAGTAAGCGAAGAGTTAAGATAATACCTCTAAACCAGTCGTTAATTTAGTAATCGTTAATTTAGCAGTCGTTAATTTAGTAGTCGTTAATTTAGTTAATATAGTAGTCGTTAATTTAGTTAATTTAGTAGTCGTTAATTTAGTAGTCGTTAATTTAGTAGTCGTTAATTTAGTAGTTGTTAATTTAGTAGTCGTTAATTTAGTAGTCGTTAATTTAGTAGTTGTTAATTTAGTAGTCGTTAATTTAGTACAGATATAACGACATTCGTGACAAGTAGTAGCTTAATGCAGGGTGAAAGTCATGCAGAAAGCTCCTCTTGTAGCTTTCTGTATGACTATCACCCTGCTTTAAGCAGCATGTTGTCTAAAAGTATCTAAATTCCTCTTTACTAGAATTCCGGTTAAGACAGTTTCTGTTGTATAGTGCGTGTGTGTTTGTTGGGGGGGGGGGGAATTCAAACTGTTCTGTTCAATACCCGCCAATGGACAGGTATATACACGATCAATACCCGTCAATGCACAGGTATATACAACACGATCAATACCCGTCAATGCACAGGTATATACACGATCAATACCCGTCAATGCACAGGTATATACACGATCAATACCCGCCAATGCACAGGTATATACACGATCAATACCCGTCAATGCACAGGTATATACACGATCAATACCCGCCAATGCACAGGTATATACACGATCAATACCCGTAAATGCACAGGTATATACACGATCAATACACGTCAATGCACAGGTATATACACGATCAATACCCGCCAATGCACAGGTATATACACGATCAATACCCGTCAATGCACAGGTATATACATGATCAATACCCGTCAATGCACAGGTATATACACGATCAATACCCGTCAATGCACAGGTATATACACGACCAATACCCGTCAATGTACAGGTATATACAATTCACAACAGGTCACCCTTTGACATCTGAATGTTTAAAATGGAATGTCCTGCCAGTATTTAATAATTGATTTTAAAATGGAATGTCCCGCCAGTATTTAATAATTGATTGAGTCTATTCCGTATGAATGGCTTACACGATCAGATGATATTGAATGACGAACAGTGCAAACCCTGATCAGAGAGTTTCTTAAGGATCCCTCTGATCCGGATCTACACTATTTGCGAAGTCCAGTATAGGCGATTCTGGAAGTCAAAGGTTTAATTATCGTTGTATATGTACGGCGAGGGACCGTGGATGAAAGCATTAAATTTGAATAGGATAAAACAGGCGAACCTGTCTTAACCCTTCCCGCCATAAATATTCATGCAAGAAATAATGACGTCGTGAATATTAATTAGATTGATTGTTTTGGCAATGGCAGAAACTGTAGAATCATATCTCTATTACATCATAAGCAGACAGAGAAGACTACAGGAGCCGTCCGATCTGGGTATACTCTGTTTGCAAAGGCGTAAATATACGTACAATAGTACCCCTCTAATGCGACCACTTAATTAATAAACATGGGTGTCTAGCTGCTGC
Organism: Azorinus chamasolen; assembly: GCA_963576725.1. Lineage (NCBI taxonomy): Eukaryota > Metazoa > Mollusca > Bivalvia > Cardiida > Solecurtidae > Azorinus > Azorinus chamasolen. The sequence continues at coordinate 7,844,731 of OY755250.1, read as the reverse complement.
CTCTACCACCTAGAATTATACCTCTTTTAGGTAGTAGTAGTAATAGTAGGTCGTTATACATTTGTAGTAGTAGTAGTAGTAGTAGTAGTAGTAGTAGTAGTAGTAGTAGTAGTAGTAGTAGCAGTAGTAGTAGCAGTAGTAGTAGTAGTAGTAGTAGTAGCAGTAGTAGCAGTAGTAGTAGTAGTAGTAGTAGTAGTAGTAGTAGTAGTAGTAGTAGTAGTAGTAGCAGTAGTAGTAGTAGTAGTAGTAGTAGTAGTAGTAGTAGTAGTAGTAGTAGTAGTAGTAGTAGTAGTAGTAGACATGTTTGCAGATTTCAAACTGTGCCCATCTCCCCTGTGTCCCTGCGGCAATGGACACTAAACTACACATCACAGTCTACAGAGACGCCCACTGGTGCCACTAGATCGAACAAGACCATACATCGAACAAGACCATAGTTTATTTATAACGTCTGTACCTTAATACATATATATAGTATTTAATAAGGACAGTAAAACTTCTCTGTAACGACCACTTAATTACCTCATACTCCTATAGGAGCGTTCTGTTTTACGTTCACCTTGCTTTAAGCAACCATCTGCCAATAACACCAACTAATTAACACAATTTAGTGGTCGTTATAGAGAGGTTTTACTGTATGTAGATACAGCTGAACTTCAATAACTCGAACTTCAAGGGACCATTCAAATTAGTTCGAGTTAACAGAGGTTCGAGTCATCCGATTTATAATCTGACCAAAATCTCAAGTTCACAGCTTAATGCGGGCCTAAAGTAATGCTGAAAGCTCCTTAGGAGCTTTCAGCATTACTTTAGATCTGTATTAAGCTGTAACACGTGTTTCTAGATATATGTAGCGATACCGTTTAAAATAGTTCTTTACCACATAATCTACCATGTGTGAGTGCCGTAACAGAGTGCCGTATTTCGCAGAATCGCATTTTGATCCAAATTAGCAAGTTAGCCAATCGTAGCGCTCGTTTAAAAAGCGTTAGCCAATCATAGCACTCCATGCGGGTCGTCCGTTGTATTATTACGTTGTTTGTAAATCAATGGCAGAAACAGCCGTCAGATAGTCTGTTTTATTTCCTATGACATTTTAAAGATTATGTGATAAAAAGAATATTACATTCGTGTTTATTATACATTGTTTTTATGAAACGAATCTACTATAATATGACACTAGCTATGTAATGAACACTCATGGCCGAAACGGATTGCGTCCGAAACGACCCGGGACCATTAATTTTGACTATACTCTAGGTTTACCCTGTTTGCAAAGATGTATATATGAAGAAAATGTTGTGCCTGGGTCTTAAATCATGCTCTAACATAAAATATGTGTATTTATTAAATAAAAACACTAATTATTACATATTATTAATAACCCGCAATTCTTCACTCAATTATGTATACACTCCTTTCGAGGGATTTAATGTGGCGAAAGGAGTAAGTAATCCGTTTTCCCTGTAAAATGTCATCAATGTATTAATGATGTGTTCATATATTCAGGCTTCTATCAGTATATTAATGCCAAATAAATATAAAATATAAAAATTATGTACATATCATTTATAATAACTAACAAATTGCCATTATTAATTTTTAATCCTCCTTTCGCCTCCTTTCGCCCAAAGTCATCCTTTCATATTTTAGGCATACTCGGTTTCGCAATATCTTAGTCATTTCCTCGGTGATTATCCTTGATGATCTTGCCGTTGCGGTATTATACATTTTGTATTAGCCCCGACAATTGGGGGAATCATTTTCTAACATTTTCATTTCCAAAATACAAACAATTATACAGCGGAAATAAATATGTCGACCTGTTTCCAACTACATATAATTGTATTATTCCAGCCATACTGTTTTTACACTCATAAACCACAAATTACAATTCTACAATAGTTTCACAAGTCTTGATAAATCAGCCCTCCTACCAGTGAAATTCAACCTAATGCGCTACATAAAGACGCGACAGCTAATGCTCTCGCGCCGATAAGTAGTAGCCAACATTAAAATTACCGGACCACGACGACGACTACGACGAAACGACGGTGACAACGACGACGACACGCAGACACCGGAGTTACGACAATACCTCGTACGTTTTCTTCGAAAAACAGACGAGCTAAAAAAAAAAGTTGCAGCAGACGACACAATTTGCAGGCTACATAAAGATGCAGCGGAGTGGTTAATGCATATTCATGTAAGAAACTATGACGTCACGAATATAAATTAGATTAAGTTTTGAGATGTTAAATTAATGAATATTTTGCCAAAGCAGAAACTGTAGAATCAGATATTATTCCATAAGCAAACAGAGCAGACCCTGACCAGACGGCTCCTCTGGGTCTACTCTGAATTCAAAGGCATGATACATTAGTAAAGGAGTGGACAAGCTGATCTACTACAATAAATAGTTTATGATTATTAACCCTTCGCTTGCTATTCACGTCAATATACGTACCTGTAAATAGTGAAGACCCAGATGAGACAGCTCCTGCAGGAGTTGTCTCATCTGGGTCTGCACTATTTACAAGATGATTGTGCAACAAGTGCACTCCACATCAGTGATCTTGTACACAGTGAAGATATATGTAATTATACAACAGGGCATGGGTAAAGAAGGAGAAATGTATTTTAAAATTCAGCAAGCGAAGGGTTAATTAATCTTCTGCTGAGTGTGAGCTTGCTGATATTTGTAAACAACATGGATCTATATGAGACGCCGAGTAACTCGGCAACATTGACCCAGATCAGACGCCGAGTAACTCGGCAACATGGATCAAGTTCAGTAAATAGTTTCTCAAATGATTTTAACAAATTGAAAATTGAAATTAATTACAATTTCATAAATTTGTAGTAGATCGAAATCCGAACTTTGACAGACATATTAGTTTCAGCAAGCGAATGGGTTAACCTTTAGCCTGTTGAGAATATTATTTTCACAGAATTGTTCACCTACTACAGTTTAGAAATTCAAGTTATAATAAATGTGTCTACCAAAATGCAATCAGAGTGTCAAACAGTCTCGATCCTGATGAGACGGCGAGTGACAACTGTTTACACAGTTATTCACTCATCCGCCCATAGCAGGCTAAAGGTTAAGCTTTATGCTAGATCTACGCCCCTTTCAGATAAAATGTCACATTTTTAACACGAGATTGGTTGGATCGTGGTGAATGAATGAGAGAGTGAGAGAGTGAGAGAGAGAGACAAAGAGAGATCAAGATCAGAATGGTTGGATCGTGGTGAATAAATGAGAGAGTGGGAGAGAGTGTGTGTGTGAGAGAGAGAGAGAGAGAGAGAGAGAGAGAGAGAGAGAGAGATAGAGAGAGAGAGAGAGAGAGAGAGAGAGAGGGCATTGCAACCCTATATATAGGTTATTATTACGGCGCCGAGACAGGAGACAAGTCGTAGCATCATCCCAAATGCAGAGAGATCAGTAAACATACATGTATGGTGTATGGGTCCAGAAACTTAACCCGTATGAATTCACGTGTTTGCAAACAGAGTAGACCCAGAACAGACGCCTCCTGCAGGAGCAATCTGACCAGAGTCTGCTGTATTCGCTTATCAAATACATTTTGATACAGATATGACTATACAGTGTCTGCCATGACCAAACATTCTCATAAACTCGTGATGCACATAGGATAGGTTGGTCTTGGTAGAAACTATAGAGTGCACGTGCGTAACATTAACTAGAGTTTGTTTTTGAGAAAAACACATGTCTCCCCACCCCCGGTACCCACCTCCGCTACCATAAGAGAAATGAATTCATCCCCTGGCACCCTCTACCCTGGCACCCATAAGAGGAATAAATTCATATGTCAAAATAGAATAGGAGGAGTAAGCTGCACAAGAGTTTTTCGCTATATTTTCTATATAAGGAAAAACTACAAAGGGCAATAACTTCTGTCAAAATTGTTGCAGCCAAAATTCAAAACCACATGACCATCCTCACATATAGCTGGTTCGTATGTAAAAGTTTGAAGGAAATCCCTCTAATAGTGTAGGAGAAGTTAGCTGCACAAGAATTTTAACAGACAGACAGACGGACGGGCGGACGGACAGACAGACAGAAAGCACAACATCAATATGTCTCCCTCCCCTAAGGGGGGGGGGACATAATTTGAAAAATGAAAACATAACTATGGCCAAAGTGGAACAAAAATGGAAGGCGAAGGGGGTAGACTTTGACAACGCTGTCTTGTCATGTAAGCTTTAACCCATTCCCTCATACTAACGCCTTTTGGCGCCTCTGTAAAAGCCATCTTTTGAAACCATTGTGATAAATAGAGCATTTGCTCCTATAGGCGAATGGGGTAGACTTTGACAACGCTGTCTTGTCATGTAAGCTTTAACCCATTCCCTCATACTAACGCCTTTTGGCGCCTCTGTAAAATGGAAGGCGAAGGGGGTAGACTTTGACAACGCTGTCTTGTCATGTAAGTTTTAACCCATTCCCTCATACTAACGCCTTTTGGCGCCTCTGTAAAATGGAAGGCGAAGGGGGTAGACTTTGACAACGCTGTCTTGTCATGTAAGCTTTAACCCATTCCCTCATACTAACGCCTTTTGGCGCCTCTGTAAAATGGAAGGCGAAGGGGGTAGACTTTGACAACGCTGTCTTGTCATGTAAGTTTTAACCCATTCCCTCATACTAACGCCTTTTGGCGCCTCTGTAAAATGGAAGGCGAAGGGGGTAGACTTTGACAACGCTGTCTTGTCATGTAAGCTTTAACCCATTCCCTCATACTAACGCCTTTTGGCGCATCTGTAAAATGGAAGGCGAAGGGGGTAGACTTTGACAACGCTGTCTTGTCATGTAAGTTTTAACCCATTCCCTCATACTAACGCCTTTTGACGCCTCTGTAAAAGTCAGCTTTTGAAACCATTGTGATAAATAGAGCATTTGCTCCTATAGGAGCAAATGTTCTATTTATCAAAACTACACATTTCTAAGTTGTCCCCGGGGGAGCATGCCCCCGGATCCCTATAGCCACGGTGAGTACCTTATATTTGGATTCAGCTACGCTGCTGACAACGTAGACCCTGCAGAGGCCGTTCAATATGGGTCTACCCTGTTTTCAAAGGCGTGAAAACGTTTTTAAATTAACGAAAAGGTTAACACTAATGAAATGATCATTTCATGAATATAAAATTTTATTAATTTATATGTTTCCAAAGGTAAAAGTTTTGAAAAGGAATCTTGGACAAAACTGTAGGATCAGATCTGTACAATTCCATAAGCAAACAGGCCAGACCCTGGTCAGACATCTCCTGTAGGAGCCATCTTATTTGGGTCTATTTCTGTTTGCAAAGGCATGCAATGCATTTAAACCATTTCCCTGTTCTATGTTTATTACAAATTTCATTACCTACTCAATATTCATGGACATATTAGTTCTAATGAACTATGGCGCGTTGAACATTATAGCCACGTTAGAAGGTATAGAAACACATCTATCAAATTCCATTAGCAAACAGAGCAGATCCTGATCATAGACGTCATTATTTAGGTTGCATTTGGATCCAGATGAGACGCCGAGTAATTCAGTGCCAAGACCCATTTGACGCTTATTCTTTACCAATTTACACTAATTATTTACAATTTGACACTCGTTTTTTACCATTTGGCGCTTGTTCTTTACCCATTTGACACTTTTTCTTTACATTTTGACGCTTGTTCTTTACCACTTTACACTGATTATTTACAATTTGACACTCTTTTTTTACCATTTGACACTTATTCTTTACCATTTGGCACTTGCTCTTTACCACTTTACACTAATTATTTACAATTTGAGACTCTTTCTTTACCATTTGACGCTCGTTCTTTACCATTTTACACAGATTATTTACAAGTTGACAATCTTTCTTTACCATTTGACGCTCGTTCTTTACCATTTTACACTGATTATTTACAAGTTGACACTCTTTCTGTACCATTTGACGCTCGTTCTTTACCATTTTACACTGATTATTTACAAGTTGACACTCTTTCTGTACCATTTGACGCTCGTTCTTTATCATTTGACACTCATTATTTACGATTTGACACTCTTTCTTTACCATTTGATACTCATTATTAATCTTTCTTTACAATTTGACACTCTTTGTTTACCATTTGGCGCTTGTTCTTTATCATTTGACACTTGTTCTTTACCATTTGACACTCGTTCTTTATCATTTGACACTCCTTCCTTACCGTTTGACACTCGCTCAACCCTTTACACACAGAGTAGACCCAGATCGGAGCCGTCTGATCAGGATCTGCTCTGTTTGTTTATGAAATTATAATAGACCTAACGCTTTAGTTTCTAACAATACCAAACAATCCTCTATAGATAAGTACATGTAGGCCATTATTAAAAATCAGACAATTAATATTCATGACGTCATTATTTCTGACATGAATATTGAACAGGGACAGGGTTAAGAGTTACTCAAAGCATTGATCTATTCGAAAGTAACCTATATTGCGCGTTATCTACATGTGAGCAGTCATTGTTTTTTAGGAGCTGCGTAAGAGTTGTGAATGTGAATTAAAAAAGCTAAATGGAAATCCATTAACCCTTTAACTGCCAATGCCGGATCTGTGATTACTTATGCAAACAGTTTGGATTCAGATGAGACGCCGAGTAACTCGGCGTCTCATCAGGATCCAAACTGTTTGTTAGTGTTACTATGTTTTCGAAACAAAAATGAAGAAAATAAAAAAATTGAAAATTTGTAGCAGACGACAAAGTTAGCAGACAACAGAATTTGGCAGCGAAAGGGTTACAAGCGTCTGTAGGTAAACAATCTTTAGATTTGAAATTTGAATACACTATACAATTCGTACTTAGCGAATCCTTGCTTGTAGCTACGGCTAATCTGCGATGATCTTGGCAAGGAGTTTGGATCCAGATGACTCGCCGAGTGAATGCCGAGTGAATGCCGAGTGAATGCCGAGTGAATGCCGAGTAATTTGGCGTCTCATCTGGGTCCGAACCCTTTGATGCACTCACTGTATTGTTGAAGAGAGACAAATGACAGGAAATTTCGAGAATGGTAGCACACGACAGTTTGTTTGTTCAGACGGCAATGACTCGTTAGTCGTTTACTCAATCGCATTTCTACACCTTTGCAAACAGAGTAGACCCAGATCAGACGGATCCTATAGGAGCCGTCTGATCGGGATCTGCTCTGTTTGCTTATGAAATAATGTGTATATAGATTCTAGTTCTAAAGCTTTGTGCCATTGCCAAAAAATCCTTTGTTCATGTGGCTTTATAAATTAATTATAAATTATTGAGTTGGTATCATTAATTATAAATTCTAAATTATTCTAATTTATCACATAATCTGCCGTGCGGGAGTAACGAAACAGAGTTCCTTAATTCGAGGAAATGCACTAGTGCATTTTTATGCAAATTAGCAGTTTGACTCCGGTCAATATGATTCTAAAAGAGAATACGGGGAACCAAGGCGTTCCTTTTATCGTGAGCAAATCGTAGCACTCCATGTGCGTCGTCCATTGTACATATTACTACGCCGTTTGTAAACAATGGCCGGAGCAGCCGTCATCTATAGTCTGTTTCATTTTCTAACGCATTTTAAAGCTTATGTGATATTCGTATTCATTGCAAACTGTTTTCATGAAACTCGTTTACTATAAGCCTTTAATGATTGAATATGACACTTACTAAAGCTCGTTTCATATTATTATATTGAAAACAATTGTAGTGAATACTCACTCATGTAAGATCCTAGTCTACATAACATTAATTTTGTTCTAAAACAAGAACGTAACTATAGCTTCAGAAATGTATTTTAAAGATATATCATCTGTTTTCAAGGGAAATATTCAAAATATGCCCAAACAGAATATATCTATTTCTGAGGTTATCGGTTGTTTATAGAAATTAACTAAAACAAAGGCTTTCATTTTGGCAGACATCGTTATGCATGTTGTGGAGTTGTCTGGAGGGGGAAGTTTATTTACATTTCGACTTTGGTGAAAGTGGGATAAGGACGTGGTTGGGTACCCGTAAACCAGGTTTAATTCCCCCAGTACCTTAATTTGGTTGCTGGCCGTTCCAAGGCGGTACTCCTGCTTTCAGCCTACGGTCAATTTTGTTGTTTAATATGCTTAATGTTTAATGTTTTCCGTCTTGATATGCGTCCTGTTATGTTTTGTCTTGTGGCCATACCGTTTCTTGTTTGATGGTGTTTGGTGCGGTGTCATTTGATGATTTCGTGTGTGGCTCTCCCTGTTTGACTACATGATACCTTTACTCCATAAATACGTCATATATTACGTCATAGATTACGTCATATCGTTCTGTTTGCTTTTGAAACTATGTTGGAGCCGTATGATCAGGGTCTGCTCTGGTTGCTTATGACATGATACAGATACAGTTTCAGTTGATAAATGTGATGTCATAGGTTCTTACATAAATAGTCTACCTCTTTAACCACGATGGACTTTTCCTTGATAAGGTTTACAAACAGTTTGAATCCAGATGAGACGCCGAGTGACTTGGCATCTCATCATGACCTTACAACCTTTGATATTTTGAAGACAATCTGAAATCTGAAGGGGACGATAATTTGATGCAGGGTATTAAAGGGTAGATCTAATGAAGTTTCATCTTGATCGTGTTGATAATAAATTTGTCTGCCGAATCTCTCACCTGTTGCATTTTACGTACGTCTTAGGAGAAGCGTTTGAGATACTTCTGACAGAATATCAACCTCTGCTGTTAGACGCCGAGTTGCTCGGCATATCATCTAGATCAAATATATTTGTGACGTCACAGGTCGAGCTTAATAAGGGTTGAAGGACACTGAGGGTGAAATGAAGAGAAATCAATAAAGGAAGGAAATGAATGGAGGATGGGAGGGAGGGGAGGACTGGGAGGACTGGGGACGTAGGGGGACGGAGGAGAGGGTGGGAGAGTGATAAAATGATAGATAGAGTGCGGGAGTGAGAGAGAGAGAGACGGAAGATAGAAGAGAAAGGAGAGAATGTCGGTAACATTAAAGTTAACGTGGATGGGAGGCAGAGAGAGAGAATTAGCTACATACATGCACAATTTAATGCACGTTCCTACTTACACAAGCAACACACACCTAGGTAAACTCCAATGTACAACAGTGCATTTATCGAAACTTTATCACGTTGCAGGTGAGTTTCAAGGGCGATTCAAATATAAACACCAATCACTATATTCTGCGATGGAGACAGGAGAAAAAATCGGTGAGACGACAGTAAAATCAGTGTTCCGTGCAAATTTTATCGATCCATCCGGATCATTCCGACGCTTAGCACAAAATGCACTCATTGACACAGATCGCTGTTTGATACATTTGCAGACGATTCAGTTTTGATCGCGGATTAATTCTCTTTACTTCTTAAGTACCGATTATGTTAATCCGGAGTTAATTAGCGCACATTGGTTGAAAATGAATCATTCAGATGGTTGTTTAACATTTTTTCTGATAAATAGATCTATTTACGTATACAATAAAGTAACAATAATGACACAATGAATAGATCTAGATCTATGTATTAATTTAACCCTTCGCTTGCTGTTCACGTCAATATACCTACCTGTAAATAGTGTAGACCCAGATGAGACAGCTCTTGTAGGAGCCGTCTGATCAGGGTCTGCTGTGCATGGTATACGATCGATCTATATTATTCTATCAGTTTACATTATAAGCTTATATAATAATATAAATCTTTAACCACAAAGAACATATCATACCCTGATCAGACTGCTTCTCTAGGCCTAGGTCTGATCTGGATCTACTCTGCCTGCAAAACACTTTAGGCGAGGCAAAGGAAGATTAGGAGGGGGGGGGGTGATATTTTGAGAATTCCACGACCGACTTCACCAACTGTCGCTTCAAAGATAATAGATCTTCATAAAAGTAGAATATGTCTCAAGCGATCTGCAAATTAATATTAATGACGTCATTATTAAGACGTCATTATTAATGACGTCATTCTTTCCTACATGGGCCTGTAATGTATGACGTAGTAGTCCAATGCAAGTCAAAAGAAATACAGGAAGCTCATATAGGAGCTTTCTGCATTACCTTGGTGCTGCATTAAGCGATCACCTGCTTTTTAGAACTCATATGTTCACACGTCTGTGCCAGCGATCCCATATATGGCACATAGGCAAAACAGTGTACTCTGATTAGACGCCGCATAATCCGGCGTCTGATCAGACTATACACTGTTTGCTGATAGGAAATTCAATAAAAAAAAAAAAACGAAAATGAAAAAATTAGGCCAGACATCCCTTAGATAAAAAATGGACTAATCCAATATATAAACCTGGAATAATCCACTGGGCGCAAATAGGTTAAACAAATGAACGGCCACTTAGTATAGGTTCTTCTGTAAGCTATATAGTGAGTGAATTAGTGAGTGGATAACTGAGTGGTTATGAGTGTTGGGGATGAAAGAAGATAAAGGAGTGAATGCGAGAATAGCAATTAACATTTTCCTTGATGAATTTTATGACATAAATAATGACATCATAAATATAATTGGCCGTGGCAGAGAACAAAGATTCAGGTCTATATTGTGCAAAAAGCAAACAGAGCAGACCCTGATCAGAGGCTCCTACATGTGAGCAATAATGACAACACATTAATTGATTAATAACATGACAATTTTACGTCGTTTTGACATTTCCCTGTTCTATGTTGTTTCAATTTCAATACCTATTGAATCATTCATAGACATAATAGTTAGAATATGGAACATTGTAAACATTTGAGAAAGTAAAGAAACAGTTCCCAGTAGCAAACAGAACAGACCCTGATCAGACGGTTCTTTGGATCTACTCTTTTTGCAATTGCGTGAATATGCACTTATATGAAGGGGAAGGTTAACAGTATTTCAACATCGAATTCTTTACAGTTTTCCAGTTAATTACAGGTACATCGTGACGTCCAGATTATTACAAGTTTATCACGACGTCCAGTTAATTACATGTACATGTGTATTGCGACGTCCAGTTAATTACAGGTGTATCGCCACGTTCGGATTATTACAGGTGAATCACGACGCCCAGTTCATTACATGTACATAAATAATAAATAAAAAATGAAGATTATTATCGTGTATTCACAATTTCTTCAAATAGTAATTTTTCAGCGGCTAGCTGTCTATTTTCATTCTTGTTCTAGTTTTCCGCCAATCAGGAACTATGTTACATTGTAATTTGCATATGACCCACTAGTATTTAGTAGTAAACTGTTTTCATTAGTTAATACCTAGACTGACATACAGTCTTTTACAATGCCTCTACACATGGCCAAACTAGATGCACAAAATCAAAAATCCTGGGGTCATTCTTAAAACCTAGTAGTTATTTCAAAACACCATTCTGATGATACTTAGGTACTTCGAAAGCTGAATTCCATGCAATCGATCCATATCAACCTAACCACACCAACTGTAAGGCATTCTGTTATACAGACTACACATCCAAACAAAACTTATATTTAGCATGGAAGGCTGTCGAAAGTTCTGTTCTTAAAATAGATGCTACATGTACAGGGAAGTCCCCCCCCCCCACATATAAAAAAAATATTTAAGCAGTTGTTTCACAATTTTTCAGTGAGTTGAAAGTCAAACTACCGGTTCGTCAAACTGATATAACATAGTAAACGAAAAGCGGTTTCGTCACACTGCGTACAATATAGATTTACGGCATTTTCCCCCTCCTCTATTACGACCACTTAACCCTTTCCTTCATGAATATTAATGTATTACGAAATGACGTTATGAATATATTAACTGGATTAATTTGTTATAATAACACACGGTCACAGTAATTTTTGGTCATGACAGAAACAGAATCAGATCTGTATAATTTCGTGAGCCAACAGAGCAGACCCTGAACTGGCGGCTTTGTTCTGGGTCTACTGTTTGCAAAGGTGTAGAAAAGCATACTCATGGAGTAAAGGGTTAAAAGAAGGCTAATCGATCGTATACGAAAGGCTTGAAATGTGGCCGGTTTGACCAGCCAAAATAGATCTGGGTCTACATAACATAGGACCAGTGTACTCAATAGTGTACTCTTTTTGGTATAACTTCTTATTTTAAGTCACGTATATAAGCGTTGCTAGAGTTTAAAGGGTTAAACAGCCTTTCCAATAGCCCAGGTTTTAGGCATCATCATCATCATTTCAAATAACAAGAACAATAACTAGAGGTTTTTGTCACAAAAACGGATGTCTCCCCTTTAATAAAAACATTATATAAAGGGAAATCACTAAAAATGTTATGGACCTGATGAATGATACTTTCCCTCATTATGCACTTTCCAAACAAAATGATAACAGCTAATAACTCCAAAAATATTGATACCAGAGTTATGGCCCTTGTGCATGACACTTACTTTCATCCTGCCCTTTCCATAAATAAAATGTCATTCCAATAGCATCAGTTGAACAGGAGTTATTGATCGGCCAAAAATGTAACAAAGGGCAATAATTCCAAAAGTATTCAAGCAAGAGCTATGATCCTTGTTCATGACACTTTCTCTCATCATGCTCTCTCCATGTATGAAGTTTCAATGTGATGACAAGAGCCATGTAGGAGTTATCGTCCGGACAAGAAAGCGTTTAACAAATGTACAAGGGGCAATAACTCTAAATTTATTGAAGCCCAAGTTAAGGATCTTATGCATGATACTTTCTCTTATTATGATCTTTCCATGTATGAAATTTCACTCCAAAGGCATGTGCCATATAGGAGTTATCGTCCTGACAAAAAATTGTGATTATTTTACAAAGGGCAATAACTCCAATATTAGTGAAGCCAGAGTGGACCTTGTGCATGACACTTCCTCTCCTCATGATCTTTCCATATATGAAGTTTTAATCCAATGACATGAGCCAATGTAGGACTTATCGTCCGGACAAAAAAGTGTAAATGTTTTTACAAGGGGCAATAACTCCTATATTAGTAAAGCCAGAGTTATGGACCTTGTGTATGACACTTCCTCTCATTATGCTCTTTCCATATATGAAGTTTCAATCCAATTGCATGAGTCATAAAGGAGTTATCGTCCGGACAAAAAAGTGTGATTTTTTTTACAAGGGGCAATAACTTCTATATTAGTGACGTCAGAGTTATGGACCTTGTGCATGACACTTCCTCTCATTATTCTCTTTCCATATATGAAGTTTCAATCAACTGGTATTAGGCATATTGAAGTTATCGCCCGGACAAAAAGTGTGACGGACAGATGGACGGATGGACAGACAGACGGACAGTCAGACAGAGGGACAGACAGACAACTCTCACAAAATAATATGTCTCCCCCATATAAATATGGGGTTGGGGAGAAATAATAATACCTTCATCATCTTCATCCAAATATCTATAACATGTTATCATAGGTCTTTGCTTCATCATTTAAGATTTGAATGAAAAAGGCATAAACAATGTCTCTTAATAACAGTATCAAAAAACATTAAATATACGTATGATAAATTCTCACAAATAGATAATCAGTTTCAGTTTTATTAGCAACTCGGCAAACACGTTGCCTTTGGCCATTTACAAAATAAGTAAGTCAAATATGACCAAGACATACAAAGTACATACATGTATATATAAACTAAATATTCACATAAAATGTATTTGAGAAATGAATGACGGGCTTCCGGTGTTCATGAGGTTATGCAACGCATAGCTTTACGAGCAAAGTTAGTGAAGCCCGAGCATGAGCACCATCACATCACCAGCATATCAAAAACATCATTCAACAGAGACTGCTCTCCTGAAAGTTCAGAACGACATCCTTCAATCCCTAGACAAAATCGAAATTACAATTCTGGTCATGCTTGACTTATCGGCTGCATTTGACACTATCGATCATGAAACTCTGCTAAGACGCCTGGAAAATGACTTCAGAATTATTGGAAAACCTCTTGGGTGGATAACCTCCTATCTGAATGACAGCTATCAAATAGTCTCAGTGGATGGAAAATTGTCAACCCAGTTAAAATGGAATATAGCGTGTCGCAAGGTTTCGTCCTAGGACCAAAACACTACATCATGTACACAAAACCTGTCGGCTCAATCTGCAGAAACCATGTGCTTAATCACCATTTCTATACGATGACTCGCAGTTATACTTGTCCTTTAAGCCTAAGGGCATTTCCTGTCAACAGGAACAAAGAAGTAGTCTCTTGGATGCATCAGAACATGCTGAAGCTCAATACTGAAAAACTGAGGTCATTCTGTTTCATACAAAACACACGAAAGTACATGCAGAGGTTAATGTGCAAGAAGGGCCCTCTAAAATCAGACCGTCTTTGTGTGTGAAGAATCTCGGTGCATGGCTCGATTCACAAAAAGATATGACATCACATGTAAATTCCGTGTGTAGGTCTAGTTATGTACAGTTCCGGCAAATAGGCCATATAAGAAAGTACCTCTCACCTGATGCTACCAAGATTTTAGTAAACTCTCTTGTTACATAAAAAGTAGACTACTGCAATTCACTGCTGCATGGAATTTCAAACAACTCACTGCGGAAATTTCAAAGAGTGCAAAACACAGCAGCACGCATCATAATCAGAACCCCTCGATATCGATATAATCATATCACGCCAGTTTTGAAGGAACTTCACTTGCTTCCGGTTCAACATCGGATTGAATTCAAAATTCTGACTCTTACGTATAAAGCCATGCACAATGAATCTCCCAAGTACATTGTCGACATGTTTGACGTGTACAGGCCGCGCAGAGGGTTGAGGTCGGCAAGTAGATCATTGTCGTTGGTTGTGACAAAAAGTCGTATGGTAAAATACGGTGAGAGAAGTTTCATGCATGCTGCTCCAAAACTTTGGAATGATCTACCGTCAGGCATTAGAGAGACAGGATCACTGGCATGTTTCAAAAGGTGTCTGAAAACGCATTTTTTCAATATTTATTACTAGGACAGTTTAGTAAACGATATTTTGCATATCTTTAATGGACCATATAGACAATCATGCGATTCATCCCGGTTAGGGATTTCATATCTACTATAAATCTAAGTCACGTCTTCAGTACAAGTCGCGGGTGACGGCACTTTGTATTGATGATTATTGTTGTGATAATTGTACCCGATTCAATCCAATCCAGGGTTGGGGCTTGCAATTCATGAGAGTAACATGAGAGTAACATGTCTCATGTTGGTGAGGGGGAATTTCATTCCCTATTTTCGACTATTGAGAGCAACATGTTTTTGGCCTGGGTTGGCTTGCCAAGCCGAAGGCCATAGTAGTCATACCATAATTTCAACCCCTACCCAAACATTTCCGAAGAAAACCGAGTAAAAGTGCGATTTACCGCTTGCACAAAATGCCAATAAGCTTAAGCAAATAGATCGGTGAAGTTTCAATTTGTTTGGGCTTCAGCATTTAAAGTTTGTTAACATTTACTAATAAAACTTGGTAAAACTGCGATTCTAAGAGTGAAAAAACAATGAGTGGGAGTTTGGCATATAAATGCATTATTTCATACTTACAGATTTCTACGCACAGCATAGTGCACATATATAATGCGAAATTGTACGGAAATGTCCGATTACTTACGGAAAAAGCTTGGTTCAATTGAACGAAAATGTATGGAGAGCAATAGATAACGCTAAATTCTATTCATTCCATCTATAGATATTGTTGAGTACTTTTGTGGCCCTGTTGGGTACATTTAACTCATTCCACCTAGACTATTTTTAGAGCCAACCTCTGTCAAGAAAACCTGTAGTATATCGCTAGGTAAGCGATTTGATGTATCTCTGTATATACAGGATTATCTCCCTTTTTGGCTGTTAGTAATAATTCGTTGTGTATCAAAGTTATTTCACTTCTAAACTTCATTTTGTTTTATTTAATAACTTATGAAAATTAGTACTTTGTATATTTTCAAATGTGTTAGGCGGTTGGTCAATCGAAATAATTAATTGGAATAAAAACTATTAATATGCTAATTTGCTGAAATTACTCAGATTAATGGAAACAGGATTTTGTTTTACTTTGTAATAATTCGTTGTGTATCAAAGTTATTTCACTTTTAAACTTCATTTTGTTTGTTTAATTCCTTATAAAAATTAGTCCTTCGTATGTATTCGAATGTGTGAAGCGGTTGGTCAATCGAAATAGTTAATATGAATAAAAAACGGTTAATATGCTAATTTACTGAACTTACTCAGATTAATGAAAACTGTATACAAATGCTTAGACTGGAGCAAGCATCAACGATCACTGCTGGTTATTTTGAGGTACGAAGCCATGTCTTGTAAGTAAGCCATCGTCAAGCATCCTGACAACATTTTTGAATTAATCTATTGAAAATGAGCAGTAGCTAATGAAAAGCAGAATTTTAGAATTGTTAAAAAAAACGCGCCAGTAGGAGAGAATTAGTTAATTAAACCAAAGGAACTGCCCAGCAAGTGCACATATGTTAGAACATCTGTCTGTCCGTCCGTCAGTCTAATTTTACTTTGTCCACGCGGTTAATCCAAAACCTTTGGTCAGATGGACACTTTATACGATAAATCAGCACCATGCCTAGTAGTGCATATCTTATTCATGTTCCAGTTTCATTTTTTACATGAACAATGTTGTCCGCGCAGTTTCTGGAAAACGTGTGGTCATATTTACATGAAACTTCAAGATATTGATTAGCACCATGCCTAGTTGTGCCTATCTTTTTCCTGTCCCGGCTCGATGATTTTCTGCAGAGTTATGGGATTTTGATTTTTTTACATGGAAAATTTTGTCTCTGCGGTTTCTCCAAACTCTTTTGTAGGATTTTCCTGAAACTTCATAGGATTGACCAGTGCCTAGTTGTGTATATATTATTCCTGTTCCGGTTCAATGATATTCTGCAGAGTTATTGGACTTTGTATTGTTTACATGGAAAATCAAACCCCAAAACTTCTTGAACACACGATCAACCCTTCTATGCCCAGGCCTACAGCGCCTGCGGCGCTTTGATCATGTTAAAGTGGGACCCTGATCCCAAGTCTCTGGTTGTGAGTGGTCTTTCCGACCAACTTTGGATTGTGGCTTCGGAAGACTATCGTTTTAAGTTATTGCCATTGTTTGCACTGAACTCCTATGGTCACTGCAGGGTGTTCATTCACTTGGGCTACTGTATGCACCAGATTCCGTAATTATACTTTCTGTTTTGTGTATATAATGGCTCGAGTGATATTTGGGTTGGTTCATTTTGCCGCCCATTGCCATAGAGGGAATCGTGTGGTTCCCTCCGGCTCATTTCATTTATATTGTATAACTATTGTATGTCTTTTATTGTCCGGATAGATAATCATGCGGTTCGTTCCGGTGATTTCATCCATGTGAAGCGCTTTTGAAAGCACATATCCTGTGTTAAAAGAGTGTTATATAAATGTGGTATAATAATAATAATAATATCGTCAGCAAATAGAAGCATATAGACTGATAAGAGATCTAGATCACCATCTGTTAAATTGTTAATATTGATACAGTCCCCAATATCGTTCACAAACAAGATAAAGAGAAGAGGCGATAACGGTTCCCCCTGTGTCAATCCGAGTGATATATAAAAACCCTCAGAATAAGACAAATTTGAGCTTCGTATACAAGCCATTTGAGTATATGGTTTTTATCACCCTTATCATTTTACAACTAATACCTGAAGCAATTATTTTCACCCAAAGAGCACCCTGATTAACTGTATCAAAGCCGTTTTCATAATCTATAAAAGCACACAATAGTTTAGAATTAATGGACAGAACCTTTTGGATGATTGCAAGTAAGATAAAAATGCTATCGGATGTACTCAGATTTTCCCTAAAACCAAACTGTGCAGGATTGAAAAATGTTATAATGACATGCATGTATTATTAATAACTAAGTAATAATTATTAAAATGCCAACAAACTGGTGCCACAATTTATACCAGTTCCAAACCAATTATCTTTCTTATCACCTCATTGTTATAATTCGTGAGCATTATTACCAGTTTGACGAAACCACTACAAAACTTTTAAAACTTTTATTATCAATTTTGATACCACATTTGATCATAAAATCCAGTTTGACAACCCGGTAGTTTGACGAAACCAGAATAATCCACTGGCAATAACCATAGGCAATAAAGAAGAAAGATTGTTTTTATATATATTAAAAGCAGTGGCATTAATAGTATTAATTACTATCCCCGAGCACAGCACCGAGGCTCGGGGTTGTTGACTCTCTTTGATATAAATCTACTTACTGAAGGTGATTGCTACGGCTCTATCACCTGGGACTTTGGATCGTGGAAGTAGGTTGAGATTGCTAACTTTATATTGTTTTAGAAGTAGATTCGGTTAATGATGTCACTATTTAATGATTATGCACACAAGTCGATTAATGCGTTGATCTAGGCTAGATAAATACCGTTCTTGAAGTAATTACAGACTCTGCACAAACAAAAACAAACTTCTATATGCTTTAAAGTGCATTCGATTTGTTATCTTCATATCAATATAGATATACTCGCTTCAAAATATGAATTAATTCTTACGCGCAATAATTTATTCATAGTATTCCGAACGTTCTTCAGACACTTTCCGGCGGTCACCCAAAGATATCTTTGCAGTGCTGTTGTGGTTGTTTTGCATTTCATGTACATTTTAAGTGATCTCATATAAACGTTACTTACAGACCAAAACTCCAACTCATTGCAGTATATATAACCAGCATCTCCTCCCAATTCACTAATAAAAAGACACCGCCATAATGTATATTGAATGAAATAGTACACCTGCATTTTGTTTAAGTCAATTCCATTGCACGACTGTCAGCTAGTATAATAACAAGAACCCTTCATAGATCTAGTTCCCTGTACAATAAAATATCCAAACATTGAATTTAATATGACAGAGATTTAATACCAATATGCCGCCGAATATCTTTTTTAAAAGATATTTCTTGTTCAAAATCTCTTCACGCTTGATTTTGATATTGGTGAAAGTCACTACTTTCGGTTTTAAATCGAAAGTAAAAACTTTCAAACCGAAAGCAGTGACTTTCGCCGATGCCAATATCAAGCTTGTAGAGATTTTAGGAATTATTATTTGAAGAAATAGTGAATACACGATATCCATTTATGCTATCAGATCGGGACAATGCCTTATAGATTCTAGACCAGTTAAATGGTGTTTCGGCTTGAATTATAGCCGCTAAGCGTATTTCTATTTCGAACCTCAGAGTCAACCTGTGTCCTAGAGAGGTTGTTTGTCACTTTGGCGACACGTTGTAAAGGCCTGTTAATATTCTGAGAAAAAATAGATGACTGCTCATTAAGAGTCACTTGATGCTTTCTTTGATAAATGAGACACAGTTTATAGAAATCGGTGGTCAAATAAGCTTTCAAGGACGATCGCAGTGAATGAACCCATCGATTTTTGAGCAGGTTTCGACCAGGGCTGAATACCTTTTACTTATTATATAGAGCAATGGTGTTCGCGAACCTTTTTATTTTTTATTTTTATTTTTGGGTTGGGTCAGAAAACTATATTTCGGTATGTTTTAGACAGATCTACTTATGACATGTAATTAAAAGAAATAATGTATTTGTGATGGAGTGGTGGTGGTGAGACATAGCATGCGACGGACACCTGTGGTTTGAACATGGCAGAAATTATAGAAACAGCTCCGTATAAAGCTAAAAGAATACAGACCCTGATCAGAGTACAGGAATCCTCTAAACTGGGTCTACTCTGTTAGCATATGCGTTAAAAGGCATAATTATGACGGAATTTATGACCCAGGAGGAGCCGTCTGATCAGGGTCTGATCTGTTTGCTTGTGTCGTTATATAGACCAGACTCTACATAAAAATACCCAAAGCAGGGTTGCCACTAACCAGAGGAAACAAAATTCCCTGACAATTCCCTGACATTCCCTGACATAATTTCAAATTTCCCGGACACATTTCATCGCGAAATTTGGCCTTTCTGTCATAATTTCTGTAATACGTTATGGATTTT
This sequence comes from Azorinus chamasolen, assembly GCA_963576725.1. Classification (NCBI taxonomy): domain Eukaryota; kingdom Metazoa; phylum Mollusca; class Bivalvia; order Cardiida; family Solecurtidae; genus Azorinus; species Azorinus chamasolen. The sequence goes on along the minus strand of OY755250.1, from coordinate 7,824,693 downwards.
TTAATATATGTAACATTCATTCTCATGTTTTCAAAATTCCCTGACATTTGCCTATATTTTCAAAATTCCCTGACAGTTCTCAAAATTCCCTGACAATTCCCTGACCTTGAAATTTTTTAAATTTCCCTGACTTTTCCCTGACGCGTGGCAACCCTGCAAAGTAGACTCCAGCAGGGACCGTCTAATCAGGGTCTGCTCTGTTTGCTCGTGTCATAATATAGACCAAACTCTACCCAAAAGACCCAAAGTAGACCCCAGGAGGAGCCGTCTGATCAGGTTCAGATCCACTGCACGGTCGCCGCGGGTTTTTTTAATATAAAATTCCACGACAGTCTCAAGGAAGCCGCTCTGTGCCCGCACGGATACCGTACAGCGTCTATGCAGTCATTTTTGCGCTACAGCTACACAATTTGGTTGTAAAAAGCTACAGCGGTCGTAGAAATTACAAGTCCTCTCTTAAAGTTCTACGGCGACGGCACGGCCTGTACAAATTATAAGTCCTCTCTTAAAATTCTACGGCGACGGCACGGCCTGTACAAATTACAAGTCCTCTCTTAAAATTCTACGGCGACGGCACGGCCTGTACAAATTACGGATACGCCGGACGGCGATCGTGCGAGTTTTGTTATGGCCGCCGCAGAAATATCTCGATACAAACCCTCTACGGCCGCCAGAGAGAAAATGTGACTAGGGCGTTGACTAGGGCATTACACGCTTTGGATTCTCATCATCATTATCTTAACAGTGTGGATTCAGATGTTACGTTAGTAATTTGAATCTGGCCGCACAATCAGGATTGTGTTTGTTTCTATGAAACCGGCCATATGTTAGTATTCCGTCGCGCATTTTGAATTAAAATGTGACGCGTGAAGCTTTTTTTCTCCTTTGTAAACAGAGAAGATCCAGATCAGACGGCTGCTACAAGAGCCGTCTAGTCAGGGTCTACCCTGTTTATGAAATAATATAGATTTGAGACCACAGTTTTAAAAGTGTCAAGGTAAAACATCCTGCATCTATATACTATTATACAAACATCCATGATGTCATTTCTTAACAATTTGCCAGTTGAATAGTCAAAAAAATGACATCATAAATATTGATAAGATTTTTTTTGACAATGGCATTACGTCATGATATTTGGCTCCGACCGAAACTGCACATATCGATACCATGCAATAGACAGAGCAGACACTGCATGGTAAGACAGTTCCTGTATAATAGGAGCCGTTACTAGATCTGGGTCTATTCTGTTTGCAAATGCGCGGAAAGGCGTTCATATGAAGGAAAGGGATAAATGAATACGGAAAAAGTATTCATGATGCCGTTCCGTTATTTCTTACAGGAATATTCAACAGGTAATTATATCTCCATATCAGACCCTTTATGAAAACACGTTGACAAGGAAGTAAAACGTCAACAGTTTGGATCCTGATGAGACGTCGTTACTCTGCATCTGATCTGGATACAAACTTTGAAACTACCGTCAGATTCGGGTGTGGTGGTGAGAGTTACCTATTTCCATCATATAAACGTGTAACCACGCATTTGGAAACACGGTAGACCCGGCTCAGACAGGATCCGTCTGATCAGGGTCTGCTCCGTTTGCTAATGAAATTTGAAAGATGTTTCTTTACTTTCTAGAATGGCTACAATGTAAGTAGACCATATACTGAATAGAAATCGGCGCCGTTAATATATACGAGCTTTCTGCATTACGTTGGCTACCATCTAAGACCTATAACTCTGTAGAGAAAAGACGACGTATTAAACTCTTTACTTCATAGACGCCATTTGCAAAAATGTAGACCCGGATCAAACGAATATTGTTGGGATTATTGTAGAACCGGGTCAAACGAATCTCGTTGGGATTTTCTGATCTGGTCCTGCTGTTTGTATATGAAATAACATGTTCTACACTGTCTGCCAAGGTACTATGTCCTTTTCATGGTACCTTTATAAACTACAGCTAATTAATATTCAGTCATTTTTCTGACATGGATATTCATGGTGTAAAGGGTTAAGCGTATTACATCACACGCAGTCGTTTATTACTGCCGCACTGTAAAACAGTATAGCTACTGATAAGACCTGACAACGGACGACGCACTATGACGGACAATGTGAGATTCCAAAATCTCACGTCACCGAGTCGGGGAGCTGAAAAAGTGCAATAAAAAGAAAGACCAGCAACGCAAGTTTACAATTTATTTTCTTCAACGACAGTTTGTGAATAATATCTAAAGCCAAGTAGAACCTCTCTAAACGGACCATATAATGAATAAACATGAGCAGGAAGAAAACCTTCTGTAGAACTCTTCATTTCTGCACTCCACGAGCTTTAATATTCAAATCCCCCACTCCGGGGGCTTTAAAATTCAAATTCATGCCTCACTTTAGAGAAGTTTTACTGTATCATACATATACAAACAGAAGATCCTGGTCCAGACAGATTTGCAAGCTTTTAGCAATTCTCAGGCTACGCTGATTTGGCTGGCATTTTCAAACACGCCGAGAGGACTGAACGACTTTGAAGTCACTACAAATCTACCATAGTTTATACTAGCGGTTTTTTTTTTTTAAATTAAATTTAATGCGTTTAAAATGCAAAAATTGGTAACTGACAGAGGAAAAAAATTACTATTTCTTAGTTTTGAGTTTCCAATCAGACTGGAGATGTTCCAACTAAGACCACAAATGGTCACAGTTGCGTGTTTGAATAATTCTATCTCGTTTTGAAAGACAAAATTAGATTACGAGACAAAGAAAAATAGCGGCTGAGAGATGAAAAAGTATTTTTTTCTGAAATTCGTTTTAAAACCTGTATAATCTGATAGGAAATGGTCCAACTAAGAAAACAAATGGTCACAAGTGGGTGTTCGATCAATTCTAACTCGTTTAAAACACAAAACTCGTATGACAGACAGAGGAAAATGGAGGCCGAGAGATGAAAAAGTATTTTTTTCTGAAAATCGTTTTAAAACCTGTATAATCTGATTGGAAATGATCTAACTAAGAAAACAAATGGTCAAAAGTGGGTGTTTGAATGATTCTAACTCGTTTAAAACTCAAAACTCGTTTGTGAGAAAATAAAAAAATGGCGGCCGAGAGATGAAAAAGTATTTTTTTCCGAATTTCGTTATAAAACTTGTCCTATCTGATTGGAAATGTTCCAACTAAGAAAACAAATGGTCACAAGTGGGTGTTTGATTAATTCTAACTCGTTTAAAAGACAAACAAAAATGGCGGCTGAGAGATGAAAACCAACTTTTTTCTGAATCATCAGATTGGAAACATTCTAACAAAATGGCGACAGTTGTGAGTTTGAATGAACAGAAACGTTTGTTCAGGTTTTACTGTCTGTGTGGAAGTGTATCGTCCATCTTTTGTTCCTGTCATTATACTCGAAGCGTGTCACTGTCAGACCGGGACGCTCACGGAGGAAAGTCTCCAGGTCTACACGGTCCTCACTCTCCTCTCTAACTGTTACCCAGTGTAGTGTTACATCTACGTGTCGTTTTGTCTGTGAAATGTTCCGAGCAAACTCACGCAGAGTCGTCATTGATAAAGTAACCAACCCCAGGTAAACCGACTCCATACATTGTGTCACGGTCGGTAGATTATCTACACACATGAACCGCAGCACAAGTAGCTGTAACTGTGTCATAGTAGACACGTCTATACGAGGTCTACACTGTGGGTAGCCATGGTCTGTACAGTCTAACATCAGGTATAACTGTCTAATGGAGGATGACTGTGATAACTTGTGCAACAGTTCTACTTTATCTACATGAGTTAGTTTAACCACGTACAGTCTAAGTGACATTAAACGCTTGCTGATACTGCGACATATCGCACTCACTGACCCGTGCTCTAGTTCTATCTCACTGTAGCCACCCTCCAAGTGCAAACACGTCAGAGAGTCAGTACAGTTGTCTAAGACTGTTTCGAGTGTTTCACTTGGAATACCTGACCGCCCGTCAACCATGTGAAGTTTCTCTAGTGACTTTGTGTGTCCTAACTGACCAGTTATAAGTGCTAACTGGTCACCTGTCATGTCACGAGTGTTTATGTAAACAGACTTTATTGCAGACCACACGATGCCTAGCAACATGCGTTCTACATGACGTAACGTGTCCGCGTCAATATAAAGGTCGTTCAAAGGTATTTTCTCGTATTTGTGGCCATTACTTTCCCCTTCAGAGATACAGTTGGTCACACAGGTCTGTATGTCGAGTATCAAACGTTTACCTACATCAAATTTCTGTCTGTAGTTTTGTACCAGTTCGTCAGTGTCAGCAGTAATAACCAAGTGTTCCAATATCTGTCTTGTTACGTCTGAACTCATCCCAGACACAAACAGCCAAACCTGAGACATTTCTAACATAGTTCCTAATGTATTACAGAACTCTCTCAGACCTTTCAAAATATCTTCTACAGGGTCAAAGGTTACTATGTGTAATGCTGCAAGAAATTCTTGCATTTTTTTGTGCAAAAATGAGATTTTTTTGTATTTTCCTGCATAATTTCCAAATTCCTTACTTTGAGATAATAAGCCGCATTGTAAACAAAGTTTGATATCTGATGGAGAAATTCCAAATATCTCAAGTGTAGAACTTTTGAATACCAACGACTCTTCCTTTTGCTTGTTAAATAGAGATTTATAAGCCAACTTTGCTAAACAGGTGAGTAACTCTGAACGACTCTGACAATATCGTTTATTGCTGAAACATTCTGGCAAAGTATTGCTTTGTGCTGCAGTTGTGTGTTTACTTTCTTCTGTTTGTTTGTCACGCAGATTTTTCTCAGAACGTTCGAACAACAGATCTAACATACTAGAGTACAGCTGAATTTGTGAGTTACCAAAATCTTTGCCATAATGCCATAGTGTTATCAACTGTATCAAAAGAACTGGCACAGTTATGAGTTCAGTCAGCCCTTTCTTCTCTATTTCATCATTAAAGTCATCAAAATCAGCTTCTCGTGGTGTTCTATCTAGATAATCAAACATTTTCTGTGCCAGTTCTTTTGACGAGTTCTCGTCAAATCCGCCCAACTCTACATATTTATCTACATCTTTTGATTTCAGGTCACTAACATCGAATTTCCAATTTCGAGTTGTAGTGAGAAAGACACAGGTCTTATTTACACGTTGTCTGCCAGGAATATTTTCATTCAAATCAAGACATTTTGTTGCACCATCTGGACAAGACCATTCATCTAGACCATCAAGAACAATCAAACATTTCTCAGTTTTCAGTAAGTTGGATATGTTTATAGGTTTTGGAGCATCACACAGTAACTGTTTGCTAATCATATCTTCGACATGATATATTGTCTCATTGTTTCTCAGGTTAATATAAAATAAAAATGTGAAAGTTGACAGAAGTTCTCGATCTTCAACAGAAACTGTCTCATCTTGTACATTCTGTATTGCTGTGCACCAGGTTTGCACCATTTTGTTGCAGAATGACGTTTTTCCAGCCCCTGCATCGCCCGTTATGTATATGTTAGTAGATTTTCCGGACGGAGAAGAGAAAATCTGCTGATAGGTCAGATGAGAGGGTATCTCCTTCACCTCTGTCAATCGTCCAGGTTTATCTTTCTCTTTCTCCCTCATTGACTTGATTGCCGGTGAAACATACATATCAGAACTACATTCTTCTTGGTCAGTTGTCAACGGGTTTTCCCAGCAGCATTTGATCTCGTACAAATCTATGAGATGTTTCTGTAGACCTGAAGCAGTCAAGATGTGAGAAAAATGAGCTATGTGAACTAAAAGACTACATTTGCAAATTGTATTTGCAATCAAGATAGACCCTGATCAGACCAATATGAACCGCCTGATTTGGGTCTACTCTGTTTGCAAATGCGTGAAAATGCATAAATTTATATGAGGACATGCTGATTATCAAAATATTCTTCAGAGCGAATAGAAAGCTTATTTCCTGCATCAAACAACATCGTTCCTTCTTAATAATAATCATTTGACCCCTTTACTTTATAATTCTCCCTCTTCACATTTTTGTAAACTGAGTGGACACATAATCATATCCAATTACAGCTGTCTGATCAAGGTCTGCTCTGTTTGCATATCTGATTCTCGGTTCTAGGACATTAGCCCACCTGGACAACAGTCCACTATTTCGCCGTGTTTTTCGTGGGGGCGGACATTAGCCCACTCGTGGTTTTGAGGAGTTACATATCTGATTCTCTACTGCGAAGTTAATAACATTTAATATCCTATATCATACATGAATTAAATTACTCAACTGTTGATACAATGGTATTTATTCCTATTGAAGCTTCACTTCACAACATAGATCAGATGGAAACAAGTGTACACAGAACAGTTTTGATGAATTACAACTAAAATTATTCCAGCACTGGCATGAAAATTTAGGGAACAAAAGTTATTTTTCCTTCGTATTCACTACTCAAAACATCAACATTGATGCCACCTGAATAGGGTTTTCCCAATGCAGTTTGATATTCAGCTTACATGCAAAGCTGACTTGTCCAACGCCTTTGAAAACTTTCAGGGTTGCCACAGACTAGAGGAAACAAAATTCTCTGACATGGTGTAATTTCAGATGTCCCTAACTCACTACATTTTGGTCTAGTCATAATTTATGTAATATTTTAGGAAGTTTGAATTAAATATGCCATTGGATCTCATTTGTTGTCAATTCCCCTTTTTTACTATGATTTTAACTTTCTCGCTCACAGTTCTCAAAATTCCATGACAATTCCCCGACCTTGAAAAAATGTCAATTTCTCTGACGTGTAGCAACCCTATAGCTATCTATCTGACTGAAAAATGTCAAAACCTGTAAAGTGACATGAATGTTGTGTATTGTTAAAGGTGCTCCTCAAGGATCATATTATGCCAATATATTTCAACATTTCTCTCAATGATATCTCTCATTTCAAACGTGAAACTACATTGTATAAATATGCTGATTATAATACGTTGTCATATTAACAGAACAATAAGGTCATGATGGCTCTGTATCACTCACCGTGTTTGTAGATCGTGTGTGACCTACTTACACAATAGAAACGATTTATACAAATCTGATAGAAGTTCACCTACAAATCATTCCTCTGACATTTAGTGAAAATCCTGTCAGTGGTTTACATGCCGTTTAAAGACATGGCTGGGTGTGTGGTTGTGTGTGTGTGTCATGCTGTCTATCGGTGTTTTGGTGGTGGTTGCGTCTTGCATGTGGCTTTGCCTGCTTGACTTTACTACTTTTCCATTAATAAAATATATTGTGAAGCTTGTGTGACCTACTTGGAATTTTTATTCAAATCCATACAGCATTAGAAAATATGTCATTTGAACAAATCATTAAAACAAGATGTGTTTGTGAAACACTGCCCCCGACCTTTGACCCATGGGCCTGGGAGTTGAACGTAACTCATCGTCTTTGTGTGGTGAACATTTGTACCAGTTTAGTTTGAAATCCATTCAGATAAAACAGTTATAAAAGGGACACAAAATTTGGGACGGACGGAAAATGTGATTACTATATGCCCGCCGGGGAGGGGGGTCTATTTTTAACATGTATGACCTAGCTACAATTGACCAGAACAGTTTATGGATATCTTATACAGGATCACCTACAAAAATTTTCTCTGACTGGCTATCCAGTCAGAGGTTTCAGAACAATTTTTAAAGACAATATTAATAAAATATCTTGTGACTCATATATGGAGTGAACAGTAATGGTGTACGAACTTCATGAGAGAAACAATTCTCGTGAAATTGATTGAACTGTATTCAGTTGTTAAGGAGGTCATGTCATTTATAAAAAACATTCAGCTCCAGTAACCTACTTATGCAATCAATCAGAACGATTTTTCTACCTTTTATAGAGCATCACTGAAGATCATTTCTGTGAAATTTGGTCGAAATCTAAAACCCAGTTTAGGATAATTATTTAATTTAGAGAATTCGTTCATCAAAATCTATTTTTAAATTATGTGATATGTTTATACAACACACCAAAATGATTATAAGATTCTGATAGCGGGCGACCTATAGATTATTTGTGATGTTTTGTGAAATTTCAGAGTTTTAGGATATGATGTTTAAAGAAATTATTTAGCAAATATATTGTTATTGTTTAGACTTTTTCGGGATCATAAGTTTTGATGGTATAAGTTTTGAAATTTGACTACTGATTAAGTCGGCCCTAGGGGGCTTGAGTAGTGTTGCACTTTTAATTACTACTTATGAACAGACTATAAAACTGAGTATGCAATTTTCTCTTTTCGCATTGCTACTTTTGCTTTCGAAGGATCACCCACTTTCAGAATATTTATACAATGAGTGCAACAATTTATTTAACTCATGACGGTAACATGCAGTTCCTTCCAGTAAAATGCAGCGAAATTCCAGTCAGTGGTTTAAATGTTGTACCCATAAACCCCTTACTGACCAATTTTCCGAAAAATCTACTAATATGTAAATTATGACCGAAAAAGAAGACACCACACTTTTACCTTGGCAGTCAACTCTTTCAAAAGAACTGAGTTTGGGGTACCCAAATACCTCTAAATGCAAATTTTCAGCAAAATCAACAATATCTAACAAATCAGACCCAACCATTCAGTTACCATGGTAACAATTATTTCGAAAGACCTATCAATCAATTTGGGCCAGAATGGCCAGAATGGCCCTGACATCGCTCACCAGACAATCAGAGGAGAAGATTTTCAAAGTTTTCACATATGTTTCTATTGAAAACTTAACACCCCAGGGGCGGTGCCAATTTTAACCCCAGGGACACAATTTATATAACTTTTGTAGAGGACCTGAACATGATGCTGAAAGAATGTAGTGAAAGAATGGATAGAGCATAGACCACTGGAACTTGTATTAATTCTTTGGATGCTAGAGGGAGATTCTCCAACCACTAATGACCTGTGCAAACAGTTTGAATCCAGACCAGGGTCCACATAATGTGGGGCCTGATCTGATATCCAAATTGTTTGTAAATGAGACTGAACTTCTGAAAAACTTAGAAAGAAAGTGTGTAGTGGGATTCTCCCACCACTAATGACCTCTGCAAACAGTTTGGATCCAGATCAGGGCCAATATAATGTGGGGCCTGATCTGATATCCAAACTGTTTGTCAACAAGACTGAACTTCTGAAAAAGTTAGAAAGAAATTGTGTAGTACGGATAACTTATGAATATGCTGCAGACAACCATTTAGCAGATGACAAAATTACCCAGCATGCAAAGAGTTAAGCTGAAATTCACAACAGATATGCTCTATATTGATATCTGGTAGCTTAATGTAGGGCATAGGTATGAAAACAAGAGATGTTTGTAAAACATGTATACCCCCCCAGACCCCCTGACCTTTGATCTAGTGACCTCAACTACAGAGGTCATCTAGCGGTCATGACTAATCACCACAGCAACTTTGAAGATCTTAATCCAAACCACTGATCATTTATTGATCTGAAAACATTTCACCAGTTAAGGTCATGGTGACCTTGACCTTTGACCTAGTGACCTCAACAACTATAGGGGTCATCTAGTGGTCATGACCAACTACCACAGCAAGTTTGAAGGTCCCGAACTAAACCATTGAGCAGTTATTAATTGGAAACCATTTCAATAGTTAAGGTCATGATGACCTTGACCTTTGACTTAGTGACCTCAAAATCAATAGGGGTCATCTAGTTGTCAAGACCAACCACCACAGCAAATTTGAAGATCCTAAGCCAAACCCTTGAGCAGTTATTGATCGTAAACCATTTCACCAGTTAAGGTCATGGTGACCTTGACCTTTGACCTAGTGACCTCAAAAACACTATAGGGATCATCTAGTTGTCATGACCAACCACCTAAGCAAATATGAAGATCCTAAGCCAAACCCTTGAGCAGTTATTGATCAGAAACCATTTTACCAGTTAAGGTTATGGTGACCTTGACCTTTGACCTAGTGACCTCAAAACCAATAGGGGTCATCCAGTTGTCATGGCAAACTACTGCAGCAAGTTTGAAGATTCTAAGCCAAACCCTTGAGCATTTATTGATCAGAAAACATTTTATCAGTTAAGGTCATGGTGACCTTGACCTTTGACCTAGTGACCTCAAAGGGGTCATCCAGTGGTCATGGCCAACCATTACAGCATTTTTGAAGATTCTAAGCCAAACCCTTGAGCAGTTATTGATCACAAACCATTTCACCAGTTAAGGTCATGGTGACCTTGACCTTTGACCTAGTGACCTAAAAAACAACAGGGCTCATCTGGTTGTCATGACCATCAACCTAAGCAAATATGAAGATCCTAAGCCAAACCCTTGAGCAGTTATTGAGCAGAAACCATTTTACCAGTTAAGGTCATGGTGACCTTGACCTTTGACCTAGTGACCTAAAAAACAATAGGGGTCATCCAGTGGTCATGGCCAACTACCACAGCAAGTTTGAAGATTCTAAGCTAAACCCTTGAGCAGTTATTGATCAGAAACCATTTAACCAGTTACGGTCATGGTGACCTTGACCTTTGACCTAGTGACCTCAAAAACAATAGGGGTCATCCAGTGGTCATGGCCAACTACCACAGCAAGTTTAAAGATTCTAAGCTAAACCCTTGAGCAGTTATTGATCGGAAACCATTTAACCAGTTAAGGTCATGATGACCTTGACCCTTGACCTAGTGACCTCTAAAACAATAGGGGTCATCTAGTGGTCATGACCAACCACCACAGCAAGTTTGAAGATCCCAAGCCAAACAATTGAGCAGTTATTGATCGGAAACTATTTCAACATTTTAGGTCATGGTGACCTTGACCTTTGACCTAGTGACCTCAAAAACAATAGGGGTCATCTACTTGTCATGACCAACCACCATAGCAAGTTTGAAGTTTCTATGCCAAGTCGTTTATTAGTTATCATTCGGAAACCATCGATCTACCGACCGACCGACAGACCGACCGACCGACATGTGCAAAGCAATATACCCCCATTTTTTCAAAAGGGGGGTATAAAAAGCTTTAAGAGTGTTCTGCATATTAAGAACTATCCACAGTTTTCTCAATCTTAAATGAGAGTGTGTTATTTGTCTAAACACAATTTCTACTCTACTGATCAGGCTAAGGGTGATTATATAAGAGCACTGACTGGTCTGAGCTAAGCAGGCAGATATGTTAAGGTGAAACCTTTAGGCTGTCGTTTCTGACGTGAAGAAGACTACACACAGGGCAGGGCCAACTTTAACCCAAGAACTATGATACTTATAAAACCCATAAAGTTATGCTAAGTAAATATATTCATCAAATATCTAAGCTCTGGGACATGTATTTTCTGACAAGAATACTTTTAAAGTTTTTCCTATGCATAACTAGTGATCCTATGGGCTGTTTAAGTAGTCAGCTTAAAAAAACTGGCAATCCCTGGGGTGGGACCAATTTTTACCCTAGGGGCATAATTTATATAACTTTTGTAGAAGCCCTGAAGTTTTCACTATGTGCCAAATATGAAAGCTGAGGGCCTTCTAGTTTTAGAGGAGATGATGTTCAAAGTTTTCACTATGTTTCTATTGAAAACTGAAAACCCCTGGGGCAGGGCCAATTTTGACCCCAGGGGTATAATTTATATAACTTTTGTAGAGGACCAACAGATGATGCTATGTGCCAAAGATGAAAGCTGAGAACCCTGTAGATTCAGGAGAAGATTTTTAAAGGTTCAAATTGTTGACGACTGACAACGGACGACGCACGCCGACGGACGACGGACATCAGGCAATCACAAAAGCTCACCCTGAGCACTTTGTGCTCTGGTGAGCTAAAAATATGTAACTTTGCTTGCTATGACCATTTTAAAACAAAACAAGAGCTCTGTGTGTCAGGGCATTATACGCCCAAAGTATGTGCTGTCGTAAAATGCTCAGTATAAAAACATCACACTTAATAGTTATCAAGTTATTGAAAGGACACAATTTTTAGTTGAAAGTCACTCTGACCTTGACCTTTGCCCTCAAAATCGATAGAGGTCTGGTCATCTACTGGCCATGACTAAATTTCCTACTAAGTATGAATGACAGCACAACTAATACTTCTCGAGTTACAAAGTGAATATATTTTTTGAGTCAAGATCACTGTAAACTTGACCTTTGAACTACTGACCTCAAAATTAATAGGGGTAATCTACTGGCCATGACAAACATTCCTACTAAGTAAGACAGCACACCTGACAGTTATCTTCCTACTAAGTAAAACAGCACACCTGACAGTTATCAAGTTATTGACCAGACAAGATATTTTAGTTGAAAGTCACCTTTGACCAAATGACCTCAACATCAATAAGGGTAATCTCCTGGTCATGACAAACCCTCCTACTATGTATGAAGACAGAACACCTTATACTTATCAATTTACTGAGCATATATATAGTTTTCATTGAAGGTCACTGTGACCTTGACATGTTACCGACTGACCTAAAAATCAGAAGGGGTCAGCTACTTGCCTTGACCAGCCTTCCTAGTACCTACTAAGGATAAAGACAACATTCCCAAAAGTTCTCAAGTTATTGAAGACAAAATTTTTGAGTTGGAGGTCACTTTGATCTTGACCTTTGACCTACAAACCTCAAAATCAATAGGGGTCATCTCCTGGCCATGACCAAATTTCCTACTAAGTATGAAGACAGCACACCGAATAATCAAGTTCTTGAGCGGATATTTTATTTGAGTGAAGGTCAGTGATCTTGACCTTTGACCTCAAAATCAACAGGCATCACTTTCTGGCAATGTCTTATCCCCTGATTATGTATGATGACTGTACACGTAATAGTTGTTAAGTTATTGAGCGAACAAAGATGTGGCTAACAGCCGGACGAACGAACGTCATACCATACTATGACTGAAGTTACCTCCGGGCGTATAATAAAAAAGAAGTATTCATATCTCTCAAATAGTTTTCCCAGAAAACAGCGGACAAAGTATTTGCATATTTTTAAGGACAAGGGCAATAACTCCGAAACGACAAATCAAATGAACCTCAGAATCAACTCAGCTTCAGATCTTGATGCATTAAACATGTGTGTGAAGTTTCATTAATATCTCTCAAATAGTTTTCTCAGAAAACGGCAGACAAACTATTTGCATGTATTTGCATTATTTTTTAAATACAAGGGCCATAACTCCGAAACGACAAATCAAATGAACCTTAGAATTGACTCAGCTTCAGATCTTGATGCATTAAACATGTGTGTAAAGTTTCATTAATATCTCTCAAATAGTTTATCTAGAAAACAACGGACAAGCTATTTGCATATTTTTTAAGGACAAGGGCCATAACTCTGAAATGAAAAATTCAATGAACCTCAGAATCAACTCAGCTTCAGATCTTGATGCATTAAACTTTTGTGTGAAGTTTCATTAATATCTGTAAAATAGTTTTCCCAGAAAACAGCGGACAAACTATTTGCATGTATTTTCATTATTTTTTAAGTAAAAGGGCCATAACTCCGAAACGACAAATCAAATGAACCTCAGAATCGAATCAGCTTCAGATCTTGATGCATTAAACATTTGTGTGAAGTTTCATTAATATCTTTAAAATAGTTTTTTCCAGAATACAGCGGCCAAACTATTTGCATTTTTTAAAAACAAGGGCCATAACTCTGAAATGAAAATCAAATGAACCTCAGAATCAACTCAGCTTCTGATCTTGAAGCATTAAACATTTGTGTGAAGTTTCATTAATATCTGTCAAATAGTTTTCCAGAAAACAGCGGACAAACAAAATGTTGACGGACTAACGAACGAACGAACGGACGGACGGACAGGGCCATGACAATATACGACCACCTTTATTAGGTGGGCGTATAAAAATGATATGAGAGTTATCTCACTGATATGCACAACTACACATCAATATCTATCATTCCTGAAAGTTTGAAGAAATTATGTTGAAAAATAAAGGAGGAGTTAGTTGCACAAGAAATTGCTACCCGAAACTATCAAAGGGCAATAACTCCAGAATGAAAAATGATATGAGAGTTATCTCACTGATATGCACAACTACACATCAGTATCTATCATTCCTGAAAGTTTGAAGAAATTATGTTGAAAAATAAAGGAGGAGTTAGTTGCACAAGAAATTGCTACCCGAAACTATCAAAGGGCAATAACTCCAGAATGAAAAATGATATGAGAGTTATCTCACTGATATGCACAACTACACATCAGTATCTATCATTCCTGAAAGTTTGAAGAAATTATGTTGAAAAATAAAGGAGGAGTTAGTTGCACAAGAAATTGCTACCCGAAACTATCAAAGGGCAATAACTTCATAATGAAAAATGATATGAGAGTTATTTCATTGATATGCACAACTACACATCAGTATCTATCATTCCTGAAAGTTTGAAGAAATTATGTTGAAAAATAAAGGAGGAGTTAGTTGCACAAGAAATTGCTAACGGACGGACGGACAGACGGACGGACGACATGCGCCAAACCATAATACGTCCCTTCGGGCGTATAAAAATGAAGTGAATATCTTATTAAATAAAAAAGTTACAGCTAATCCTCATTTTTGCAGATTTTGGTAAAGTGCAACGGCCATAACTCTGTAAAGACAAACTGAATGAACCTCAAAATAAACTCAGCTTCAAATTTTATTGCTTAAAACATTTGTGTTAAGTTTCATTTATATCATTTTAATAGTTTTCCCAGAAAACAACATACAAACTAAAAGTTGACCGACTAACAAAGCAACGAACACACAAAGTTCAAGGACCATAACTTTAGAATAAAATGACATATCAAAATCCCCGCAATATATGTGAAAATTCACATAAAGGTTTAACCATATAAAAAATTTGAAGTAAATATCATTTCAAAATTTTGAAAACGTTATGGCCATCCTCATATTTGCATAGATTTGCATTATTTTTTTAAGTGCGAGGAACAAAACTCCGAAACAACAAATCAAATGATCCTCAGAATCGACTTAGCTTCAGGTCTTGATGCATTAAACATGTGTATGAAGTTTCATTAATATCTGTCAAACAGTTTTGCCAGAAAACAGCGGACAAACTATTTGCATATATTTGTAATTTGTTTTAAGTAAAAGGGCAATAACTCCGAAACGACAAATCAAATGAACCTCAGAATCAACTCAGCTTCAGATCTTGATGCATTAAACATTTGTTTTAAGTTTCATTAATATCTCTCAAATAGTTTTCTCGGAAAACAGCGGGCAAACTATTTGCATTATTTTTTAAGGACAAGGGCCATAACTCTGAAACGAAAAATCAAAGGATCCTCAGAATCAACTAGAGGTTTGTTTTTGTCACAAAAACAGATGTCTCCCCCTCCCATCCTCTTTCCAATACACAAGTGTAATGTCTGTAACTCCAAACTTAACAGGGTCTAATGTTTAAGTCATCAGGGGCAATAACTCCAACATTGTCAGGGGGAGACAATTCAAAAGCCCCAGGTACACAAAAACACATGCTAGTCAACATTCTTGTGAAGTTTGGTGACTCTAGTACTAGTGGTTTCAGAGATACATGTGACACAAAGTAAAGTTTCTCTTATTTAAGTCATAAGGGGCAGTAACTCCAAAGATATCAGGGGAGACAATTAAAAAACCCAGATGCACTAAAACTCATGCTGGTGTATTCCTGTGAAGTTTGGTGACTCTAGCCCTACTGGTTTCAGAGATACGTGCAACAGAAAGTTTACCTAATTTTAAGTTAACATATCAGGGGCAGTAACTCAAGAATTATCAGGGGGAGACAATTAAAAAACCCAGGTGCACAACAACTCATGCTGGTGAACATTCCTGTGAAGTTTAGTGACTCTAGCAATAGTGGTTTTAAACATATGCATGACACAAAGTTTCTCTAATTTTATGTAATCATATCAGGGGCAATAACTCCAAAGTTATCAAGGGAAGACAATTCAAAAATCCCAGTTGTACAACAACTCATGCTGGTCGACATTCCAGTGAAGTTTGGTGACTCTAGCCCTAGTGGTTTCAGAGATATGCACGACACTAAGTACAGTTTGCCTAATTTTAAGTCATCAGGGGCAGTAACTCCAAAGTTAACAGGGAGAGACAATATAAAAAAAACCAAGAGCAAAACAACTCATGCTTGTGAACAATCCTGTGAAGTTTGGTGGCTCTAGCCCTACTGGTTTCAGAGATACGCGCAACACAAAGTTTGTATAAATTTAAGTATTCATATCAGGGGCAATAACTCAAGAATAATCAGGGGGAGACAATTCAAAAACCATAGGTGCACAACAACTCATGCTGGTGAACATTCCTGTGAAGTTTGGTGACTCTAGTACCAGAGGTTTCAGAGATACGTGCGACACAAAGTTTTTCTAATTTTAAGTCATCAGGGGCAATAACTCCAAAATTATCAGGGGGAAACAATTCAAAAAACCCAGGTGCACAACAACTCATGCTGGTGAACATTCTTGTGAAGTTTGGTGACTCTAGCCCAACTGGTTTCAGAGATACGCGTGACACAAGTTTGTGACGGACAGACGGACAGACAACTCTGGCAAAAACAATATATCTCCCCATAAATGGGGGAGACATAATTCAGTCTCAGATCTTGATACATTAAATATTTGTGTGAAGTTTCATTAATATCTCTCAAATAGTTTTCCAAGAAAACAGCGGACAAACTATTTGCATATTTTTTAAGGACAAGGGCCATAACTCTGGAATGAAAAATCAAATGATCCTCAGAATCGACTCAGCTTCAGATCTTGATGCATTAAACATTTGTGTGAAGTTTCATTAATATCTCTCAAATAGTTTTCCCAAAAAACAGCGGACAACTATTTGCATATTTTTTAAGGACAAGGGCCATAACTCTGAAATGAAAAATCAAATGAACCTCAAAATCAACTCAGCTTCAGATCTTGATGCATTTAACATTTGTGTGAAGTTTCATTAATATCTGTCAAATAGTTTTCCCCGAAAACAGCGGACAAACAAAATGTTGACGGACGAACGAATGAACGGACGGACAGGGCCACGACAATATACGACCACCTTTATTAGGTGGGCGTATAAAAATGAAGTATGCACCTCTGCATGTAGCTATTAATGTTCATGTGAATTTTCATAAGGATCAGACCATTGTTTACCGAAAAATGTGTAGGACAAGTTCACTGCAGCAGAAGAAGAATCTGAAGAAAGAATAGTAATAAGAAGAATAAGAAACAAGAGGGCCAGAATGGCCCTGACATCGCTCACCAGACAATCAGAAGAGAAGATTTTCAAAGTTTTCACTATACTTTACTATTGAAAACTAGCTACCCCTAGGGCGGGGGCAATTTGGACCCCAGGGGCATACTTTATACAACTTTTATAGAGGACCTGAACATGATGCTATTTGCCAAATATGAAAGCTGAGAACCTTCCAGTTTCAGAGGAGAAGATTTTCAAAGTTTCACTATATGTTTCTATAGAAAACAAGGCACCCCTGGGGCGGGGCCAATTTTGACCCCAGGTCCATAATTTATATAACTTTTGTAGAGGACCTGATTAGGATTCTATGTGCCAAATATGAAAAGCTGAGAACCTTCCAGTTTCAGAGGAGAAGATTTTCAAAGTTTTCACTATATGTTTCTATTGAAAAATGGCCACCCCTGGGGTGGGGCCAATTTTGACCCTAGGGACATAATTTATATAACTTTTGTAGAGGACCTGATTCAGATTCTATGTGCCAAATATGAAAGCTGAGAACCTTCCAGTTTCAGAGAAGAAGACTTTCAAAGTTTTCTCTATTTGTTTCTATTGAAAATTAGCCACCCCTGGGGCAGGGCAAATTTTGACCCCAGGGGCATAATTTATATAACTTTTGTAGAGAACCAGAACATGATGCTATGTGCCAAATATGAAAGCTGAGAACCTTCCAGTTTCAGAGGAGAAGATTTTCAAAGTTTTACTATATGTTTCTATTGAAAACAAGGCACCCCTGGGGCAGGGCCAATTTTGACCCCAGGGGCATAATTTATATAACTTTTGTAGAGGACCTGAATATAATGCTATGTGCCAAAGATGAAAGCTGAGAACCCTGTTGATTCAGAGGAGAAGATTTTTAAAGGTTCAAATTGTTGACGACAGACGTACGACAAACGACGAACGCCGCACGACGAACGCCGACGGACATCAGGCGATCACAAAAGCTCACCCTGAGCACTTTGTGCTCTGGTGAGCTAAAAACGGAGCAAGCACAATATGTCTGCCCACTTTGTTGGGGTACATAAAAATGAAATATACATTTTTGACATTCCCACTTCTACAAATAGTCAATTACAAGTCATTCTAATCGCATACCCAGTACGAATTTCCCCCCCTGAAACGACTATGGTCTTTGTAACAAGTGTTGATTTTAATATACATAGCGGCCATAGTGTTTTTTTTAATATTTCAGGGTTGCCACAAACTACAGGAAACAAAATTCCCTGACAATTCCCTGACATAATTTCAAATTTCCCTGACACATTACATCGCAAAATTTGGTCTTTCTGTCATAATTTTTACAATAATTTATGATTTTTTTTAAAATATATGACCTTCATTCTCATGTTTTCAAATTTCCTTGACAATTCCCTGACATTTGCCTATACTTTCAAACTTCCCTGACAATTCCCTGACCTTGAAAATTTTTCAATTTTCCTGACTTTTCCCTGACACGTGGCAACCCTATATTTAGCTGGTAAATAATTAACCAGGTCTCCCTTTACCTAATGACTCATCGTCGTCATCTGCCTCTGTCTGATGGGCTGCGCCAGGATGAACTTCAGCTGTGTCTAATGAATATACATGTAAGAAATAGATAATTAGATAACAAATAACAAGGGCATGTTGTATACTATGCAAAACAGGAGTCCACCACCAGATTAAAAAAACCTCCCCTCCCCATACCCCACCCAACCATGGTGTAGTTGACCAAGGTATATACATGACCCACCTGAATGGGTTTTGTAAAAAGCATAAGACAGACAACATGAAACAAAAGGGCTAGAATGGCCCTAATACCGCTCATCAGGCAATCAGAGGAAGATTTTCAAAGTTTTCAGTATATATGTTTCTATAGAAAACCAGCCGGCCCTGGGGCGGAGCAATTTTAATTCAGAAAGAATTAACTAATCTATACTTATGTTCACAATTTCATATATTCTCATTGCACCTTCATGAGTTTTATATTATTCATATGTGTAACTTATTTTAATCATTCCCCTGTTCTATGTTTATTCACAATTTCAAAACCGACTGAATATTCATGGACAAAAGAGTTATAATGAAATATGGAAGGTGGGACAGTGTGGTCGTTATAAAAAGTAAAGAAACATATTTCAATTTCGACCCCAGGGGAATAATTTATATAACTTTTGTAGAGGACCTGAAAATGATGCTCAAGTGCCAAATTTGAATATGATAGCTGACGATTTTCAGTTTACACTAAGTTTCTATTGAAAACTGGACACCCCTGGGGCGGGGTCAATTTTGACCCCAGGGGCATTGCCCTGTAGATTCAGAAGATTTTTAAAGGTTCAATTTGTTGACGACTGACGATAGACAACGGACATCAGGCGATCACAAAAGCTCCCCCTCAGCCGTTTGTCTAGTGAGCTAAAAATGGAAATAACTCCCACAATGTTGATGCCAGAGTTATGGTCAATGTGCATGACACTTCCTCTCATCATACTTGTTTCATACTTGTTTGAGTCTGATGGTAAAATGAATTTGGCCTACCCTTGTAGGAGATTTCTGAATGACACTTTCTCTCATCATGCTTGTTCCATATGTGATGTTTCAAATCAATTAAAACTAGAAATGTGTCCATAGGACACTGATGCTCCCACTTTAGATTTTTGTCACAGAAAATAAGGGCCATAATCATGTATGCAACGACTGAAGCGATTTATGCCATTTTTGCATATAAAGGGCTGCTACTCCTAAACGACAGAAGCGATATACATGGCCATCAAATTTGACTCGGATATATAATAGCCACAAACGTATTTAAAATTGGTGAGGACTGAACAAATACTTTCCATGAAAAGTCTGGACAACATATTTTTAAAGTCATTTTTGCAAATAAAGGGCCACAACTCCTGAGCAACTGAAGCAATTTACATGGCTATGGAACTTGACCCGGATATAATGGCCACAAACATGTGTGTAAAGTTTAGTGAGGATTTGATAAATACTTCCAAGAAAAGGTCCAGGCAAGATATTTTAAAGCCATTTTTGCAAATAAAGTGCCGGAACTCCTCAACGACTAAAGCAATTCATAAAACTTGACCAAGATATAATAGCCGCAATCATGTATGTAAAGTTGGGTGTTGATTGAACAAACACTTTCTAAGTATTAGAGCCCGGACAAATTCTTCTTGATGTGCGTACGGACTAACGTACATACTGACAAGAGCAATCCTATATGTCACCACTTTGTGAGGCATAAAAACTAGTAGATAACAAGAGGGCCATGAGGCCCTGAAGCGCTCACCAGAGGTAACCCCAGGGGCGGGCCATTTTTGACCAAAAGAAATCATGTGTACACCCTTGGTAGAGAACCACAAGGCAAAGCAATATGCCATTATTTAAAGGTGTAAGCCTTATCGTTTCAGAGAAAAATAATATTTCATATTTTCCCCATGAAAAACTGGTAAGCTCTGAGGCAGGGCCAAGTTTCGCCCAGTGGTCAGGGTCGTAAGTTAAACATTCTTTGTAGAGGACCATAAGATCATGCTACATACCAAATATCAAAGGTCTAGGCCTAACAGTTTGAGAGAAGAAGATTTTTTAAAGATTTTGCTATGAAAAACTGATAAGCCCTAGGGTGGGGCCATTTTTGACCCAGGGGTCATAATTTGAACAACTTTAGTAGAGGACCATAAGATCATGCTACATACCAAATATCAAAGGTCTAGGCCTTACAGTTTCAGAGAAGAAGATTTTTTAAGATTTTCCTATGAAAAACTGATAAGCCCTTGGGCGGGGCAATTTTGGCCCGGGGGTCATAATTTGAACAAGCTTTGTAGAGGACCATAAGATCATGCTACATACCAAATATCAAAGATCTAGACCTTACAGTTTGAGAGAAGAAGATTTTTAAAGATTTTCCTATGAAAAACTGATTAGCCCTTGGGCGGGGCCATTTTTGGCCCGGGGGTCATAATTTGAACAATATTTGTAGAGGACCATAAGATCATGCTACATACCAAATATCAAATGTCTAGGCCTTACAGTTTCAGAGAAAAAGATTTTAAAGATTTTCCAATGAAAAACTGATAAGCCCTTGGGTGGGGCCATTTTTGGCCCGGGGGTCATAATTTGAACGTTCTTTGTAGAGGACCATAAGATCATGCTACATACCAAATATCAATGGTCTAGGACATATGGTTTCAGAGAAGAAGATTTTTAAAGACTTTCATATATTACCATATATGGAAAAAATGACCACGCCCTCTGGCGGCCATGTTTTTTGCCTGATCAAAACAACTTTTGAAGTCTATCAACTGAGAAACATTTTGGTGAAAACTATATTCAAATCGGACAAGTCATTCTGGAGAACATTTTTCTAGATATTGCGTACAGTTGCCATGGCAACAAGACCGATGGCCCCGCCCCGCCCACTATCTTTTAACAACTTTTGAAGCACACACCCTCAGTATGTATCTGACCAAGTTTGGTTACAATTGGGCTGTCGGTTTCAGAGAAGAAGTCGTTTGAAATTGTTGACGGACAGACAGACGGACAGACGGACAACGGACGCCGGACACAGGGGTATCACAATAGCTCACCTTGAGCACTTTGTGCTCTGGTGAGCTAAAAAGTTATTGTCCGGACAAGAAAATATGAAAACCAGGAATAATTAAAACAAGAGGGCCATGAGGCCCTGAAGCGCTCACCTGAGATAACCCCAGGGCAGGGCCATTTTTGACCACAAGAAATCATGTGTACAACCTTGGTAGAGAACCATAAGGCAAAGCAGTATGCCATTAATTAAAGGTCTAAGCCTTATGGTTTCAGAGAAAAATAATATTTTATATTTTTCCCATGAAAAACTGATAAGCCCTTAGGCAGGGTCAAGTTTCGCCCAGTGGTCAGGGTCGTAAGTTAAACATTCTTGGCAGAGGACCACAAGCCACAGCTACATATTTGTAGAGGACCATTAGATCATGTTACATACCAAATATCAATGGTCTAGGCCTTACAGTTTCAGTAGATTTTTAAAGATTTTCCAATGAAAAACTTATAAGTCCTTGGAGGGGGCCATTTTTGGACCAGGGTCATAATTTGAACAATATTTGTAGAGGATCATTAGATCATGCTACATACCAAATATCAAAGGTCTAAGCCTTACAGTTTGAGAGAAGAAGATTTTTAAATATTTTTCCTATGAAAAACCGATAAGCCCTCGGGCAGGGCCATTTTTGGCCCGGGGGTTATAATTTGAACAATACTTGTAGAGGACCATAAGATCATGCTATATACCAAATATCAAAGGTCTAGGCCTTACAGTTTCAGAGAAGAAGATTTTTTAAGATTTTCCTATGAAAAACTGATAAGCCCTTGGGCGGGGCCATTTTTGGCCCGGGGGCCATAATTTGAACAATCTTTGTAGAGGACCATAAGATCATGCTACATACCAAATATCAAAGGTCTAGGCTTTATAGTTTCAGAGAAGAAGATTTTTAAAGATTTTCCTATGAAAATTCCATATTACCATATACGGAAACAAGAGGGCCATGAGGCCCTGAAGCGCTCACCTGAGATAACCCCAGGGGCAGGGCCTTTTTTGACCACAAGAAATCATGTGGACAATATTGGTAGAGAACCACAAGGCAAAGCAGTATGCCATTAATTAAAGGTCTAAGCCTTATGATTTCAGAGAAAAATAATATTTCATATTTTTCCCATCGAAAAAACTGATAAGCCCTGAGGCAGGGCCAAGTTTCGCCCAGTGGTCAGGGTCGTAAGTTAAACATTCTTGGCAGAGGACCACAAACCACCGCTACATATCTATAGAGGACCAGTAGATCATGTTAGTCATACCAAATATCAATGGTCTAGGCCTTACAGTTTCAGTAGATTTTTAAAGATTTTCCAATGAAAAACTGATAAGCCCTTGGGCGGGGCCATTTTTGGCCTGGGGGTCATAATTTGAACAATATTTGTTGAGGACCATAAGTTCATGCTACATACCAAATATCAAAGGTCTAGGTCTTACAGTTTGAGAGAAGAAGATTTTTAAAGATTTTCCTATGAAAAACTGATAAGCCCTTGGGCGGGGCCATTTTTGGCCCGGGGTCATAATTTGAACACTATTTGTAGAGGGCCATAAGATCATGCTACATATTAAATATCAAGGGTCTAGGCCTTACAGCTTCAGAGAAGAAGATTTTTCAATGAAAAACTGATAAGCCCTTGGGCGGGGCCATTTTTGGCCCAGGGGTCATAATTTGAACAATATTTGTAGAGGACCATAAATCATGCTACATACCAAATATCAAAGGTCTAGGCCTTACAGTTTCAGAGAAGAAGATTTGTAAAGATTTTCCGATGACAAACTGATAAGCCCTTGGGCGGGGCCATTTTTGGCCCAGGGGTCATAATTTGAACAATATTTGTAGAGGACCATAAGATCATGCTACATACCAAATATCAAAGGTCTAGGCCTTACAGTTTGAGAGAAGAGGATTTTTAAAGATTTTCCTATGAAAAACTGATAAGCCCTTGGGCAGGGCCATTTTTGGCCCGGGGGTCATAATTTGAACAATATTTGTACAGGACCATAAGATCATGCTACATACCTAATATCAAAGCTTTAAGCCTTACAGTTTCAGAGAAGAAGATTTTTAAAGATTTTCCTACGAAAAACTGATAAGCCCTTGGGCGGGGCCATTTTTGGCCCAGGGGTCATAATTTGAACAATCTTTGTATAGGACCATAAGATCATGCTACATACCAAATATCAAAGGTCTAGGCTTTACAGTTTTCCTATGAAAATTCCATATTACCATATACGGAAATATTGACCAAGCCCTCTGGCGGCCATGTTTTTTGCCCGATCAAAATTCTTTTAACAACTTTTAAAGTCTATCATCTGAGAAACATTTTGGTGAAAACTATATTCAAATCCAACAAGTCATTCTGGAGAAGAAGATTTTTCTAGATATTGTGTCCGGTTGCCATGGCAACAAGACCGATGGCCCCGCCCACTATCTTTAAACAACTTTTGAAGCACCCACCCACAGTATGTATCTGACCAAGTTTGGTTACAATTGGGTAGTCGGTTTCAGAGAAGAAGTCATTTGAAATTGTTGACGGACAGACAGACGGACAGACGGACAGACAGACAGACGGACAGACGGACGCCGGACACAGGGGTATCACAAAAGCTCACCTTGAGCACTTTGTGCTCTGGTGAGCTAAAAATGACCACGCCCTCTGGCGGCCATGTTTTTCGCCGGATCAAAATTCTTTTAACAACTTTTGAAGTCTATCAACTGAGAAACATTTTGGTGAAAACTATATTCAAATCGGACAAGTCATTCTGGAGAAGAAGATTTTTCTAGATATTGTGTACGGTTGCCATGGCAACAAGACCGATGGCCCCACCCACTATCTTTTAACAACTTTTGAAGCACCCACCAACAGTATGTATCTGACCAAGTTTGGTTACAATTGGGCAGTCGGTTTCAAAGAAGAAGTCGTTTGAAATTGTTGACGGACAGACGGACGATGGACGCCGGACACAGGGGTATCACAAAAGCTCACCTTGAGCACTTTGTGCTCTGGTGAGCTAAAAATGACCCAGCCCTCTGGGGGCCATGTTTTTTGCCGGATCAAAATTCTTTTAACAACTTTTAATGTCTATCAACTGAGAAACATTTTGGTGAAAACTATATTCAAATCCGACTAGTCAATCTGGAGAAGAAGATTTTTCTAGATATTGCGTACAGTTGCCATGGCAACAAGACCGATGGCCCCACCCACTATCTTTTAACAACTTTTGAAGCACCCACCCACAGTATGTATCTGACCAAGTTTGGTTACAATTGGGCAGTTGGTTTCAGAGAAGAAGTTGTTTGAAATTGTTGACGGACAGACAGACGGACAGACTGACAGACTGACAGACGGACAGACAGACAGACGGACAGACGGACGATGAACGCCAGGCACAGGGGTATCACAATAGCTCACCTTGAGCTAAAAACATAATGCTAGAGCTAGGGCCTTTGTGCATGACACTTCCTCTCATCATGCTTGTTCCATGTGTGATGTATTAATGAATTTAGCCTACCCTTGTAGGACATATGACCCAGAAACGAAGCGTGACAGACAGACGGACAGAATCGAGCAAACCTTCAAACCCTCACCTGATGACTAATAGATTAACATGTACAAAATGAATAATTTATCACATCACAAACATTAATTAGCAGAACAACAAATTTATTAATAAGGGAATTTTTTGACTGTTACAGAAACTGAAGAATCAGATCTGTGATATTCCATCAGCAAATAGAATAGACCCTGATATGATGACTCTGACATACAGGAGACTCTGACATACAGGAGACTCTGACATACAGGAGACTCTGACATACAGCAGTGAGTGAGTTGGGTTAAAAATGCATTTAAAACTAGAGGTTTTTGTCAAAAAAACGGATGTCTCCCCTCTAATAAAAACAATATGTAAAGGGAAATCACTAAAAATGTTATGGTCTTGATAAATGATACTTCCCTTCATTATGCGTTTTCCACACTACATTTTTCAAGAAGAAAATGATAACAGCTAATAACTCCAAAAATACTGATACCAGATTTATGGCCCTTGTGCATGACACTTACTTTCATCATGCTCTTACCAAAAATAAAATGTCATTCCAATAGCATCAGTCAAACAGGAGTTATTGATCGGCCAAAAAATGTAACAAAGGGCAATAACTCCAAAAGTATTGAAGCCAGAATTATGGCCCTTGTTCATGACACTTTCTCTCATCATGCTCTTTCCATGTATGAAGTTTCAATACGATGGCAAGAGCCATGTAGGAGTTATCGTCCGGACAAGAAAGAATTAAACAAATGTACAAGGGGCAATAACTCTAAATTTATTGAAGCTCGAGTTAAGGATCTTATGCATGACACTTTCTCTTATTATGATCGTTCCATGTATGAAGTTTAACTCCAATGGCATGTGTCACATAGGAGTAATCATCTGGACAAAAAATTGTGATTGTTTTTACAAAGGGCAATAACTCCAATATTAGTGAAGCCAGAGTTATGGACCTTGTGCATGACACTTCCTCTCGTTATGATCTTTCCATATATGAAGTTTCAATCCAATGGCATGAGCCATATAGAAGTTATCGTCCGGACAAAAAGTTGTGATTTTTTTTACAAAGGGCAATAACTCCAATATTAGTGAAGCCAGAGTTATGGACCTTGTGCATGACACTTCCTCTCGTTATGATCTTTCCATATATGAAGTTTCAATCCAATGGCATGAGCCATATAGAAGTTATCGTCCGGACAAAAAAGTGTGATTTTTTTACAAAGGGCAATAACTCCTATATTAGTGAAGCCAGAGTTATGTACCTTCTGCATGACACTTCCTCTCGTTATGATCTTTCCATATATGAAGTTTCAATCCAATGGCATCAGGCATATTGAAGTTATTGTCCGGACAAAAAATTATGATATTTTTTACAAAGGGCAATAACTCCAATATTAGTGAAGCCAGAGTTATGGACCTTGTGCATGACACTTCCTCTCATTATGCTTTTTCCATATATGAAGTTTCAATCAACTGGCATCAGGCATATTGAAGTTATTGTCCGGACAAAAAATTGATATTTTTTACAAAGGGCAATAACTCCAATATTAGTGAAGCCAGAGTTATGGACCTTGTGCATGACACTTCCTCTTGTCATGATCTTTCCATATATGAAGTTTCAATCCAATGGCATGAGCCATATAGGAGTTATCGTCCGGACAAAAAAGTGTGATTTTTTTTTACAAAGGGCAATAACTCCAATATTAGTGAAGCCAGAGTTATGGACCTTGTGCATGACACTTCCTCTCATTATGCTCTTTCCATATATGAAGTTTCAATCAACTGGCATCAGGCATATTGAAGTTATCGTCCGGACAAAAAGTGTGACAGACAGACGGACAGACGGACAGACAGACAGACGGACAGACAGACAACTCTCACAAAAACAATATATCTCCCCCATATAAATATGGGGGGAGACATAATTACGGATATTATTCATGTTAGGTACAAATAGAAACTAGAAGTATCACTACAGGTGATAAAAAAAACCCCGCTACACGTTCAAATGCGGACGGACAGATCGATCCGACAGGCTGATTCCAGTATACCCCCTCAAACAAGTTTGCAGGGGTATAATAAACGTGCTGGCTTGATATTCATGTTTCTTCTCAGATGGACAGTACAATTGTTAAAAAATGCTGAATACTTCCCATTTTAAGCAAGCTTTCTTTAATTTCTTTCCAAAGTCAAAATCTGTATCAAACAATCTGAACCTTTAAAAGGTGTGGTGTCTTATCAGAATCCAAATGTGCTTGAGAAAGTTATAAAAGATTATCCTACGACAACAAGAGAGTTAACCATTCTTACATTTATTGCTTGCTGTTCCACATGCAAGCAGTTGAAACACAGCTGTGTTTCCACTTTCTTTCAACAGTTTGAGGAATTTGTGGAAGTCATCCAAGCTCTTCGATCTCACAAGTTCAATTATTTGCCGGTTTTGCTCGGAAGGTTTGGCGGCCGCCTGAAAAAAGAACAGAGTTACGTGATGTCATATATGGATAAGGCGTAAAAGATAGTTAATATACTGCTCTGTGTCGTTTTCACTGTCAAAGTGCCCTCAAATACTGCTCTGTGCCGTATTCACCGTCAAAGTGCCCTATACTGCTCTGTGTCGTATTTACCGTCGAAGTGCCCTATACTGCGCTGTGTCATATTCACCGTCGAAGTGACCTCATATACTGTTATGTGTCGTATTCACCGTCGAAGTGCCCTATACTGCTCTGTGTCGTATTCACCGTCAAAGTGCCTAATACTGCTCTGTGTCGTATTCACCGTCAAAGTGTCTTTAAATACTGCTCTGTGTCGTATTCACCATCGAAGTGCCTTCAAATACTGCTCTGTGTCGTATTCACTGTCGAAGTGCCTTCAAATACTGCTCTCGTCTAAGTGCCCACAAATACTGCTCTGTGTCGTATTCACTGTCGAAGTGCCTTCAAATTTAGGGATATGAACGAATAGTCGAATAGTCGGAAATCAGACGAATATTCAAATTCAAAATCACGATTCGAATATATTCATTTTAAAAAAAAAAATTTTGTCATTAAATTTATGCAAATATTTCATAATGCTCAGCTTCATGTTAGAAAATATCAGACATTCCGCATCACATAACTCTGTATACATGTTTTGATAACACCTGTCAAACAGACCACAATTATGGAAGTGTGTGCTTTGATTAGAGAGGTCACCCGCTTTGTTGTTTGCACAAGGTGTCAATGCATTCTATTTAATCCACTTTCAATTCTGATTGGCACAAAGTGCCAGGTGAGGTATTGTGAGGGGACAGGCTCCGGCTTGAGGCGTCGTCAACAATTTACTTAAACATCTTCTTCTCTGAAACCACAAAACCTAGAGCTTTGATATTTGGTATGTAGCATCATCTAATGGTCCTCTACAAAGATTGTTCAAATGATGTCCCCGGACCAAAAATGGCCACGCCCTGGGGCTTATCAGTTTTTCTTAGGAAAATCTTTAAAAATCTTCTCCTCTGACACCGTAATGCCTAGACCGTTGATATTTGGTATGTAGCATCATCTAATGGTCCTCTACAAAGATTGTTCAAATAATGACCCCCGACCAAAAATGGCCCACCCGGGGCTTATCAGTTTTTAATAGGAAAATCTTTAAAAATCTTCTTCTCTGAAACCGTAAGGCCTAGACTTTTGGTATTTGGTATGTAGC
Organism: Azorinus chamasolen; assembly: GCA_963576725.1. Lineage (NCBI taxonomy): Eukaryota > Metazoa > Mollusca > Bivalvia > Cardiida > Solecurtidae > Azorinus > Azorinus chamasolen. The sequence continues at coordinate 7,795,654 of OY755250.1, read as the reverse complement.
ATCATCTAATGGTCCTCTACATAGATTGTCCAAAGTATGACCCCCAGACCAAAAATGGCCCCGCCCCGGGGTTTATCAGTTTTTCATTGGAAAATCTTTTAAAAATCTTCTCTGAAACCATAAGGCCTAGACCATTGATATTTTATATGTAGCATTATCTAATGGTCCTCTACAGAGATTGCTCAAATTATGACCCCTTGACCAAAAATGGCCCCGCCTCGGGGCTGATCAGTTTTTCATCGGAATATCTTAAAAATCTCCTTCTCTGAAACCATAAGGCCTAGACCTTTGATATTTGGTATGTAGCATCATCTAATGGTCCTCTACAAAGATTGTTCAAACTATGACCCTGGACCCATAATGGCCCCGCCCCAGGGGCTTATCAGTTTTTCATAGGAAAATCTTTGAAAATCTTCTTCTCCGAAACTGTAAGGCCTAGATCTTTGATATTTGGTATGTATTATCATCTAATGGTTTTCTACCAAGATTGTTCAAATTATGAACCCCCTTACCAAAATGGCCCCGCCCCTGGATTATCATTTTTTCATAAGAAAATCTTTAAAATCTCCTTCTGTGAAATTGTAAGACTCGGAACTTTGAAACTTATATGAAGCATCATCTAATGTTCCTTTATTTGGATTGTTCAAATTTTAAACTCCAGGTCTAAAATGATGGCCCTTGGTTTCATATTGACCCCAATCTGAAGCTGGATTATTTTTTCATAGAAATACAGTGTATGCATATGTCTATAGTAACAGGTGAGCGATTTAGGGTCATCATGGCCCTCTTGTTATTATAATTAACCAATAAATAATACTACAGAAACATTTACCAATGAAAATTGCCATTCAGCAAAATAATATGCCACAACAATTTCACGTGTTCCAGTGGCAACATATTAATTGATTGGAACTTGTTTAACAAGTGCTGTCCGCAGACAGCGCGCTCCACTTTCTTTAGCGCTGGATAGTATAGTGGAAGTCTAAGTCGGAAAGGGGAGATAACTATGACAAAATTAATTTTAGGGTTACCTACCCTTGTGAAATGGGTTCCCCTTGTGATAGTTAACATACAAACCAAAAATGAACCAAATATCTTTGATGGTTTCTGAGAAAAGGGACCTTAACAAAAAGATTAACCAACGCGGACGCCGACGAGAGGGTCATGACAATGGCTCCACTTTTTGAACAAGAGGGCCAGAATGGCCCTGAAGCGCTCACCAGACAATCAGAGGAAAAGATTTTCAAAGTTTTCACTTTATGTTTCTATTGAAAGCTGGCTACTCCTGGGGCAGGGCCAATTTTGACCACAGGGGCATAATTTATATAACATTTGTAGAGGACCTGAACATGAAGCTATGTGCCAAATATGAAAGTTATGAACCTTCCAGTTTCAGAAGATTTTCAATGTTTTTACTATATATTTTTTATTGAAAACTGCCCACCCCTCGGGTGGGGCCAATTTTAATCCCAGGGGCATAATTTAAACAAGGCCATACAAAGTTCTGACTAAAGGCGATCAACTGTTCTTCTGAACGGGTATGTGTACCCTAGCATTCCAAACTGATTTTTTGCATTTGAATATTATTATAAATTATTACATAATAATTGCATAATCATAAGTATAACTTAACAGTTTCAAGTAATACAATTTCATGTTAAAAAATATTTCATAATTTATTTGAAATCTTTAATTTGGCATTCTGGAGTCTTTACATGATTTACCCTTCTTCTGAACTGCAGGGCAGGTTATAATAATATCATAATGCCAATCACTATTATCAATTAACCCTTCCCTCATACAAACGTGTTTTCACATTTTTGAAAACAGAGTAGACCCAGATCGGATGCCTCCTATAGGAGCCATCTGATCAGGGCCTGCTCTGTTTGTAAATGGAATTTTATACATCTGTTCCTTAAGTTTCTAAAATGGCTACAATGTTCCACCTACTATATTTCATTATAACTATTTTGTAGATGAATATTCAGTAGGTTGTGAAATTTGGAAAAAAAATGACTACAATGTTCCACCTTCCATACTTCATTTTAACTATTTTGTTCATGAATATGCAGTAGGCATTCAAATTAATAATAAACATAGAACAGGCAAAGGGTTAAGGCACAGAGCTCCAGCACCAGATACAGGTGACCTAAAAATAGCCACTGGTCATCTATCCCACTGCTTGACTGGATGACCTATTTATGAGCAAAGAGAAGATGCTTAAAATCGCAGTCAGCTATAAGTTTGCTATAAAACTGTCCGCCATGGAGTGAAGCCAATTTTGACCACAGGAGCATAATTTATATAACTTTTGTAGAGAACCTGAACATGATGCTATGTGCCAAATATGAAGGCTAAGAACCTTTCAGTTTCAGAGGAGATGATATTCAAAGTTTTCACTATATGTTTCTATAGAAAACAATGCACCCCTGGGGTGGGGCCAATTTTGACCCTAGGGACATAATTTATATAACTTTTGTAGAGGACCTACAGATGATGCTATGTGCCAAAGATGAAAGCTGAGACCCCTGTAGATTCAGAGGAGAAGATTTTTAAAGCTTGAAATTGTTGACGCCCGACGACGGACGACGCACGACGACGGACATCAGGCGATCACAAAAGCTCACCCTGAGCACAAAAGTGCTCTGGTGAGCTAAAAAGTGGAGCTAACAACCTTAAACGTATACAAGAGGGTCAGAATGGCCCTGAAGCGCTCATCAGACAATCAGGAGAAGATTTTCAAAGTTTTCACTATATGTTTATATAGAAAACTAGCCGGCCCTGGGGCGGGCCAATTTTGACCCCAGGGGAATAATTTAGAAAAACTTGTAGGGGACCTGAACATAATGCTAGGAGCTAAATATGAAAGCTGAGATTAACCTTTCAGTTTCAGAGAAGAAGATTTTCAAAGATTTCACTATTTGTTTCTATTGAAAACTGTCCACCCCTGGGGCGGGGTCAGTTTTGACCCCGAGACCATAATTTATATAACTTTGCTATGTGCCAAATATGAAAGCTGAGAGCCTTCCAGTGTCAGAGAAGATGATTTTCAAAGATTTCACTATTTGTTTATATTGAAAACTGCCCACCCCTGGGGCGGGGCCAATTTTGACCCCGGGCCATAAATAATATAACTTATGTAGAGGACCTGAACATGATGCTATGTGCCAAATATGAAAGCTGAGAACCTTCCAGTTTCAGAGGAGAAGATTTTCAAAGATTTCACTATTTGTTTCTATTGAAAACTGCCCACCCCTTGGGTGGGGCCAATTTCGACCCTGGGGCCATAATTTATATAACTTTTGTAGAGGACCTGAACATGATGCTATGTACCAAATATGAAAGCTGAGAGTCTTCCAGTTTCAGAGAAGAAGATTTTCAAAGATTTCACTATTTGTTTCTATTGAAAACTGCCCACCCCTGGTGCGGGGCCAATTTCGACCCGGGGGCCATAATTTATATAACTTTTGTAGAGGACCTGAACATGATGCTATGTGCCAATTATGAAAGCTAAGAAGCTTCTACTTTCAGCGGAGAAAGTTTTCAAAGTTTTAGTATATGTTTCTATTGAAAACGAGGCACCCCTGGGGCTGGGTCAATTTTGACCCCAGGGGCATAATTTATATAACTTTTGTAGAGGACCTGAATATGATGCTATGTGCCAAAGATGAAGTTTTTGAAAGGTTCAAATTGTCGACGACGGACGACGGACAACGGGCGATCACAAAAGCTCACCCTGAGCACTCTGTGCTCTGGTGAGCTAAGAGCAAAAAACAAATCAAACAAGCCACTTAGCGCAGACTTATATAAAGTACCCAAATAGAAACCTCAAATATCAATTTTATAATGCAAATCTATTCAAACCAGAGGCATATACAACATTATATGTCTCTGTTCAAACCATAGAACAAACACAAACTATGGAACATTATTCCTATGACAATTAAAGTGCACACATCCGAATCGAGCACAGCTGAAGTAAAATAACTGCTGGTAGTAATCATCAGCCATTGGGTATTAAATATTTCAAAGTAATCAACATAAAACTGAAATTTAACAAGAGTACCGCATACGGTACATAATACGCCCACTTGCAAACTTTCTCCGATTCAACATGCCTTATAAGTGTTGACATTTTCTAATCTGTGCTTCAGATCTTGATTTCCATATTAAGGTGATACTTTTTTAAAAAAAATTGAAGTGAATAACTTATTAAATAAACAAGATGTGTTTGTGAAACACTATGCCCCCTCATATATTTGACCTCTGACCTTGACCTTGACATGTCACCCCTCAAAATGTGCAGCCTCATGAGATACACAAGCATGCCAAATATCAAGTCTCTATCTCTACTGGTCCAAAAGTTATGGCCAATGTTAAAGTTGGCCATTTGACCCATATATTTGACCTCTGACCTTGAAGGATGACCTTGACCTTGACATGTCACCCCTCAAAATGTGCGGCTTCATGAGATACATATTATGTATGCCAAATATCAAGTCTCTATCTATACTGGCTCAAAAGTTATGACCAATGTTAAAGTTGCTGACAAACAGACAAACAGACAGGGCAAAAACAATATGCCCCCCCCCCCGACTATCGTCTATGGGGGCATAAAAAGTTACAGCTAATCCTCATATTTGCAGATTTTTGAAAAGTGCAACGGCCATTATAAACTCACTGAACTCACTGAAAGTTTGTAAAAACAAACTGAATGAACCACAAAATAAACTCAGCTTCAGATTTTGTTGCTTAAAACATTTCTGTTAAGTTTCATTTATACCATTTTAATAGTTTTCCCAGAAAACAAGCGACAAACTAAAAGCTGACCGACAAACAAAGCAACAAACACACAAAGTTCAAGGACCATAACTTTAGAATAAAATGACTTACCAAACACCCGCAATGTATGTGAAAATTCATATTAAGGTTTAACCATATAAAAAAATTGAAGTAAATACCATTTCAAATGAAAAAGTTATGGCCACCATCCTCATATATATTTGCATAGATTTGCATTATTTCTTTTAAGTGCAAGGGCCATAACTCCGAAACGACAAATCAAATGAACCTCAGAATTGACTCAGCTTCAGGTCTTGATGCATTAAACATGTGTGTGAAGTTTCATTAATATCTGTCAAACAGTTTTCCCAGGAAACAGCTGACAATCTATATGCATATATTTGCATTATTTTTTAAGTAAAAGGGCCATAACTCTGAAACGAAAAATCAAATGAACCTCAGAATCGACTCAGCTTCAGATCTTGATGCACTAAACATTTGTTTTAAGTTTCATTAATACCTCTAAAATAATTTCCCAGAAAACAGCGGACAAACTATTTGTATGTATTTGCATTATTTTTATAAATACAAGGGCCATAACTCTGAAACAAACAAGAGGGCCAGAATGGCCCTGACATCGCTCACCAGGCAATCAGAGGAGAAGATGTTCAAAGTTTTCACTATATGTTTCTAGAGAAAACTAGCCATCCCTGGGGCGGGCCAATTTTGATCCATAATTTATACAACTTTTGTAGGGGACCTGAACATGATGCTATGTGCCAAATATGAAAGCTGAGAACCTTCCAGTTTCTGAGGAAAATATTTTCAAATTTGGCACTATATGTTTCTATTGCGAACTAGCTACCCCTGGGGCGAGGCCAATTTTGACCCCGGGGGCATAATTCATATAACTCTTGCAGAGGACCTGAACATGATGTTATGTGTCAAATATGAAAGCTGAGAACCTTCCAGTTTCTGAGGAGAAAATTTTCAAAGTTGTCACTATATGTTTCTATTGAGACATGGCTACCCCTGGGGTGGGGCCAATTTTGACCCCTGGGGCATAATTTATATAACTTTTGTAGAGGACCTGAATATGATCCTATGTGCCAAATATGAAAGCTAAGAACCCTGTAGATTTTGAGGAGAAGATTTTCAAAGTTTTCACTATATGTTTCTATTGAAAACTGCCCACCCCTGGGGCGGGGTCAATTTTGACCCCAGGGGCATAATGTATATAACTCTTGTAGAGGACCTGCACATGATGCTATGTGCCAAATATGAAAGCTGAGAACCTTCCAGTTTCAGAGGAGAAGATTTTCAAAGTTTCACTATATGTTTCTATAGATGTTTCTATTGAAAACTGACCACCCCTGGGGTGGGGCCAATTTTGACCCCAGGGGCATAATTTATATAAATTTTGTAGAGGACCTGAACATGATGCTTTGTGCCAGATATGAAAGCTGAGAACCCTGTAGATTCAGAAGAAAAGATTTTCAAAGTTGTCACTATATGTTTCTATTCAAAACTGGCTACCCCTGGGGCGGGGCCAATTTTGACCCCAGGGGCATAATTTATACAACTTTTATAGAGGACCTGAACATGATGCTATGTGCCAAATATGAAAGCTGAGAACCCTCAAGTTTCAGATGAGAAGATTTTCAAAGATTTCACTATATGATTCTATTGAAAACTGCCCACCCCTGGGGCAGGGCCAATTTTGACCCCAGGGCCATAATTTATATAACTTTTGTAGAGGACCTGAACATGATGCTATGTGCCAAATATGAAAGCTGAGAACCCTGTAGATTCAGAGGAGAAGATTTTCAAAGTTGTCACTATATGTTTCTATTCAAAACTGGCTACCCCTGGGGCGGGGCCAATTTTGACCCCAGGGGCATAATTTATATTTATAACTTTTGTAGAGGACCTGAACATGATGCTATGTGCCAAATATGAAAGCTGAGAACCCTGTAGATTCAGAGGAGAAGATTTTCAAAGTTTTACTATATATTTCAATAGAAAACAAGGCACCCCAGGGGCAAAATTTATATAACTTTTGTAGAGGACCCAAAGATGATGCTATGTACCAAAGATGAAAGCTGAGAACCATGTAGATTCAGAGGAGAAGATTTTTAAAGGTTCAAATTGTTGACGCCCGACGACGGACGACGACGGACTCACCCTGAGCACAAAAGTGCTCTGGTGAGCTAAAAATCAAATGATCCTCAGAATCAACAGTTTACTCAGCTTCAGATCTTGATGCATTAAATATTTGTATAAAGTTTCATTAATATCTCTCATACAGTTTTCCCAGAAAACGGCGGACAAACTATATGCATATATTTGCATTATTTTTTAAGTAAAAGGGCCATAACTCTGAAACGAAAAATCAAATGAACCTCAGAATCGACTCAGCTTCAGATCTTGATGCATTAAACATGTGTGAAGTTTCATTAATGTCTATCAAATAGTTTTCCCAGATAACAGCGGACAAACTATTTGCATTATTTTTTAAGGACAAGGGCCATAACTCTGAAACGAAAAATCAAATGATCCTCAGAATCAACTCAGCTTCAGATCTTGAATTGATGCATTAAACATCTGTGTGAAGTTTCATTAATATCTCTCAAATAGTTTTCCCTGAAAACAGCGGACAAATTATTTGCATGTATTTACATTATTTTTTAAGTAAAAGGGCCATAACTTCGAAACGACAAATCAAATGAACCTCAGAATCGACTCAGCTTCAGATCTTGATGCATTAAACATTTGTGTGAAGTTTCATTAATATCTCTCAAATAGTTTTCCCAGAAAACAGCAGACAAACTATTTGCATTTTTTAAGGACAAGGGCCATTACTCTGAAACGAAAAATCAAATGAACCTCAGAATCAACTCAGCTTCAGATCTTGATACATTAAACATTTGTGTGAAGTTTCATTAATATCTGTCAAACAGTTTTCCGAGAAAACTGCGGACAAACAAAATGTTGATGGACGAACGAACGAACGAACGGACGGACAGGGCCACGCCAATATACGACCACCTTAATTAGGTGGGCGTATAAAAACAAGAGGGCCATGATGGCCCTAAATCGCTCACCTGGTTACTGTAGACATATGCATACACTGTATTTCTAGGTAAAAATAAATAAGCTTCAGATTGGGGCCAATATGAAACCAAGGGCCATAATTTTAGGCCTTGAGTTTCAAATTTGAACAATCTAAATGAAGGAACATTAGATGATGCTTCATATAAGTTTCAAAGTTCCGGGCGTTACAATTTCACAGAAGGGGATTTTAAGGTTTTCCTATGAAAAACTGATAAGCCAGGGGCGGGGCCATTTTTGGTCCTGGGGTCATAGTTTGAACAATTTTTGTAGAGGACCAATAGATGATGCTACATACCAAATATCAAATGTCTAGGCCTTACGGTTTCAGAGAAGAATTTTTTTTTTAAAGATTTTCCTATGAAAAACTGATAAGCCCCGGGGCGGGCCATATTTGGTCCAGGGGTCATAATTTGAACACTTTTTGTAGAGGATCCTAAGATAATGCTACAAACCAAATGTCAATGGTCTAGGCCTTACAGTTTCAGAGAAGAAGAATTTTAAAGATTTTCATATGAAAAACTGATAAGCCCCTGGGCGGGGCCATTTTTGGTCCGGGGTCATAATTTGAACAACCTTTGTAGAGGACCATTAGATGATGCTACATACCAAATATCAAAGGTGTAGGCCTTACGGTTTCAGGAGAAGATTTTTAAAGATTTTCCTAAGAAAAATTGATAAGCCCAAGGCGGGGCCATTTTTGGTCCGGGGGACATAATCTGAAGTCTTTGTAGAGGACCAACAGATGATGCTACATATCAAATATCAAATGTCTAGGCCTTACGGTTTCAGAGAAGAAGATTTTTAAAGATTTTCCTAAGAAATACTGATAAGCCCCGGGGCGGGGCCATATTTGGTCAAGGGGTCATAATTTGAACAATCTTTGTAGATGACCATTAGATATTGCTACATACCAAATATCAATGGTGTAGGTCTTACAGTTTCAGAGAAGAAGATTTTTAAAGATTTTCCTATGAAAAACTGATAAGCCCCGGGGCGGGCCATTTTTTGTCTGGGGGTCATAGTTTGAACAATCTTTGTAGAGGACCATTAGATGATGCTACATACTAAATACCAAAGGTCTAGGCATTACGGTTTCGGAAGAAGATTTTCCTATGGAAAACTAAAGAGCCCCGGGCGGGGCCATTTTTGGTTCGGGGGTCATAATTTGAACAATTTTGTAGAGGACCATTGGAAAATGCTACATACCAAATATCAAATGTCTAGGCCTTACGGTTTCAGAGAAGATTTTCAAAGATTTTCCTATGAAAACCGATAAGCCCCGGGGCAGGGCCATTTTTTGGTCAAGAGTTCATAATTTGAACAATCTTTGTAGAGGACCAATAGATGATGCTACATACTAAATATCAAATGTCTAGGGCTTACGGTTTCAGAGAAGACGTTTTTTAAAGATTTTCCTATGAAAAACTGATAAGCCCCGGGGCGGGCCATTTTTTGGTCAAGGGGTCATACTTTGAACAATCTTTGTAAGAGGACCAATAGATGATGCTACATACCAAATATCAAATTTCTAGGCCTTACGGTTTCAGAGAAGACGTTTTTTTAAAAGATTTTCCTATGAAAAACTGATGAGCCCCGGGGCGGACCATATTTGGTCCAGGGGTCATAATTTGAATTTTTTTTGTAGAGGACCATTTGATAATGCGACATACCAAATATCAAATGTCTAGGCCTTACGGTTTCAGAAGAAGATTTTTAAAGATTTTCCTATGAAAAACTGATAAGCCCAGGGGCGGGGCCATATTTAGTCTTGGGGTCATAATTTGAACAGTCTTTGTAGAGGACCACTAGATAATGCTACATACCAAATAACAATGGTCTTGGCCTTACAGTTTCAGGCGAAGAATTTTAAAGATTTTCCTATGAAAACCAGATAAGCCCCGGGATGGGGCCATTTTTGATCCGGGGGTCATAATTTGAACAATCTTTGTAGAGGACCATTAGATGATGCTACATACCAAATACCAAAGGTCTAGGCCTTACGGTTTCATAGAAGAAGATTTTTAAGATTTTCCTATGAAAAACTGATAAGCCCCGGGGCAGGACCATTTTTGGCCCAGGGTCATAATTTGAACAATCTTTGTAGAGGACCATTAGATGATGCTACATACCAAATACCAAAGGTCTAGGCCTTACGGTTTCAGAGAAGATTTTTAAAGATTTTCCTAAGAAAAACTGATAATCCCCAGGGCGGGGCCATTTTTGGTCCGGGGGACATAATTTGAACAATCTTTGTAGAGGACCATTAGATCATGCTATATACCAAATATGAAAGGTCTTGGCATTACGGTTTCAGAGAAGAAGATTTTTAAAGATTTTCCTAAGAAAAACTGATAAGCCCCAGGGCGTGGCCATTTTTGGTCCTGGGGGTCATAATTTGAACAATCTTTGTAGAGGACCATTAGATGATGCTACATACTAAATATCAAATCTCTAGGCTTTGTGGTTTCAGAGAAGAAGAAGTTTAAGTAAATTGTTGACGACGCACATACGAACGATGCACGGACGCCGGAGCCAGCCCCCTCACAATACCTCATCTCGCATGTTGTGCCAGGTGAGCTAAAAAGGGATATGATCCTGTAGTACTACAACATACTGCATGTTTGGTTGTCAACCCTTTTACAGTTGGCAATCACGTGTATGGCGACAAGAAAGGTTTAGTACTCTATGAAGGCAACCTCTTAAATCCAGAAATGGAAGGAGAACGTCGGATATCTGTACTATTTTGTCGTACCCTTTATTACTTTTCTACAGTTACTCTGTTTGCAGCTCAATCATTGAGTACACTAGCGATAGATGGATACAGTTTGTTCATTTAAATGTTTTCGCTATACGTGCACTTTACCACTGTATTTTCCATTGCGGTTGTTGTAGATTAGTCGGAGAGGGGATATGTTCATTTACACTGTCTTTTAGGGTGAGGATGGAATAATTGTGAGATTGACCGCTCATAAACCGGTTTAACCCCCCAGTGACTTTTGTCACTGACCGTTCCAAGGCGGTACTTCCATCTTCCCCTAATGTATGTTTGTTTTGTCTTTGTGCGTCTCTTGTTGTTTTAAAAGTTATGTACATTTACTGTTTCCTTGTGTGCTGTTCGGGCGACTGTTTGATCTGTATGTGGTGTTTCCTGCTCATTTTTTTACTTTGAGACAAATAGTGAAGTCCCTGGCGGTGTCTGATCTGGGACTTCACTATTTGTTGTGGTGCATTTATGCGACTTCGGCGGTGAATGGGTTAAGAATTGACAGTGAAGTGTCTGAAAGGGAAAATATTACCACAATAACAAAATCAGTCAACTTAACTCATAAAGCAGTTTTTAGAACCCCTTAGAAGACAAATACTCGAATATATTGGAATATGAAACATGAATATTTGAATATCAATTTCTGTATTCTTTCCCTTCCCATTGAAGTTCAAATCTATGTAATTTAGTGTTGTCAGTTCGACTGTGGATTTCGCAGGGTGATATCGCGTTCACAAGGTTTTTCTACTGTTCAAACCTAGTGACCTAGTTTTTGACCGAACATGACCCACTTTCAAACTAGTCCGAGATTTTATTAACACAACCATTATGACTAAATTTCATGAAGATTGGGCTAGAAATGTGACCTCTAGAGAGTTCACAAGGTTTTCCTATTTGTCCTAGTGACCTAGTTTTGGACTAAACATGACCCAATTTCAAATTCCTCAGGGATTTTATCAAGACAATCATTCAGACCAAGTTTCATTAAGACTGGACTAAAATTGTGACCACTTGATTGTTCACAAGCAAATTGTTGACGACGCACACCGCTCGCCAGACAATAAAGTCTCCCAAAAGCTCACCGTGATAAGCCCTTATGCAGGACATTTTTAGTCTGGGGGTCATAATATGATCAACAGTTCGTTCCCCCTAGCCACTGATGCTCCTGACAAAATTTGGTTAAAATTGGTTCAGCGATTTCGGAGATGTCGTTTAAAAATGTGGATGGACGCGGGCTGCCGGATCACGGACACAATAGCTCATCCTCACCATTTGGAAAGCGTTATTCTTAATAGTAACAAGAGTACCGCATACGGTACATAATACGCCCACTTGCAAACTTTCTCTGATTCAACATGCCTTATATGTTGACATTTTCTAATCTGTGCTTCAGATCTTGATTTCCATATTAAGGTGATACTATTTCTTAAAAAAAATGAAGTGAATATCTTATTAAATAAAAAAGTTACAGCTAATCCTCATTTTTGCAGTGCAACGGCCATAACTTTGTAAAGACAAACTGAATGAACCTCAAAATAAACTCAGCTTCAAATTTTGTTGCTTAAAACATTTGTGTTAAGTTTCATTTATATCATTTTAATAGTTTTCCCAGAAAACAGACAAACTAAACTTTGACAGACTAACAAAGCAACGAACACACGAAGTTCAAGGACCTTAACTTTAGAATAAAATGACAAAAGCCCCACAATATATGTGAAAATTCACATTAAGGTTTAACCATATAAAAAAAATTGAAGTAAATATCATTTCAAATGAAAAAGTTTTGGCCATCCTCATATTTGCATAGATTTGCATTATTTTTTTAAGTGCAAGGGCCATAACTCCAAAACAACAAATCAAATGATCCTCAGAATCGACTTAGCTTCAGGTCTTGATGCATTAAACATGTGTATGAAGTTTCATTAATATCTGTCAAACAGTTTTGCCAGAAAACAGCGGACAATCTATATGCATATATTTGCATTATTTTTTAAGTAAAAGGGCAATAACTCTGAAACTAAAAATCAAATAAACCTCAAAATCAACTCAGCATCAGATCTTGATGCATTAAACATTTTTGTGAAGTTTCATTAATATCTGTCAAATAGTTTTCCCAGAAAACAGGGGACAAACTATTTGCATTATATTTTAAGGACAAGGGCCATAACTCTGAAATGAAAAATCAAATGATCCATAGAATCAATTCAGTTTCAGATCTTGATGCATTGAACATTTGTGTGAAGTTTCATTAATATCTCTCAAATAGTTTTCCCAGAAAACAGCGGACAAACTATTTGCATATTTTTTATGGACAAGGGCCATAACTCTGAAATGAAAAAATCAAATGAACCTCAGAATCAACTCAGCTTCAGATCTTGATGCATTTAACATTTGTGTGAAGTTTCATTAATATCTGTAAAAAAGTTTTCCCAGAAAACAGCGGACAAACTATTTGCATTATTTTTTAAGTAAAAGGGCCATAACTCCGAAACGACAAATCAAATGAACCTCAGAATCGACTCAGCTTCAGATCTTGATGCAGTAAACATTTGTGTGAAGTTTCATTAATATCTCTCAAACAGTTTTCCCAGAAAACAGCGGACAAACTATTTGCATATTTTTTAAGGACAAGGGCCATAACTATGAAATGAAAAATCAAATGAACCTCAGAATCAACTCAGCTTCAGATCTTGATGCATTAAACATTTTTGTGAAGTTTCATTAATATCTCTCAAACAGTTTTCCCAGAAAACAGCGGACAAACTACAGTAAAACTCGGTTATAACGAATTCCAAGGGACTGAAGGATTTACTTCGCTATAAACATTATTCGCTATATTGATAGTACGAAGTTCGCTATAAATTATGACTTTGACACACGACTGTTCAATATTTATTAAACCGTAACAAAGACCTATGATAACACACAGATAAGAAACTTAGACAAATCTCACTAAGTCTCGCGGCAAATGTACCAAATCACACAAAGTCATGTTTGCAAATATCTCCAGTTGTAAGAAAGGCTCATGAAATATAAACATATCATTGTGTAGAACAATTATTCAGCTACGATATGGTACCTTGATCGTTAAAATCGGTCCACAAACAAAAAAGGTTTTGTGCAAAGACCCAACTCACCTGTCTGAATTGCAATCTACTTATTTTGATGAAAATTACCTTAGTTTGCTATTAAAAATAAAGATTTCTAAAGATTTGCATACTTTCTTCAAAATAATGTGGTATATTTTAATTGGAAAACGATTATAAATACTATTAATACAATTTTTATCACAGATAAAACTTTTGTTTTTCAGTAGTTTATAAAATATAAGAGTTTGCCACGTGCTGAAATAAGGTATGATTTTAGCGAGTACAAAATCAAACAAAGTCACGTTTGCAAATATCTCGGATGGTAAGAAAACCTCAGGAAATATAAGCATATCATTGTGTAGTGCAACTATAAAGCTACAATATGATACCTGGATTGTTAAAATCTGTTCACAAACAAAAAAGTTTTATGCAAAGAACCAAACCACCTATCAGAATAAAGTTCTCAGAATACAGAATAAAGAATACAGTAGTTTCTTATCTATGTGTTATCATAGGTCTTTGACCGTAATTCAGACATGTACGCGTAGCGATCAAACTCCCAAAATGCACATCATTCATCGTACAGCTTACTCTTTGTGGAAGAAATCGGTCATTTGCTTTTGAACACACGTTGATGATTGAAACTTGTCAAATAACTGTTTCATAAATGTCAGTGTTTAAAAAAAATCAGGAGCATATGGTCGTTGCTCCAATGTCCGATGCAAAATGGGTATAGCGGACAAAGACTCCGCGTATGAGGGCAGGGGCAAATATTTCTTATAGGAGCCAATATATAATTTGGGCAGATTTTGAAATCAATTTTTTGAAAAATAAAAGGTGTTTCTTTTTGAAAGTTTTGTTGATTTCTAGGTACTTTGTTGTTTAAGTGACACTAAAAATGTAAAATGCACCCTAATTTTATTCATCTTTCAAACTTTATATGACTTTATGATGATGACTCTCAAACACATGTCATTGCAGTAACGAAAATGAAAACAATGACTATAAAAGCATGTGGTTCATTTAAAGTAATTTATTGCAGTATATATCTTATGTATGCCATATTTGAATAGATGAATACATAAAAACCTTTTTTTCCATATATATTAATGAGAAATTTTGAATCATTGCATGATGCAATAAAACCAATACAATTACAAACATAACAATTAGTGTTATGATCATTATTGGCTTTGTATAGTGCTTAACACTTGCTTAACCTAGGATAATGTCATAATTATCAACAAATCATGTATCAGACAAATATTCAAACATGTTTCAGCTTTTTTGTCATCATTCTTTACGCATTTTATAGCAATGACACCCTTGTTATTGCAAAGACATTTATTGTTACTGCAATGACAAACTGACAATAAAATTTATTTTTGCTATCTTTTATTTGCAAATTGTCTAAAATAACACACAAACTGTTAACAACACGTTCAGCAATTTCAATTCTAAACTATATCAAGTAATTTTACAAAAAGATTTTAATGGACATTGAAACAAGATTCCAGTGTGACTGCAATGACATTTTTGTTATTGCAATGACTTGCATAATCTTATGCTGCTAAAATCAACCTTATTCCAGGCTTCAATGCCCCTCATTATAATGTTCTCTGCAAATTCATACTTTCCCTCATGAATATTTAAAAAAAACTCCGCCCACTGTGAATATTTTATCATTTTTCATTGCGCTACATAAAACAAAGGAATTAATACCAGAATCAGGAGATGGTCTGATCCATAATATTTCAATAAGCAATTTGAGCAAACCCTGATCAGGCAGATTCAAGAGGAGCTTTCTGATCTGGATCTTTTCTGTTGTAAGGGGTGTTAATGTTTTATAATGAGCAGAAGGGTTAAAGATAATAAATAAAATATGAACAACAACAATGAGCATTATATTTCACTGTTGCCTTAGACTGACTTTTATTTAAATTAATTTATTTATGATAACGGAATAACGTTTGATAGCTGAGAATAAAGCAAAAAAAAATAAATATTTACATTTGCATTACATGGCTAGCAGGGTAGACCCAAAGCACACAGGTGTTGCAAGATAATGCTCGATCTAGGGCATGATTTGAAAATAATGCTGGCATATGTGGTTAGATGCAGCAAACCAATGTTCAGCATTTTTGTTTTCAACCCTTCTCATGCTAGTTTGGCCACTTTTACTATAGTGTCCTCGAAAAAGTCATTTTCTAACAAAATGTGAGATAGTTTTGTTTCTTCAGTTAAAACTGGGATAAGACAGAGTTTATACAAACAGATGCCTTTAAACTACTCTTTAAAGCCACATTTTGAAACAGTTGTGATAAATAGAGCATTTGCTCCAAAGAAGCATATGCTCTTTTTATCACAATGGTTTCAAGACTACAATATATATATCCTGAAAATTCCCTTCTATCCAGGAAATGCTCCGTTCCAGGCAATGGGATAACCCTTAAATTATCTTTCAATTGAACCCTTTCACTCATGAGTTATAATTCTTGTAAAACTCTGCCAGCTGTACATATTTAATTATATATACTTTTTATTGGGGTAGATAGAGCAAAGAATTTTAATCTGAGTTGACCCTGATCTGGAAGCTTCCTTACATTAAAAAATAACACTTATGTAAAATATTAGATGTCTTGAAATTTTATGAAACTCCATGAAAGTTTTTTTATCACATAACTTCACTTGTTTCTGAGTTAATAAAGCCAACACATATTTATTATATTTGGCATATATAAACGATGTGATGTTATTAAAAGCAGTATGGCATGACATCATACAATGCTGAAAAATACAGCATTTTGTTTATTTATTTAAAACTTTGGAGCTCTTTTTTAAGAGTGTATGATAAGAGAAACTTACACTCATCATCACTTCTTATCACACTCATTATCACTTCTTATCAAATTTTATTTAACTCATTCAGGAAATGCTATAAAGCTTACCAGAGGCTTGCTTAACTCATTCTCTCCTAGACCATTTATAGACCCATTCTCTTTGAATTAATCTACCAAAAAGAAGCATTAACTATAGAAAAGGAGAATTTTAGAATGGCATAGTTTTGAAACCATTGCAATAAATAGATTATTTGCTCCTATGGAGCAAATGCTCTATTTATCACAATGGTTTCAAAGAATGAGTTTGCAGAGGGGCAAAAAGGCGTCATTAGAGAGAATGGGTTAATAACATTTTCTTGAATTTGTTTATTACAAGTTGTTATGAAGTGACAATCCATGTAAGCTATAGCTTCAGGACTGGATTGGCATATCTATTGGTCATCATGGTTTATATGGGTTAAATTGATATTAAAAATATCCAGGTTTCTAATTAGAATTGACAGGCTGTTCAGTTATACACTACTTGCTTGACCCTTTCCTCATATAAACATGTTTTCACACATTTGCAAACAGAGTAGACCCAGACCAGACAGCTCCCAGGAGCCATTTGATCAGGGTCTGCTCTGTTTGCTAATATAATTTGATAGATGTGTTTCTTTACTTTCTAAAATGATTCCAATGTTCCACCTTCAATATTTCATTATATTATTTGAGCCATGAATATTCAGTAGGTATTGAAATTGCAAATAAATATAGAACAGGGAAAGGGTTAATCCAAAGACTTATTAATGTCCAACATAGCTCAACGACAACAATTGTTCTTTAACCCTTTCCCCTTTTCTATTCTATTTCAATACCTACTAAATATTCATGGACAAATTTGTTGCAATAAAATATGGAAAGTGGAACACTGTAGCCATTTTAGAAAGTACAGAAACAGATCTATCCAATTCCTTCAGCAAACAGAGCAGACCATATAGGAACCTTCTGATCTTGGTCTTCTCTGTTTGCAGGTGCATAAAAACATGTTTATATGAGGGAACGTATTACTATTAATACACAATGTCTTACAATATCCAGCCTTCAAACTGACTTTGAGAAACAGACAACTGTATTTATTCCATATATTTACATTACATGCATGCATATATCTGCAGTGCTATTCTTGTAGTAAAATAACAAAAAATAATGAAGAAAATTTAAAAGAACTAGAAATGTCATCGCAATAACAAATCCTGTCATTGCAATAACAATTTTTTTTAAAAATCCCATCTTACATAAATTTTCAACAAACATGCACATTTTAATTTATTATGCATATTTACTTCCATATTTCTGCTGAATAATTCCAACTGAAATGAAAATTATAAAGATAGTAACAATACAATGCTGTATTGTCACTGCAATAACAAATCCTGTCATTGCAGTCACAAAATGAGTGTTATTGCAATGACTGATATTGCAATGACGCATTCTCATATTTACCTCAACTTTTGGTGCTGATCTCTGACCTAGCCTTACTTTGATATGTTTATAACATAAACATTTATATCTATAACCTATATGCACTTTAAAATGCAAGCTATGATTTAAAGCATCTCTGTAATATGCGTTACTTAAATGACAGATTTCAAAAATACTCACTCACATACTTAACTTAAATAATCTCGTTTTCTGAAACTGTTTTCACACCATGCTTATAACATGGTGGCAACCATTTAGTGGTGAACAATCTTCTTCTTGAGGGTAGTTGTCTCCCTTGAATGTGTGCTTTAATGGTAGAACTCCACCATATTATAACATTGTTACTGCAATGACGTAGGTCTGAGGGACAAAGTTCAAAGTGTATTTTGAGTGCCATTAATGCTATTTACGGACTTTATTTTCTCTTTACAATGCAGTTAAATGTTGATATTTATTATAATCACTATTATTATTTTGAAAACCACATTTTCTCTCATTGAAATAGAGATCTGAATGTATAATTTTAGATTTGGGACATGACTTTTACCTAAAAATTGATACCAAAACTTGGAACAGCTGTTCAATTAATTCCTCAAATTCATTTTTTTATCACTATTTTACTAGATTTCCTTGATATATACACATTCTATGAGGAACTTTCTTTACACCATTCTTGTGCTTTGTGTAAAAACCTAAAGGACAAGAAATCTGCCCAAATTATATATCAGCTCATAGATCTGTGTCGTCATCGAAGTCAGCGGTAGATTCTATTTTTAGCGGAAAATGCTGAAATAATATGCGAACGGGGAGGGAATAACAAAACAAAAGGACTTCAAGTATTTATTTTGAAAATAAAAAACGAATATCATATCTTAACAATGTTTAGCTATAAACCGTACTTTTAAGCGCATATATATGCCCCGCGGCTAGCGGTGTTTAATTATACCCTACCACCATGAAGAATACATGATTTACGGATCGCTTCACAGTTCGCCCCAACACTAGTGTGTGTTTTAACACCTATGCGACATGGTGTTAATCGTGCGAAATACACAGGTGCTTGAAGATAGTAGCAAGGTGAAACTTCGCTTTAATGAAGGAATTTTAAAGTGTTTTGTGAATAATGGTACTGGAAAATCAGTTCGCCATAAGCGAAAATTCGCTCTAACCAACTTCGCACTAAACATTATAGTCTGTATAGAATTAATGAAGATATCGGCCGGGGAACGAAATTTAGTTCGCTATAAGCGGAAATTCGCTTTATCAGAGTTCGTTATAAATAAGTTTTACTGTATATGCATATATTTGCATTATTTTTTAAGTAAAAGGGAAATAACTCTGAAACGACAAATCAAATAAACCTCAAAATCGACTCAGCATCAGATCTTGATGCATTAAACATTTTTGTGAAGTTTCATTAATATCTGTCAAATAGTTTTCCCAGGAAACAGTGGACAAACTATTTGCATAATTTTTTAAGGACAAGGGCCATAACTCTGAAACGAAAAATCAAATGAATCACAGAATCGACTCAGCTTCAGATCTTGCTGCATTAAACATTTGTGTGAAGTTTCATTAATATCTCTCTAATAGTTTTCCCAGAAAACAGCGGACAAACTATTTGCATTTTTTAAGGACAAGGGCCATAACTCTGAAATGAAAAATCAAATGAACCTTAGAATCAACTCAGCTTCAGATATTGATGCATTAAACATTTGTGTGAAGTTTCATTAATATCTGTCAAATAGTTTTCCCAGAAAGCAGCGGACAAACAAAATGTTGACGGACGAACGAACGAACGAACGGACGGACGGACGGACGGACAGGGCCACGACAATATACGACCACCTTTATTAGGTGGGCGTATAAAAACCAATCATACAAAAATAAATTGAATATGTTTCTTCATTTCAGATCCAAATTGTTTAGTTTTTGTTTACTTTGTGACAGTTTCAACCATCTGCGATGTGACCCTTGATGAAGCTCACAACATAAGGGGAGTCACCAAGGGTCACAGTCTGCAGATGACCTTTGCCAATGGCTGAAACTGTCACAATGTAAGCAAGCAAGCAAATTCATAGAATTAATATCCCCTTACAAAGGTATTATCTAGTCAAATGGCAAACAAATTGGGGGAGGGGGAGGTGTGTGTGTGTGGGGGGGGGGGGAGGGGATCTTCAGATAATCAATTTAAAACAAGAGGGCTATGATAGTCCTGGATTGCTCAACCAAGTTTTACTTGCTTTTGATGCATACCAAAACCTTCAATATATATGTAGATATTTTGACCAACTTTGTGAATATTGGGCCAAATTACTACTGTTTATGGCAATCTTTAATACAGTCAAACCTTTGGGACCAAGACAAACTGGATGTTATATACAGGTCGCTGTCATATAAAGGTTTCACTATGGAAGAAGAAAACCTGCCCATAAACTGTTGACAAAATATTATTGTAGGTTAAAATAGATTTGTTTTGAAAGATAATATTACATACATAGGAATATGTGAAAGTATATCTAAAAATTATACAAGAGGGCAATGAGGACATGAAGCGCTCACCTGAGATAACCCCCGGGGTGGAGACATATTTGGTTCGGGTCATAATTTGAACAATCTTTGTAGAGGACCATATAATCATGCTACACACCAAATATCAAAGGTCTAGGCCTTACAGTTTCTGTCTATGACAAATTGATAAGCCAAGGGGGAGGGCCATTTTTGGTCCGGGGTCGCAACCTTTGTAGAGGATCGTTAGATCATGCTTCATACCAAATATCAAAGGTCTAGGCCTTACAATTTTAGAGATTTTTTAAGATTTTCCTATAAAAACTGATAAGCCCTTGGGCGGGCCATTTTTGGTCCGGGGGTCATAATGTGAACAATATTTCGTTCCCTCTAGCCACTGATGACTGTGACAAAATTTGGTTAAAATCGGGTTATCAGAGGAAATGTCGTTTGAAATTGTGGTCGGATGGTGGGTGGATCACGGTCACAATAGATCATCCTGAGCCCATGGCTCATGTGAGCTAAACCGCCCAGTTTTCCCGGTTTATTCCAAATTTTGTCTACTTCCCATTTCGTCTACTGTAATTCATTCCCATTTTGTCTACTTTAAATGTTTACCCTGTTTCCATTTCGTCTACTGTTATAACAAGGGCATGTTGTATTGCTATGCAAGACATGAGTCCCCCACCGGATTGAAAAACCCCTCCACTCTCCCCACCCCACCGGCACCCACCCATGGTGTGGCTTACCATGGTACATACATGACCACCTGAATGGTATTAGTACCTACTTTCATACATTTCATCAGTAAACAAGAGTACCGCATACGGTACATAATACGCCCACTTGCAAACGTTCTCTGATTCAACATGCCTTTTAAGTGTTGACATTTCCTAATCTGTGCTTCAGATCTTGATTTCCATATTAAGGTGATACTATTTTTTAAACAAGAGTACCGCATACGGTACATAATACGCCCACTTGCAAACTGATTCAACATGCCTTATCAGTGTTGACATTTTCTAATCTGTGCTCCAGATCTTGATTTCCATATTAAGGTGATACTATTTTTTAAAAAAATGAAGTGAATATCTTATTAAATAAAAAAGTTACAGCTAATCCTCATTTTTGCAGATTTTTGTAAAGTGCAACGGCCATAACTCTGTAAAGACAAACTGAATGAACCTCAAAATAAACTCAGCTTCAAATTTTGTTGCTTAAAACATTTGTGTTAAGTTTCATTCATATCATTTTAATAGTTTTCCTAAAAAACAACATACAAACTAAAAGTTGACCGACAAACAAAGCAACAAACACACAAAGTTCAAGGACCATAACTTTAGAATAAAATGACATATCAAAACCCCCGCAATATATGCGAAAATTCACATTAAGGTTTAACCATATAAAAAAATTGAAGTAAATATCATTTCAAATGAAAATGTTATGGCCATCCTCATATTTGCATAGATTTGCATTATTTTTTTAAGTGCAAGGGCCATAACTCCAAAACAACAAATCAAATGATCCTCAGAATCGACTCAGCTTCAGGTCTTGATGCATTAAACATGTGTATGAAGTTTCATTAATATCTGTCAAATAGTTTTATCAGAAAACGGCGGCCAAACTATATGCATATATTTGCATTATTTTTAAAGTAAAAGGGCCAGAACTCCGACACGACAAATCAAATAAACCTCAAAATTAACTCGGCACCAGATCTTGATGCATTAAATATTTTTGTGAAGTTTCATTAATATCTCTCATATAGTTTTCCCAGAAAACAGCGGACAAACTATTTGCATGTATTTGCATTATTTTTTAAGTAAAAGGGAGATAACTCCGAAACGACAAATCAAATGAACCTTAAAATTGACTCAGCTTCAGATCTTGATGCATTAAACATTTGTGTGAAGTTTCATTAATATCTGTCAAATAGTTCTCCCAGAAAACAGCGGACAAACTATTTGCATATTTTTTAAGGACAAGGCCCATAACTCTGAAATGAAAAATCAAATGAACCTCAGAATCAACTCAGCTTCAGATCTTGATGCATTAAACATTTGTATGAAGTTTCATTAATATCTGTCAAATAGTTTTCCCAGAAAACAGCGGACAAACAAAATGTTGACGGACGAACGAACGAACGGACGGACGGACGGGGCCACGACAATATACGACCACCTTTATTAGGTGGGCGTATAAAAAATGAAGTGAATATCTTATTAAATAAAAAAGTTACAGCTAATCCTCATTTTTGCAGATTTTTGTAAAGTGCAACGGCCATAACTTTGTAAAGACAAACTGAATGAACCTCAAAATAAACTCAGCTTCAAATTTTGTTGCTTAAAACATATGTGTTACGTTTCATTTATATCGTTTTAATAGTTTTCCCAGAAAACCACAACAAACTAAAAGTTGACCAACAAACAAAGCAACGAACACACAAAGTTCAAGGACCTTAACTTTAGAATAAAATGACATATCAAAACCCCCGCAATATATGTGAAAATTCACATTAAGGTTTAACCATATAAAAAAATTGAAGTAAATATAATTTCAAATGAAAAGTTATGGCCATCCTCATATTTGCATAGATTTGCATTATTTTTTTTAAGTGCAAGGGCCATAACTCCGAAACAACTAATCAAATGATCCTCAGAATCGACTTAGCTTCAGGTCTTGATGCATTAAACATGTGTATGAAGTTTCATTAATATCTGTCGAACAGTTTTGCCAGAAACAGCGGACAAACTATATGCATATAATTATTAGCATTATGTTTTAAGTAAAAGGGTCATAACTCCAAAACGACAAATCAAATAAACCTCAAAATCTACTCAGCTTCATATCTTGATGCATTAAACATTTTTGTGAAGTTTCATTAATATCTCTCAAATAGTTTTCCCAGAAAACAGCGGACAAACTATTTGCATATTTTTTAGGACAAGGGCCATAACTCTGAAATGAAAAATCAAATGAACCTCAGAATCAACTCAGCTTCAGATCTTGATGCATTAAACATTTTTGTGAAGTTTCATTAATATCTCTCAAATAGTTTCCAGAAAACAGCGGACAAACTATTTGCATGTATTTGCATTATTTTTTAAGGACAAGGGCCATAACTCTGAAAAGAAAAATCAAATGATCCTCAGAATCAATTCAGTTTCAGATCTTGATGCATTAAACATTTTTGTGAAGTTTCATTAATATCTCTCAAATAGTTTTCCCAGAAAACAGCAGACAAACTATTTGCATGTATTTGCATTATTTTTTAAGGACAAGGGCCATAACTCTGAAAAGAAAAACCAAATGATCCACAGAATCAATTCAGTTTCAGATCTTGATGCATTAAACATTTGTGTGAAGTTTCATTAATATCTGTAAAATAGTTTTCCCAGAAAACAACGGACAAACTATTTACATGTATTTGCACTATTTTTAAGTAAAAGGACCATAACTCCGAAATGACAAATCAAATGAACCTCAGAATCGACTCAGCTTCAGATCTTGATGCATTAAACATTTGTGTGAAGTTTCATTAATATCTTTTAAATAGTTTTCCCAGAAAACAGCGGACAAACTATTTGCATTTTTTTAAAACAAGGGTCATAACTCTGAAATGAAAAATCAAATGAACCTCAGAATCAACTCAGCTTCTGATCTTGATGCATTAAACATTTGTGTGAAGTTTCATTAATATCTGTCAAATAGTTTTCCCAGAAAACAGCGGACAAACAAAATGTTGACGGACGAACGAACGAACGAACAAACGAACGGACGGACGGACGGACAGGGCCACGACAATATACGACCACCTTTATTAGGTGGGCGTATAATAAAAAGTTATTGTCCCAACAAGAAAATATGACAAGAGGGCCAGAATGGCCCTGACATCGCTCACCAGACAATCAGGAAAGAAGATTTTCAAAGATTTCACTATATGTTTCTGTAGAAAACTAGCCGGCCCTGGGGTGGGGCAAATTTTAATTTAGAAAGAATAAATTAATCTATACTTATGTTCAAAATTTCAGATATTTTCATTACATCTTCATGAGTTCATATTATTATTCATATCTTAAGATTGATGTACTTTTAACCCTTCCCCTGTTCTATGTTTATTCAAAGTTTCAATACCTAGTGAATATTCATGGACAAAATAATTGTAATGAAATATGGAAAGTGGGACAGTATAGCCATTTTAGAAAGTAAAGAAATATATTTCAAATTCCATTGACAAACAGATCAGACCATGATCAGACAGCTGCTATAGGAGCATGAAATGAAGTCATTTATATGAGGGAAAGGCTTAAGTAAGCATATTATAAGTACATGTATACATTGTACACAAAATAAAAATAATTTAATGCAATTTGCACTATATTATATCATAAGCAAATACAGCAGATTGATCAGATGGCTACTACACGAGCCATCTGATCTGGGTCTACTCTGTTTGCAAAGGTGTATAAATGCATATTTATGGAGTAAAGGTTAATTGTTCTATTTACAGGTCAGATCTAATTTGCAACTGCCATTATCCAGAAGGAAGGCAATCCAGTTGTAATAAAAGAGTGTGAAAGGGAAATAATCTACCTTTTATGTATGCTTAAAATAGCCAGCTAAAATAGACACTGCTCTCCAAGATGCAATAGAACACTTGAATTTGTATTAAACTGAACCCGGTGACTTTTGTCACTGACCGTTCCAAGGCGGTACTTCCATCTTCCTCCTATTGTATGTTTGTTTTGTCTTTGTGCGTCTCTTGTTGTTTTTTCTACCTATGTACATTTGCTGTTTCCTTGTGTTGCTGTTCGGGCGAGTGTTTGTTCTGTATGTGGTGTTTCCTGCATGACTCATTTTTGTACTTTTAGTTATAGGATCTATTAGGGCTGCAACGATACGCCCATGTAGTGAATACGTATCAAGATACAGTGTAGCGAATACGAATAAATATTCACGAATGGGAATACAGTTACATAAACATGTTATGGCATAAGCTAATAAGAGTTTCTTAAGCCAAAGCATGTCCACACCGAGTCCATATTTAGGATTAGGCATTTTTAAGCTTATTTTAAAAATGCTGCTGGACATGTGCTTATAAGAAAGGGAAAAATACGAGTTTAAACATTTAATTGGCGAAGTCATATAAACTAGAAACACTGAATAGAAATGAATAGAAATAAATGAACGCAAATAAATTTGGTCAATAAATTTTGGGTACGTTCAGACATTGGGGCGCTCCGATAATTAACCGCTAGAGCCAACAACTGATAGTATTACTTCATTTCGTGGTGGCACACTTTACAAACGATGATTTCATTGTTGGTTTTTCCTTCTGATCCCCTCTGAAACCCTAAATGATCTCAGACGGCGCTTTTATATTTGGTTGGAATCTGAAAATTTCTTTCGGCCCCGACATTATTATGAAACAACAGTTTGCGGTTGTCGTAAAAACTAAGAATTGATCCTCCTATCAAAACAAACTTGGTTGCGGTAATTGTTTCGTGTATTTGAATCATTTGACTACCTTTCTACAACAAGAGTGCCAGTGGACACAATATACGCCCTTCGGGGTCTTGTTCAACATTAACTGGGGTTAACGTATTTGCTGAACTCAAATTCTAAGCCCAACTTTGCTACTAAGTTTCAAGGTTGTAAATAGGCATACTTTAACAAAAAACCTTAATCAAAAATTCTAAATTGAAAAGTGCCATAATTGTGTCTAAATGCTTGACAGAGTTGCATTGTATTTACTCTTGCCTACAGATGAAGCTTCTGATGGTGAACAAATGTTTCAAGTTTAAAAGCTTTATCTGAAAGGGTTATGTTAATAAGTGGACTTTAACCAAAACCTTAACCAAAAATTCCAAGCTAAAAAGCGTCATAATCATGTCAAAATGTTAGACAGAGTTATGTACTCTTGCCTACAGGTGAAGCTTGTGATGGTGAACAAGTGCTCCAAGTTTAAAAGCTTTATCTGAAAGGGTTATGTAAATAAGTGGACTTTAACCAAAACCGTAACAAAAAATTCTAAGTTAAAAAGGGGTATAATTCGGTCAAAATGCTTGACAGAGTTATTTTCTCTTGCCTACAGGTGAAGGTTGTGACGGTGAATAAGTGTTCCAAGTTTAAAACCTTTATCTCAAAGGGTTATGTAAATAAATGGACTTTAACAAAGCCTTAACCAAAAATTCTAAGTTAAAAAGGGGCATAATTCGGTCAAAATGCTTGATAGAGTTATTTACTCTTGCCTACAGGAGAAGGTTGTGACGGTGAACAAGTGTTCCAAGTTTCAAAGCTTTATCTCAAGTGTTATGTAAATAAATGGACTTTAACAAAGCCTTAACCAAAAATTCTAAGTTAAAAAGGGGCATAATTCAGTCAAAATGCTTGACAGAGTTATTTACTCTTGCCAACAGGTGAAGGTTGTGACGGTGAACAAGTGTCCCAAGTTTCAAAGCTTTATCACAAAGTATTATGTAGATAAGTGGACTTGTTCCACATAAATTGAGGTTAACATTTTTGCTTAACGCAAATGCTAAACGCAAATTCTAAGTCCAATTTAGCGACCTTGACCTTAGATAAACGAGCTGAGACTTGGCAGGCTACTGTAGCATGTCTAGATAAACATTATGATTAAATTTGGGAAGGATCCACCAAGCGGAACTTGAGTTAGAGATGTTACAGACAGACAGACCGGTTAAATTTTTTGTTAAACGAAAATTCTAAGTCCAATTGTGTGACCTTGACCTTGGATAAACAAACCGGGACTTGGCAGGCAACTGTAGAATGTGTAGATAAACATTGTGTTTAAAATTTGAGAAGGATCCACCAAGCAGAACTTGAGTTAGAGATGTTACAGACGTACAGACGGACAGACAACCAGACAACCAGACAGCGCTATTCCATAATACGTCCCGTTTTTTCAAACGGGCGTATAAAAAATGAATGCAAGAGTACAATTATTAAGCCTATTGAATCCAACAGGACCAACACCCGGTGTCGTGATTTGTAAACATAAGAAATCATCAAGAGT
Source organism: Azorinus chamasolen (assembly GCA_963576725.1). Lineage (NCBI taxonomy): Eukaryota > Metazoa > Mollusca > Bivalvia > Cardiida > Solecurtidae > Azorinus > Azorinus chamasolen. The sequence continues at coordinate 7,768,054 of OY755250.1, read as the reverse complement.
CACCTCCCTTGGTGTCACTGCAAAAATACGTTTCGCAGCTGGAATGTTTCGATCAGATTTCAATTAATTCTGGCGAAAATAGGTTGTTTTTCTTTCAATTTTGTTAATTTCCTATATGTCTAATTGTATTCGTCAATATTCGGGTTCTTTGGGTAGCAGAATATGATACACTAACCGCCTGAAATGATATTCGAATAATTCGAATACATTAGTGTATCGTGGCAGCCCTAGGATCTTGATAGCTGGCAGCTTAATGCAGGGCATAGATATGGAAAAAACAACTTGAAGAGCTTTCTGCATTTTGAGAATTATCCACACTGTTTTCGCAATCTAAAATGAGTGTGTGTAATTTGTCTAAACACAATTTCTACTCTACCGATCAGGCTAAGGGTGATTACCAATACACTCCCACTGACTAGCTAGTCCTATCAGAGCACTGGCTTATCTGAGGAAAACTTTAACCTGTAGAACCTTTAGACTGTAATTTCTAATGTGAAAAAATATATACACAGGGCAGGGCCAACTTTAACCTCAGAACTATGATATTAACTCATAAAGGTATGCTAATTAATCTATACAACAAATATCTAAGCTCTGGGACATGTAGTTTTGACTAGAAGAGTTTCAAAGTTTTTCCAATGCATATATAGTGATCCCATGGGCTGTTAAATCAGTCAGCTACAAAATACAGTCAATCCCTGGGGTGGGGCCAATTTGGACCCTATTGGCATAATTTATATAATTTATTTAACTTTTGTAGAAGACCTGAAGTTGAAGCTATGTGCCAAATATGAAAGCTGAGAACCTTCTAGTTTGAGAGGAGAAGAATTTCAAAGTTTTCACTATATGTTTCTATTGAAAACTGAAAACGCCTGGGGCAGGGCCAATCTTGACCCCACGGGCATAATTTATATAATTTTGTAGAGGACCTACAGATGATGCTATGTACCAAAGATGAAAGCTGAGAACCCTGTAGATTCAGAGGAGAAGATTTTTAAAGGTTGAAATTGTTGACGCCCGACGACGGACGCTGACAGACGACGGACATCAGGCGATTACAAAAGCTCACCCTGAGCACAAAAGTGTTCTGGTGAGCTAAAAAAGGGGAGTAACTCCACAAATATTGATGCTAGAGTTATTGCCCTTGTGCATGACACTACACCTCATCATGCTTGTTCCATATGTGAAGTTTCAAATCAAATGAACCAGTAGATAAAGAGTTATTACATAAATACTTGAACTGCTCTGATCTAATATTTCGACCACTAAGGGCCTTTTTCAAAGATTATCATGTCAAAATACACGTCACATTTTTGTTACATGCATTCAGCCATAAAATCAAATGGCCCTTAGTGGTCGAAATATTAGATCAGAGCAGTTCAAGTATTTATGTATTATATTAATTCCCTATAATGGAATATTTTCTTCATTGAAAAGAGTTATTGTCAGGGAAAAAAATGAAAAAGGGGAATAACTCAAAAAAATATTGATGCTAGCGTAATGGCCCTTGTGCATGACACTACTCCTCATCTGATAGGGCTGTCATTGATTGTCCTCGCTGTATCGATACATCGATGACTCGGGTATCGACGATATATCGACATATAAGTTGGATTTACTATTTAAGGGAATTAACTCAAAACCACTGCAAATTCTCAAGTAAAACGTGTATAATTAATTGCTTCACCCAGCAAATGCCATTAGAATAAAATAAAAAGATAAGCTCTTTCCGAGTTTGTTATAAATAGCTGATTCTTGTAACAAAAATACCAAGGTAATGTGGAAATAACAGCACAATATTATACCCTTTCCTTTATAGAGACTAATTTCAATGACTAATTCCAAGATTGGTCAGGTAGTTCACACTGAGTCTACTCTGCATGGATTATAGCAATCGTTACGGAGTTTGAGGAGTTTATCTATTAGTTATTGCCTTAAATGAAAACAGCATAAGCCATAAGGGTATTGTAAACAATTACTTCGCAACCTCAAGCACAGTTACTGTACTCACTGACCAATGATTTCTGTTGACATACGAATGAATATTTGTGTTATTACCGCTGTACAGTAGGACAACTCTGCAGAGTTTGCATATGACTAAATGGATTTATGAAATTCATAATTGAACTTCAGAAAGTTGACTTTTGTTCAAACATCATTCCGTTTTTTGAGGTAAACTCCTCAAAACCGGAACATTGGCCGCCATTTTTGTTGTTGTTGTTGCTTGGAATGGGGAAGGGTTAATTCACTGACGCAGGTTCGCGGTGCTGTGTAAACTGCAGGTTCTACGATAATTTATGTTCATGTAGTGTTACTTTCATCACGTTTTGATCATTTGACTATATTTAAGTGATTACAAGGTTTTCTTAAGATCACTCCATGTAGTGAGTGAGTTGGGTTTTACGTCCGACCAACAGTATTTCAGTTATTTGCAGACGGCACCCGCATGAGACAAGTTATAGTGCTGCCTCACTGGAATACTCCTGCCGCAGGTACATGGCAAGGGCACCCCACCCAGTCACATTATTCGAGACCGGGCCGACCAGTCCTAGAACTACACCTTTATTGTCGAGCGTAGACAAGGGAGCTACTAGTACCAACTATTAACGACTTTTGGTCTGTCGCGGCCGGGGATCGAACCCACGACCTTCCGTACCGCAGGCGGACGCTCTACCACTGAGCCACGCGGCCGGTCACTCCATGTAACACATGAGTTTTTATATGGGCTGCATACTGTATTCATCTCACGAAACTGACCCAGATTTAGTGCAAACCCAAGTCTAAGTTTTTCATGTTGTCAAACACCGTAAATGAAAAGTGAACTGGAGCAATGATAAACAAACAGATGGATAAGACGCATAACACATTTAGTCAGGGTTTATTCTAGTTTTTTCATTAAAAATGTATCTATACTTGGAACTTCTGTATCGATATATCATCGGAACTTTGAAATCGACGATTCACCGGTATCGCAAGTTACGATGACGGCCATATCTCATCATGCTTGTTCCATTTATGAAGTTTCAAATCAATTGAACTAGTAGATAAAAAGCTATTGTCCGGTAAAAAAATATATAAAAAAGCAGAATAACTCCAAAACTATTGATGCTAGAGTTATGTTCCTTGTGTATGACACTACTCCTCATCATGCTTCTTCAATGTGTGAGCTATAATGAATTTGGCTTCACCATGTAGGAGATATGGCCCGGACACGAAGCGTGACAGACGGACTGACAAGAAAATATGAACAAGAAATGTCGACACGACATCAAACCGGGTTTTCCTTCACTATAAACTGGTGATTTCTAAGTTCAAAGGGGCATAACTCCCAGAACAAGAAATGTGTAACAGTACGTGACAAATGCCCCCAAAGCAAAGCACTGACAATATGCGTTTTGTAAGCAGGCCTGCAATATGCAACTGCAAAATGAAAGTAAAGATTGCATAGTAAGACCACAATTTGAACTCAAGTTACCCCAAATGACAATCTTTTTTTCATATTTGAGGTCAAGGGTCAAGGTCATGGCCACATGACCTACAAAAGGTATGCAACATTCCACCATCCGAAGATGAACTCATACACCATATTTAGTGATCCTTGCTGATTCGGTGTAGGGATGACAAGCTATTTTGTACATGAAGTCAAAGGTCTAGGTCATGGTCACACTGACCTATAAATAGTATGCGACACTCTGCTATCCCAAGATCTACTCACAAACCATATTTGGTGATCCTAGCTGAAGTAGTGTACAAGATATGCTCCGGACAAGCCTTTTTAAAATTAGGTCAAAGGTCAAGGTCATGGTCACATTAATCTATAACTAGCATGTGATCCCAAGACGAACTCACACACCACATTTCGTGGGCTTGGTGCAAAACGCTTCTAACTCCTTCACTTTGTGAAGGAGCTAGAATAGTTTTGCACCAAGCCCTCGATTTGGTGATCCTAGCTGATTCAGTGTAGGAGGTAAGCTCAAGCCAATTTTTTTGTAAATGAAGCCCAAGGTCAAGGTCACATTGACCTATAAATAGTATGCGACACTCTGCTGTCCTAAGATGTACTCACACACACCATTTTTGGTGATCTTAGCTGAAGTAGTGTAGCAGATATGCTTCAGACAGGCTTTTTTGTAAATGAGGTCAAGGTCACATTAATCTAAAATTAGTATACAACACTCTGCCTACCCAAGACGAATTCACATGCCATATCTGGCGATCCTAGCCGATTTGGTATAGGAGGTATGCTTCGAACGAATTTTTTTTTGGTAAATAAAGCCCAAGATCAAGGTCACATTGACCTATAAATAGTATGTGACACTTTGCCATCCCAAGATGTACTCACACACCATATTTGGTGATCATAGTTGAAATAATGTAGGAGACATTTTCCGGACAAGCTTTTTTGTAAATGAGGTCAAAGGTCAAGGTCACCTTGATCTATAAATAGTATGCGACACTCTGCCGTCCCAAGATGTACTCACACACCCTTTTTGGTGATCCTAGCTGAAGTAGAGTAGGAGATATGCTGAGGACAAGATTTTTTTGTAAATGAGGTCAAAGGTCAGTCACATTGACCTAAAAATAGTATGCAGCATCCGCCATCCAAAGATGAACTTGCACACCATATTTGGTGTTCCTAGCGGATTCCGTATAGGAAGTATTCTCCGGACAAGTGTTTTTGTAAATAAACTTTAAAGCCCAAGGTCAAGGTCACATTGACTTATAGTAAATACTATGTTACACTCTGCCAACCCAAGATGAACTCACACACCATATTTGGTGATCCTAGCTGATTCCGTATAGAAGGTATGCTCAAGACAAGTGTTTTTGTAAATAAAGCCCAATGTCAAGGTCACACACCACATTTGATCATCCTAGCTGAAGTAGTATAGGAGGTATGCTTCTAACAAGCTTTATTTGCAAATGAGGTCAAAGTTCAAGGTCAAGGTTACACTGACGTAAAAATAGTATGTGACACTCTGTCAACCCAAGATGAACTCACACATCATATTTGGTGATCCTAGCTGATTCCGTATAGGGGCTATTTTCAAAAAAATGGCTAGTTTGGGTTTTTCCACAATAAAATATATTCTAAACAAATTATGCTAACCTCTTTTACCTCAAAACATGTCATTCAATGTCATTAAAAAGTGTGTGAAGTTTGTAGGAATTTGCTTAACAGGAAAAAAAGTTATGATAAAACAAGAGGGCCATGAGGCCCTGAAGCGCTCACCAGACATAACCCCAGGGGCGGGACATATTTGACCACAAGAAATCATGTGTACACCCTTGGTAGAGAACCACAAGGCAAAGCAATATGCCATTAATTAAAGGTCTAAGCCTTATGGTTTCAGAGAAAGATAATATTTATATTTTTTCCATGAAAAACTGATAAGCCCTGAGGCAGGGCCAAGTTTCGCCCAGTGGTCAGGGTCGTAAGTTAAACATTCTTGGCAGAGGACCACAAGCCACAGCTACATATTTGTAGAGGATCATTAGATCATGTTACATACCAAATATCAAAGGTCTAGGCCTTACAGTTTCAGTAGATTTTTAAAGATTTTCCTATGAAAAACTGATAAGCCCTTGGGCGGGGCCATTTTTGGCTTGGGGGTCATAATTTGAACAATATTTGTAGAGGATCATAAGATCATGCTACATACTAAATATCAAAGGTCTAGGCCTTACAGTTTCAGAGAAGAAGATTTTTAAAGATTTTCCTATGAAAAACTGATAAGCCCTTGGGCGGGGCCATTTTTGGCCCGAGGATCATAATTTGAACAACTTTTGTAGAGGACCATGAGATCATGCTACATACCAAATAACAAAAGTCTAGGCCTTACAGTTTCCGAGAAAAAGATTTTTAAAGCTTTTCCTATGAAAAACTGATAAGCCCTTGGGCGGGGCCAATTTTTGGCCCGGGGGTCATAATTTGAACAATCTTTGTAGAGGATCATAAGATCATGCTACATACGAAATATCAAAGGTCTAGGCCTTACAGTTTCAGAAAAGAAGATTTTTAAAGATTTTCCTATGAAAAACTGATAAGCCCTGGGGCGGGGCCATTTTTGGCCCCGGGGTCATGATTTGAACAACTTTAGTAGAGGACCATAAGATCATGCTACATACGAAATATCAAAGGTCTAGGCCTTACAGTTTCAGAGAAGAAGATTTTTAAAGATTTTCCTATGAAAAACTGATAAGCCCTTGGGCGGGGCCATTTTTGGCCCAGGGGTCATTATTTGAACATTCTTTGTAGAGGACCATAAGATCATGCTACATACCAAATATCAAAGTTCTAGGCCTTACAGTTTCAGAGAAGAAGATTTTTAAAGATTTTCCAATGAAAAACTGATAAGCCCTTGGGCGGGGCCAATTTTGGCCCGGGGGTCATAATTTGAACAATCTTTGTAGAGGACCATAAGATCATGCTACATACCAAATATCAATGGTCTAGGACAGAATGGTTTCAGAGAAGAAGATTTTTAAAGATTTTCATATATTACCATATATGGAAAAAATGACCACGCCCTCTGGCGGCCATGTTTTTCGCCAGATCAAAATTCTTTTAACAACTTTTAAAGTCTATCAACTGAGAAACATTTTGGTGAAAACTATATTCAAATCGGACAAGTCATTCTGGAGAAGAAGATTTTTCTAGATTTTGCGTACAGTTGCCATGGCAACAAGACCGATGGCCCCGCCCACTATCTTTTAACAACTTTTGAAGCACCCACCCACAGTATGTATCTGACCAAGTTTGGTTACAATTGGGCAGTCGGTTTCAGAGAAGAAGTCGTTTGAAATTGTTGACGGACAGACAGACGGACAGACTGACAGATGGACAGACGGACAGACGGACAGACGGACAGACGGACGACGGACGCCGGACACAGGGGTATCACAATAGCTCACCTTGAGCACTTTGTGCTCTGGTGAGCTAAAAACAGGTCTAAAATGTCAGGAGTGAAACAAAAAAGCGTGACAGTTTTCACCAAACACCAAATTCAAGACATTCCTTTAAAAAATATTGATAACTTTGAAAGTTACAATTGTTTTTAACAAAAAGTTTAACATGTTGCCTTGAAGATGGTATATAATTTTAAGCATTATTATCATGTCAAGACACAAAAAATAAGTGATTACATAAATGGGTATTTAGAAAAAAATCACTAAAAAAGATATTTAAAAAATGTGTATTGAGCTACAACTTCAATAACATTTAAATGATTAACATTCTTTGTTGTTCAGGGTTGAGAGAAATGTGTTGTAATAAACTAGGTAAAATATTTTTCTTATGTTATTAATGTAACTGTTGTTTTGCTTCAAAGAAAAAAACTGGTCTGAATCCGTCAGGAGTGAAACATTTGGTATATAATGAAAAAGTGTGATGCCAAAAACTTTACACATTTATATTTTATATGGTTTTCCTGGAAGTCTGAGTCTGAGAGTGATCACAAGTAACAATTATGAGTGAAGATGGTGTTTGTGTATCAAGTACATAGACATCATGTGATTGTCAGGAGTGTAACATATTTTTGCGATTTTATGCTTATTCTTTGTTCAGCCTTCTGAAATGTATGACAGTTATTATGTGCTGTGTTTTAAAGTTATATAATGAAGTTTGGATAATAAATATACCATCTGGTGCAAATAAGGTACGGGTAAGTTTAATTTGACACAAACATTTACATTTTGTCTATTTTTATTTAGAATTTAGACATTTAAATAAAAATGCATGATGTTTTTTAAAAGTGATTGCCAATCATTAAAAAGTATTTTTTTGCTTTGCTATACTAAGTGATAACCATTTTAAAATTTAAATTTATATAAAAGAAACCAAGTTGTGCTTCTAACATAACTGTTTACATGTATATATATGTACATGTTACACTCCTGACCAAAATTAGTAAGAAGTATTATTCATTCATCTTCTACAGAATTAATATCAAAGCAAGCATGGGCATTGGGCAAGTTAGTTGTGAGCCTTCCAGCTATTAGAATATCATTGACAAATATGAAACAAGAGGGCCATGATGGCCCTAAATCGCTCACCTGGTTACTATAGACATATGCATACACTGTATTTCTATGTAAAAATAAGTAAGCTTCAGATTGGGGCCAATATGAAACCAACGGCCATAATTTTAGGCATTGAGTTTCAAATTTGAACAATCTAAATAAAGGAACATTAGATGATGCTTCATATAAATTTAAAAGTTCCGGGCCTTACAATTTCACAGGAGATTTTAAAGATTTTCCTATGAAAAACTGATAAGCCAGGGGCGGGGCCATTTCGGTCCAGGGGTCATAATTTGAACAATTTTGGTAGAAAAGCATTAGATGATAATAAATACTAAATTTCAAAGGTCTAGGCCTTACAGTTTAGGAGAAGATTTTTAAAGATTTTCCTATGAAAAACTGATAAGCCAGGGGCCGGGGCCATTTTGGTCAAGGGGTCATAATTTGAACAATCTTTGTAGAGGACCAATAGATGATGCTACATACCAAATATCAATGGTCTAAGCCTTACAGTTTCAGAGAAGAAGATTTTTAAAGATTTTCCTATGAAAAGCTGATAAGCCCCGGGGCGGGGCCATTTTTGGTCCGGGGGTCATAATTTGAACAATCTTTGTAGAGGACCATTAGATGATGCTACATACTAAATACCAAAGGTCTAGGCCTTACAGTTTCAGAGAAGAAGATTTTTAAAGATTTTCCTAAGAAAAACTGATAAGCCCCTGGGGCGGGGCCATTTTTGGTCCGGGGGACATAATTTGAACAATCTTTGTAGAGGTCCATTAGATAATGCTACATACCAAATATCAAATGTCTAGGCCTTACAGTTTCAGAGAAGAAGATTTTTAAAGATTTTCCTATGAAAAACTGATAAGCCCGAGTTCCAGGGGCCATTTTTGGCCCAGGGGTCATAATTTGAATAATTTATTTGGTAGAGGACCATTAGATGATGCTACATACTAAATAACAAAGGTCTAGGCCTTACGGTTTCTGAGAAGAAGATTTTTAAAGATTTTCCTATGAAAAACTGATAAGCCCCAGGGCGGGGCCATTTTTGGCCCGGGGGTCACAATTTGAACAATCTTGGTAGAGGATCATTAGATGATGTTACATACTAAATACCAAAGGTCTAGGCCTTACGGTTTCTGAGAAGATTTTTTAAAGATTTTCCTAAGAAAAACTGATAAGCCCCGGGGCGGGGCCATTTTTGGTCCGGGGGACATAATTTGAACAATCTTTGTAGAGGTCCATTAGATAATGCTACATACCAAATATCAAATGTCTAGGCCTTACGGCTTCAGAGAAGAAGATTTTAAAGATTTTCCTATGAAAAACTGATAAGCCCCGGGGCGGGGCCATTTTTTGTCCGGGGGTCATAATTTGAACAATCTTGGTAGAGGACCATTAGATGATGTTACATAATAAATACCAAAGGTCTAGGCCTTACGGTTTCTGAGAAGAAGATTTTTAAAGATTTTCCTAAGAAAAACTGATAAGCCCCGGGGCGGGGCCATTTTTGGTCCGGGGGTCATAATTTGAACAATCTTTGTAGAGGACCATTAGATGATTCTACATACCAAATATCAAAGCTCTAGGCTTTGTGGTTTCAGAGAAGAAGATGTTTAAGTAAATTGTTGACGACGCACATACGCATGACGCCCGACACTGCCCCCTCACAATACCTCATCTGGCACTTTGTGCCAGGTGAGCTAAAAAGCAACTACAGATCAGAATATTGTAACTAGGCACATCAACAAAAAGAGTTGAAAATACTGTGAAAATCTGAAAACCGAAGGTTTTGAAAAAGAAGAAAATGAGATAGAAGGAAGAAAACAAACGCTACAAGGAACAGATATGAGCCAATATATAATTTGGGCAGATTTTGAAATCAATTTTTTGAAAAATAAAAGGTGTTTCTTCTTGAAAGTTTTGTTGATTTCTAGGTACTTTGTTGTTAAGTGACAATAAAAATGTAAAATGCACCCTAAATTTATTCATCTTTAAAACTTTATATGACTTTATGACGATGACTCTCAAGCACATGTCATTGCAGTAACAAAAATGAAAACAATGACTATAAAAGCATGTGGTTCATTTAAAGTAATTTATTGCATTACATGTCTTATGTATGCCATATTTGAATAGATATGGGATAAATTAACAACCAACACGTTTTTTAATTTACTGCATACATGTTTCGATTTACATCTTCATCAGTGCATAACAACTATAATATACTTAACGTCACGGAAGTGACATAAACAATGGCGGGAAAATTAAACGTAACGTTACGACGAGTTTATCCCTTTACTCCATAGATACGTATTTCTACGCCTTTGCAAACAGAGTAGACCTAGATCAGACGGCTCATATCGGAGCCATCTGATCAGGATCTGCTCTGCTTGCTGATAATAAAAAATAGTTATGAGTAATTCATACTATTGGCGTAAATATTTCTTACATGAATATTCATGGAGGAAAGGGTTAAGAATGTCTGAAAATGCATACAGGCGGATTGCAAGAATACGAATAATTCCTATAGAGATATATATATAAACCAACAAGAGAGTCGTCACGGGTGACAAATGCCCCCAAAGTGTTTGACACCGAAATGCATTTTGGCGGAAAAACAATGCAGGTGTAACATGAAATTTTGATGCTGTTAAAAATGACACAGGAGTCAGTTCTTAACATTAGAAACAGAACCTTTGGATTATGATAGCTAAGAAAAGAGCCAAGCGTCAAAACTTAGTTAAAAAGGACCCTAAGTCATTCTCAACGTTAAAAAGGACCCTGGGTTGATTGTCAACGTTTAAGGTATAGGAGATATGCTCTGGACAAGCTTTTTGTATCTGGTAAGATATAGAAGATATGCTCCGGACTGTAAAATTGAGGTCAAAGGTCAAGGTCAAGGTCAGTGATCTGAAAATGGTACACGACTCTCCGCCATCCCAAGATGAACTCACAAATCAAATTTGGAATCCGTAGCTGGTAAGGTATAGGAAAAATGCTCCGGACAAGCTTTGTGTAAAATCTAGGTCAAAGGTCAAGGTCACAGTGACCTGAAAATGGTACGCGACACACCGTCATCCCAAGATAAACTCACACATTAAATTTGGAATCCGTAGCTGGTAAGGTATAGGAGATATTCTCTGGACAACCTTTTTTGTAACATTGAGGTCGAAGGTCAAGGTCAAGGTCACAGTGACCTGAAAATGGTACGCGACACTCCGCCATCTGAAGGTGATCTCACACACCAAATTTGGAATCCGTATCTGGTAAGGTATAAGAGATATGCTCTGGACAAGCTTTTTGTAAAATCGGTCAAGGTCAAGGTCAAGGTTAAGGTCATAGTGACCTGGAAATGGTACATGACACTCCGCCATCCCAAGATGAACTCACACACCAAATTTGGAATCTGTAGCTGGTAAGGTAAAGGAGATATGCTCCGGACAAGCTTTTTGTAAAATCGGTCAAAGGTCATGGTCAAGGTCACAGTGATCTGAAAATGGTACGAGACACTCCTCCATCCCAAGATGAACTCACACACCAAATTTGGAATCCTTAGCTGGTAAGGAATAGGAGATATACTCCGGACAAGCTTTTTGTAGCTGGTAAGATATAAGCGGTTTTTAAAATCGAGGTCAAAGGTCAAGGTCAAGGTGACCTGGAAATGGTACGCGACACTCCGCCATCCCAAGATGAACTCACACAGCAAATTTGGAATCTGTAGCTGGTAAGGTAAAGGAGATATGCTCCGGACAAGCTTTTTGTAAAATCGGTCAAAGGTCATGGTCAAGGTCACAGTGATCTGAAAATGGTACGCAACACTCCTCCATCCCAAGATGAACTCACACACCAAATTTGGAATCCTTAGCTGGTAAGGTATAGGAGATATACTCCGGACAAGCTTTTTGTAGCTGGTAAGGCATAAGCTTTTTTTAAAATCAAGGTCAAAGGTCATGGTCAAGGTCACAGTGACCTGAAAATGGTACGCGACACTCCGCCATCCCAAGATGAACTCACACAGCAAATTTGGAATCTGTAGCTGGTAAGGTAAAGGAGATATGCTCCGGACAAGCTTTTTGTAAAATCAAGGTCAAAGGTCAAGGTCAAGGTCACAGTGACATGAAAATGGTACGCGACACTCCCCCATCCCAAGATGAACTCACACACCAAATTTGGTATCCGTAGCTGATGTGACAAAGGAAATATACTCCGGACAAAATGTACACACACCCACCCACCCACCCACCCACACACCCACCCACACACCCACCCACCCACACACCCACACACACACACACCCACACACGCACGGTGCGATCACTATATGCCGCCAAAGCCTAGCTTTGGGGGCATAAAAATAGGAAATAACGACTGTATGCCTCTGTAATGTTACGTTAATTAACAGGAAAATATGTGTATCAAGTATATTTAATAGAACAATTAGATATCATATATAACTAAGATATCAAATATAGCTTTTGCACTTAAACCTTTTGGTGTAAGAGTGTTCATTTTATGGATCCAGTACATGTATGTTTCTTTGCAAAGTCGTTCTAAATTATCATTAACAATATCGAAAGGCATAAATGTAAAGTCATCTAAAGAGTGGTTCTCAGAATTAAAGTGTGTTGCAACAGTGGTAGAAAACCTTGAATCGATGAAACCATTTATATCGAATCTATGGCTGTTCATACGTCTAGAAACAGGTTGCATAGTTTGACCAATATATTGTATGTTACATTTCTTACACGATATCAAATAAATGACATTATTTGTAGAACAGTTGGTATTACATCTAAGGTTATAAGTGTCACCTGAAATATTACTCGTGAAGGAAGAACTTGAAATTATATTCTTACAATGAGAACATCTATTTCTATTACAAATCGAGGATGCACAAGTATGTTGTTGGGAAGAAAAATTTGAATGCACTAAATGATCCCGTAAATTACGCGGTCTCTTGTAAGTTATTATTGGTCTGTAATTATCATAAACATATTTCACATTTTCATTTTTTGATAACTTAAGTAAGTCCCAATATTTATTTATCACTAAACCTATATTCGGCAAAGACGGATCATATGTGACCACAAAAGGAATGACACTATTATCAAATTCCTTATTTGACGACGGCATCAGTGCATCATTTTGTGAAAGTTGAGCGATCTTTTCAAAGGCACTATTAACTACTGTGGATGGATAAAGTCTGTTTGAGAAAAACTCACGTAAGTGGTTCAAGGATTCTTTAAATGATTCATTGTTTGAGATAATTCTCCTGTATCGTTTTGCTTGACTGAACGGTATACCGTCCTTGCAGGCTTTAGGGTGGCAGGAGGAATAATGCAGGTATTGGTGATTATTTGTTGATTTTACATAAATATCAGTTTTTAAATGCATTGAATCATCTTTAGATACAAGAACATCCAAAAATTCAACGGATTTCTGTGATATTCTACTTGTGAATTTTATGGAAGGGTGGAAATTATTTAAATCCGTTATAAAACTGTCCAGTTCCTCTCGCGTTCCATCAAATATACACAGAATATCGTCAAGAAAACGAAGCCATAGGGTTGGTTTGATACCTTGTGAATTAAGGAAGTCCTGTTCAAGTTTACCCATGAAAAGCGATGCGTAACTAGGAGCCATAGAACTCCCCATTGCTGTACCGCATTTTTGAAGGTAAAACTCATCATTGAACTTGAAATAATTATTTTCCAACACAAGTTTCAAAAGCTTAGATATTTGAGTACTTGTTAAATTACAGTTGGTGCCATCTCTATCCAAGAAATATGAACACGCGTTTACACCGTCTGCATGAGGGATATTTGTATATAATGAAGAAACATCCAATGTTACTAAAAATGTTTCTTTACTTTTAAGTGTAATATCTTTGATCTTATGTATAAAGTCACTCGTATCTTTTATGAAGGAAGGTAATTTCATCATATGCAGCTTCAATATACTATCAAGGTACTTCGATATATTTTCTGTCGGTGATTGGCTTGCGGATACAATAGGTCTGCCTGGATAAAGGATAGGCAAGCCAGTGTTTGGTTCTTTATGTGTTTTAGGGAGAACGTAAAATGATGGAGTACGACATTCTGGAGGAAATATATCAAATTCCTCATTGATAAATTCATTTTCTGTAGCTATCTCGTTTATACCTTGTGAAATATTTTCTTTTATTTGTTCCGAGGGGTCACTGTTAAGCTTTTCATAAAACGTTTCATTTTGAATTTGCCGAAATACTTCTGCTTTGTAATTATCTCTATCCATTATAACTATTGTATTTGATTTGTCAGCTTTTTTAATGACAATAGTTTCATCTCGGGATAATTTACGAAGACTTTCTAAATCTGCTTTAGATATGTTTGTGAAACGTTTCTTTTTATTTTCAGAATGCAATATTTCTTCAGTAATAGCACTTATGTAAAAGTCCAAGTGTTGATCACGACCTGATGGTGGAATGAATGATGACTGTTTTTTATTAAAATATGGAAGATTATGATATTCATTGTCACCTCCTTTGTCTGCAAAAAACTCTTTTAACCTTAAACGTCTAGTAAATTTGAATACGTCTTCTGCTAACTTAACTTTGTCATGTGCTTTACATTTTGGACTGAATGTTAACCCTTTACCAAGAAGAATATATTCATCTACGGAAATTTTTCTAGATGATAAATTTAGAACGGTTTCTTTACCTCTCTTAATATTATTTAATTTCTTCTTCGTCTTCCTCCACGAGTTTTTATTTGCCGATCGTATGAACCGCCTTTGTCTTTTTCTTCCTGTGCTTTCAAGAGTTGGGTGACTGCTTGGGTAAAAAATGTCAGTGTAGTTTGCAGATTCTGGGTTGTCGCCCCGTTCTGTGTGGCATCCGCGTAGGTCTTGTTGCCCGAGGCATTCCCGTTTTTTGAACTAACAGTTTTTGGTGAATTGTCCGTTTTATTTTCCTGCGCCGAGGGGCGTACTCCTTTCAGTGGCTTCTGATTAGACTCTTACTCTGTGATTTTGAAGCATTATTTTTAACAGTGTGTTTATGTAAATATTTATCTGTATCTGGTTGTTGATTCTGATATTTCTTTTGTTTGTTGAGTTCTCTTTGTTTCTTTTTCGAAAGTTTCTGTTGCCATTCTCCTGTAGACAAGTCTTGTTCAGTCTCGTCATTAACAATAAAACTCGGGCCATTTTGTTCTAAACGTTGTGGCTCTGGTTCTTCTTTCATCAAATATTCGAGCTTCTTTGAATGTTTCTTCTCGATAGACATCTTTGATTTGTTAACTGATACACTAATTTCTTCGTCTATAATTACGAGTGTTTCTGCAGGAATGCGTTTACGTTTACAT
This sequence comes from Azorinus chamasolen, assembly GCA_963576725.1. Classification (NCBI taxonomy): domain Eukaryota; kingdom Metazoa; phylum Mollusca; class Bivalvia; order Cardiida; family Solecurtidae; genus Azorinus; species Azorinus chamasolen. Next base: position 7,752,680 of record OY755250.1, on the reverse strand, counting down.
TTATGCCTTTCGATATTGTTAATGATAATTTAGAACGACTTTGCAAAGAAACATACTGGATCCATAAAATGGACACTCTTACACCAAAAGGTTTAAAGGTCAAGTAAACAGGCAGGACAATTTTTCGTAAATATTTGACAAATGGGTACCTTGTACGACGTAGTTTCGAAAACACTAAAAAATACAGTCATATTGCACATAGCAGCTGTCATATATCACCGATAAGTAAGCACTGGCTGGTTTTGGTCGTTCGCTTATCTCCCTTGTGATGACGTCACTTGTGACAGTCGCTATAAATGTCGAACTAGATATCGTATAGAAAAGTGTCGCACGTAATATACTTCTGCTTCGTTTTGAGTGCTAAAATGGTAATGTGTGCTGCCTATGGGTGTATCCCTGCCTATGGGTGTAGCTCCTAATCCGACAGAGACTAAATAGGATTATTTAAATTACCTAACGACGAGAAAATGTAATGTGATTTACATTTTGTCCCGATGGCTGTTTTCCGTGAAATTTATACTAGAGATGCAGTGTATGACTTGGGTCTACACTTATAAAAAAGGAAATGCTATATTCTGTTATAAATGTGAAGCACTCTAGGTTAATGGGCTTTTTATTCGTGGAAAATATTCTATACAAACATTTTGTTAACAGCGTAAACCCAAATCACTCAGGAACTGTCTGATCAGGATATGCTCTGATTGCTTAGTCCGAAGACTTATTGCTTTAGATTCGATCAGGGTTGTCTAGCGTCTCTGTAATCCCTGTAATGAATATTCATGAGGTCATGAAATCTTTAATAAATATTCTTAAGAGAAAAAATTATTAATAAACACGATTTAGCACTGTTGGCAGCAAACACCTTATTTGCTTTAAAATCAATTTCCCAATCCTTCTCTTCTTATATAAACGGCTTCACGCGCGTTTGCAAATAGAGTAGATCCAGATAGGAAGTTCCTGTAAGAACTGTCTGATCAGGTTCTGCTCTGTTTGCTTATGAAATTTTGTTGATCTAGTCCTAATTGATCTGTCAGAACCAATGATCTATTTGAAAAGTTAACATTGTGAAAAAAAGCCTTTAGATCTTCTTCATGTAATTCGTGTAAGATATAATGATTTCATGGAGAGTTAATGATATATGAGCACAGGCTATGGCAGTAATTGTACAACCAGACCTACCGACAAGAACCTGAACAGGGTGCTACAACATAAGCTTATGATCTGGATCTACTCTGTTTATAAATTTGTTTCAATACGTTTGATCTGGGTCTACTATCTTTGCATTGGCATAAACAGGCACGTGGAATGAAGGGTTTATATTCGTGAAGTGATTTACTCACACATATTTTTTCATCAGGGCTTATCAATAGTTTATCATAAATATGATCCTTTTGCATTTTTGGAACTTGGACAATTTTAACCATAAATCCATAGGAAAAAAGTCATTCTGGATTACTGTAATTTACGGAATTGTTCACTGGATGTGTTTTATAGTTTTACTGATTATTACCTACCCAAAACTAACTTTGAGGCACCATGACCGTAATGATTGTTTCTTTTGACATGTTACCACTGCTACATAAATAATGCAACAATACGTAATATACAGGAAGCGGGTTTTATGGCCTTGCAATAATCATTATCCCCTGTTTGGGTATTAATTTTGACAAAAGGCTACTGTGATAACTGACATCTGGAGACTACCCTGCATGGGGCATTTCGTGTGTAATATGGATTAATATAATATGGCCTAAGGCCATTTGACACATTCAATCATACATGCATAGAGAAATTCTAATGGCTGTGTTTACTATTGTTTCCATATATACACACCATAATTAAATTGCACATACGAGTATACTGTAAAATTATGATAAAGAAAAAGGTATAGACATTTTTATTTGTAGTGGGTCCATTCATTTAAACATAATTCACAAGCTTTAGAAACATGAATATATTATTAATAATAAAAAAGTCATTCTTCAAGACTGACAACCATTTCATTATCAAGATCCGCCTTTTTCTCATTTTCAACACAAAAAAAAATATTTTGGTATTTTAACCCATACTCGATTTTCTAAAAGTAATGGATCATTTTGGTATTGCAAATATCATAGTAAAATAAATAATTTTCTATTTTTCTGTATTACGGTGGAATTTCTTTTTTTTCTAAAGTACGTACATTTATACAAAGTACTATGTTACTTAACCTGAACGTCCCATAATGGTGTCTGGTTCTGTCTAAAGGTTGTTTGGACCCAACTCATGGTCGGGACCCAAATGGTCCCTCTAATCTGAATATACACTTTTTGCTGATGGTCTTGGTTCAAACCTCATCCTCTTTGTAAATTATAGTTTATGAATAGTGTAAATTCACTGACAGGTAAAGTAAGTTTTAACCATTTGCTTGCTATTCACGTCAATGTACCTACCTGTAAATAATGAAAACCTGCAGTAGCTGTCTCATCAGGGTCTGCACTATTTACAAGTTGATTTACATCAGTGATTGCACAGTGAAATACGTGTACACAGTGAATCTATATGTAATTATACTACAGGGCATGGGCAATAAGCAAGAGAATTGTTAAGATTAGCAAAATTAAAAACAATATGTGTTTAATATTAAGTATCATTGTATTTCACACCTAAAATAAACATCACACCCCATAAATAGTTTCCCCTGCTCGATAAAGTGTCACTTTCTAAGGCTACGCCATGGACGTGATGTCTGGAAAAGTATGAAAATAATTTGGGTATTTATAGACACTTAGGAATCGGATTTGATCTAAATGTGTAAGCAAACAGAACAGACCCTAATTGGACGGTTCCTGTAGGCTCTGATCTGGATCTACTTTGTTTGCAGAGCCGTTAATTTAAAGGAAAAGGTTAAGTTTCTGTGTACATTTCCCCCTCTCAATAGGATCCTTGACTGGCGAGCATCACAAGTGACGTCACGCAAGGGAGATAATCATGTATCGATTTTCATAATTCACGGTTCGCAGTACAATAAAAACTCGATTTAAATCAAAACTATATGAAAACGGTAAGAATTTTCTAAAGCTTGGTGTTTAACTAACTGTATACTATCAGAATTTGACGAAAACCCAATCTGTTTACTTGACCTTTAAATGCAAAAGCTATATTTGATATCTAAAAGTTATATATGATATCTAATTGTTCTATTAAATATACTTGATACACATATTTTCCTGTTAATTAACGTAACATTACAGAGGCATACAGTCGTTATTTCCTATTTTTGGTTTATATATTTGAATAGATGAACATATAAAAACCTTTTTTTCCATATATATTAATGAGAAATTTTGAATCATTGCATGATGCAATAAAACCAATACAATTACAAACATAACAATTAGTGTTATGATCATTATTGGCTTTGTATAGTGCTTTACACTTACTTAACCTAGAATAATGTCATAATTATCAACAAATCATGTATCAGACAAATATTCATACATGTTTCAGTTTTTTTGTCATCATTCTTTACGCATGTTATTGCAATGACACCCTTGTTATTGCAAAGACATTTATTGTAACTGCAATGACAAACTGACAATAAAATTTATTTTTGCTACCTTTTATTTGCAAATTGTCTAAAATAACACACAAACTGTTAACAACACGTTCAGCAATTTAAATTCTAAACTATATCAAGTAATTTTACAAAAAAAATTTAATGGACATTGGAAAAAGATTCCAGCGTGACTGCAATGACATTTTCGTTATTGCAATGACTTGCATAATCTTAAGCTTATAAAATCAACCTTATTCCAGACTTAAATGCCCCTCATTATAATGTTTTTTTGCAAATTCATACTTTCCCTCATGAATATTTAAAAAAAAACTCCGCCCACTGTGAATATTTTATCATTTTTCATTGTGCTACATAAAACAAAGGAATTAATTACCAGAGTTAAGAGATGGTCTGATCCATAATATTTCAATAAGCAAATTGAGCAAGAGCTGATCAGGCAGATTCAAGAGGAGCTTTCTGATCTGGATCTTTTCTGTTGTAAGGGGTGTTAATGTTTTATAATGAGCGGAAGGGTTAAAGATAATAAATAAAATATGAACAACAACAATGCACATTATATTTCACCGTTGCCTTAGACTGACTTTTATTTAAATTAATTTATTTTTGATAATAGAAAAACTTTTGATAGCTGAGAATAAAGCAAACAAAAAAATATTTACAATGCATTAAATGGCTAGCAGGGTAGACCCAAAGCACACAGGTGTTGCAAGATCATGCTCGATCTAGGGCATGATTTGAAAATAATGCTGGCATATGTGGTTAGATGCAGCAAACCAATGTTCAGCATTTTTGTTTTCAACCCTTCTCATGCAACAGTTTATAGAGGATGTTGGCCACTTTTACTTTAGTGTCCTTGAAAAAGTCATTTTCTAAAAAGTGAGATAGTTTTTGTTTCTTCAGTTAAAAGTTAAGACTGGGATAAGACAGAATTTATACAAACAGGTGCCTTTAAACTACTCTTTAAAGCCATATTTTGAAACAGTTGTGATAAATAGAGCATTTGCTCCAAAGGAGCATACGGTATGCTCTTAATCTATCACAATGGTTTCAAGACTACAAGATAATTATCCTGAAAATTCCCTTCTATCCAGGAAATGCTCTTTTCCAGTAGATTTAATCATAACATTTGAGTCTAAAAATAGCATATCAGGCAATGGGATAACCCTTAAATTATCTTTCAATTGAACCCTTTCACTCATGAGTTATAATTCTGGTAAAACTCTGCTAGCTGTACATATTGAATTACATATACTTTTTATTGGGGTATATAGAGCAAAGAATTTTAATCGGAGTTAACCCTGATCTGGAAGCTTCCTTATATTAAAAAATAACACTTATGTAAAATCTTAGATGTCTTGAAATTTTATGAACTTGTTATTAAACTCCATGAAAGTTTTTTTTATCACATAACTTCACTTGTTTCTGAGTTAATAAAGCCAACACATATTTATTATATTAACCATTTGGCATATATAAATGATGTGATCTCATTAAAAGCAGTATGGCATGACATCATACAATGCTGAAAATACAGCATTTTTTTTTATTTAAAACTTTGGAGCTCTTTTTTAAGAGTGTATGATAAGAGAAACTTACACTCATCATCACTTCTTATCACACTCATTATCACTTCTTATCAAATTTTATTTAACTCATTCAGGAAATGCTATAAACCTTGCCAGAGGCTTGCTTAACTCATTCTCTCCTAGGCTATTTTTAGACCCAGCCTCTTTGAATTAATCTACCAAAAAATAGCATAAACTATATAAAAGGAGAATTTTAGAATTGCATAGTTTTGAAACCATTGCGATAAATAGATTATTTGCTCCTATGGAGCAAATGCTCTATTTATCACAATGGTTTCGAAGAATGAGTTTTACAGAGGGGCAAAAAAGGCGTCATTAGGAGAGAATGGGTTAATAACATTTTCTTGAATTTGTTTATTAAAAGTTGTTATGAAGTGACAATCCATGTAAGATCCTCGATGTAGCTATAGCTTCAGGACTGGATTGACATTTCTATTGGTCATCATGGTTAATATGGGTTAAAATGATATGTGACTGATTAAAAATATCCATGCTCCTAATTAGAATTGACAGGCTGTTCAGTTATACACTACTTGCTTGACCCTTTCCTCATATAAACATGTTTTCACACATTTGCAAACAGAGTAGACCCAGATCAGACAGCTCCTAGGAGCCACTGCTCTGTTTGCTAATAGAATTTGATAGATGTGTTTCTTTACTTTCTAAAATGATTTCAATGTTCCACCTTCAATATTTCATTATATTATAAATTCTGGTCCATGAATATTCAGTAAGTATTGAAATTTCAAATAAATATAGAACAGGGAAAGGGTTAATTCAAAGACCTATTAATGTCCATCATAGCTCAACGACAACAATTGTTATTTAACCCTTTCCCTATTCGATTCTATTTCAATACCTACTAAATATTCATGGACAAAATTTAGTTGTAATGAAATATGGATAGTGGAACACTGTAGCCATTTTAGAAAGTACAAAAACAGATCTATCCAATTCCTTCAGCAAACAGAGCAGACCATATAGGAACCTTCTGATCTTGGTCTACTCTGTTTGCAGGTGCCTAAAAACATGTTTATATGAGGGAACGTATTAATACACAATGTCTTACAATATCCAGCCTTCAAACTGACTTTGAGAAAGAGACAACTGTATTTATTCCATATATTTACCTTACATGCATATATCTGCAGTGCTATTCTTGTGGTAAAATAACAAAAATTATGAAGAAAATTTAAAAGAACTAGAAATGTCATCGCAATAACAAATCCAGTCATTGCAATAACATTTTTTTTTAAAAATCCCATCTTACATAAATTTTCAACAAACATGCACATTTTAATTTATTATGCATATTTACTTGCATATTTCTGTTGAATAATTCCAACTGAAATGAAAATTATAAAGATAATAACAATACAATGCTGTATTGTCACTGCAATAACAAATCCTGTCATTGCAGTCACAAAATGAGTGTTATTGCAATGACTGTTATTGCAATGACGCATTCTCATATTTACCTCAACTTTTGGTGCTGATCTCTGACCTAGCCATACTTTGATATGTTTATAACATAAACATTTATATTTATAACCTATATGCACTTTAAAATGCAAGCTATGATTTAAAGCATCTCTGTAATATGTGTTACTTAAATGACAGATTTCAACAAGATGTGTTTGTGAAACACTATGCCCCCTCGATATGATATTTGACCCTAAAGGATGACCTTGATCTTGACATGTCACCCCTCAAACTGTACAGCTTCATGGGGCGCACATGCATACCACATATCAAGTCTGTATCTCTACTGGTTCAAACGTTATGGCCAATGTTAAAGTCGGTGACCTTTGACCCTGAAAGATGACCTTGACCTTGAAATGTCACCCCCTTAAATGTGCAGCTTCATGAGATACACATGCATACCAAATATTAAGACTTTATCTTTATTGGTTCAAAAGTTATGGCCAATTTGAAGTTGGTGACCTTTGACCCTGAAGAATGACCTTGACATTTCACCCCTTACACTGTGCAGCTTCATAAGATACACAAGCATGCCACATATCAAGTCTCTATCTGTACTGGTTCAAAAGTTATTACCAATCGGTGATTTGACCCATGTGTTTGACCTCTGACCTTTAAAGATGACCTTGACCTTGACATATCATCCCTCAAAATGTGCGGCTTAATGAGATACATATGCATGCCAAATATCAAGTCACTAGCTGTACCGGCTCAAAAGTTATGACCAATGTTAAAGTTACATACAAAGAAACAGACAATTTGACCTTTGACCCTGAAGTATGACCTTGACCTTGACATTTCACCCCTCAAAATGAGCAACTTTATGAGATACACATGCAGGCCAAATATCAAGTCTCTATCTCTACAGGTCAAAAAGTTATGGCCCATGTTAAAGTCGGTGATTTGACCCATTTATTTGACCTCTGACCTTGAAGAATGACCTTGACCTTAATATCACACCCCTCAAAATGTGCGGCTTCATGAGATACATATGCATGCCAAATATCAAGTCTCTATCTGTACTGACTCAAAAGTTATGACCAATGTTAAAGTTGCGTTAAAGTTACAGACAAAAACAGACAATTTGACCTTTGACCCTGAAGATGACCTTGACCTTGACATGTCACCCCTCAAAATGTGCAGCTTCATGAGATACACAAACATGCCAAATATCAAGTCCCTATCTCTACTGGTCCAAAAGTTATGGCCAATGTTAAAGTCGGTGATTTTACCCATATATTTGACCTCTGACCTTGAAGGATGACCTTGACCTTGACATGTTACCCCTCAAAATGTGCGGCTTCATGAGATACATATGCATACCAAATATCTAGTCTCTATCTGTACTGGCTCAAAAGTTATGACCAATGTTAAAGTTGCTGACAAACAAACAGACAAACAGACAAACAGACAAACAGACAGACAGACAGACAGGGCAAAAACAATATGCCCCCCAGATATTATCTGGGGGGCATAAAAATACTCACTCACATACTTAACTTAAATAATCTTGTTTTTTTAAACTGTTTTCACACCATGCTTATAACATGGTGGCAACCATTTAGTGGTGAACAATCTTCTTCTTGAGGGTAGTTGTCTCCCTTGAATGTGTGCTTTAATGGTAGAACTCCACCATATTATAACATTGTTACTGCAATGACGGAGGTCTGAGGGACAAAGTTCAAAGTGTATTTTGAGTGCCATAAATGCTATTTACGGACTTTATTTTCTCCTTACAATGCAGTTAAATGTTGATATTTATTATATTCACCATTATTATTTTGAAAACCACATTTTCTCTGATTGAAATAGAGATCTGAATGTATAATTTTAGATTTGGGACATGACTTTTACCTGAAAATTGATACCAAAATTTGGAACAGCTGTTCAATTAATTCCTCAAATTCATTTTTTATCACTATTTTACTAGATTTCCTTGATATATACACATTCTATGAGGAACTTTCTTTACACAATTCTTGTGCTTTGTTTAAAACCTAAAGGACAAGAAATCTGCCCAAATTATATATTAGCTCATATGACAGGACAGACTGTCAGATCCTGCCCTTGACAAGAAAATGAAAGAAAAGCAAATAAGAGGACCATGATAGCCCTGGTATCGCTCACCAGACAATCAGGAGAAGATTTTCAAAGTTTTCACTGCTTCTGTAGAAAACTTGCCATCCCTAGGTCGGGTCTCATTTGAACCCAGGAGCATTATTCATATAACTTTTGTAGAGGACTTCAATATGATGCCATTTACCAAATATGAACCCAACTCCTGGGGTTTGGCCAGTTTTGACCCTAGGGGCACAATTCTATTACTTTTGTAGAAGACCTGAAGTTGATGTTATGTGCCAAATGATTGCCAAATATGAAAGCTGAGAACCTTCAAGTTTCAGAGAAGAATTTTTTTCGAAGTTTTCATAATATGTTTCTATAGAAAACTGACCAGCCCTGGGGGGGGCCAATTTTGACCCCAGGGTCACAATTTATTATCACTTTTGTAGAGGACTTGAACAGGATGTTATGTGCCAAATATGAAAGCTGAGAACCCTGTAGATTCAGAGCAGAAGATTTTCAGTTTCACTATAATTATGTTTCTATTGAAAACTGGCCACCCCTGAAGCGGGGCCAATTTTGTCCAAGGAACATAATTTTATAACTTTTGTAGAGGACCTACAGATGATGCTTTGTGTCAAAGATGAAAGCTGAGAACCCTGTAGATTTTGAAGATTTTTTAAGGTTCAAATTGTTGATGACTGATGACGCATGCCGACGGACATCAGGCAACACAAAAGCTCACCCTGAGCACTTTGTACTCTGGTGAGCAAAACAGAATGGAAAAGGAAAAGTCAACAGAGCCAAGCTGCTTGAGATAAGAGGGTGCAACTGAAGAGGTCAAAGTCAAAAGCAGGAAAGCAGAAGAAGCCAAACAGCATTAGAAAGGCTGCTGGAAGAGTTAGAGGAAATCTCCAACATAGCCCAAGAGCTTGGGCCAACACTATTGAGCACATAGTGAGAAATACTACTCCTAGATGACTAGCACATCTATAGCATACATTGCAGCTTGGAAAGATAGAGTTACCTTCTATCAGAACTTATGCACTTCACAACAGCAGGTGTAAAGTGCTCGTGTGGCCGCAGGCGGGCGTAAAAAGTCGCCCCATACATCATTCTCAGAGTTGTTATATTTTCGGGTATTTTGGGATCATTAGTTTCAATGTTATTAGTTTTGAAATTTGAATACCACTTAAGCTGGTGTATGAAACAGAAAGATTACAATTTAGACCAGTAGCTCAACACATGGAAAAGAGGATGCAACTGAAGAGGTCAAAGTTCTGAAAAACATCTAAAAGTTTAAGTTGACATCATAAGTTACGTATTTCTGTCAGGAGTGTAACAGTTAGGCAAATATGTGCAACAAATCTTTTTTGTTCATAATACTAGTAGGATCAGATTCAATACTTTATTCTAATTGCGTTAGTGTTTAATTGTTCAATGAAACATACTATTAAAAGTACAAAAATGAGTACTATTAAAGTTTGCTACACGTTTTCAGCCAAAGTTGCAAGTGGAGTCCATATAGTTTCAAACTAATTTCTTGAAATATTTTCAAATTGGAGATGTAATCGCCAAACTTATTTAAAAATGTTTCACTGTCTATCAGTTGCTATGTATTGACAGTTCAGTTGATAATAACTATTAATTTATATGTGAAATCTAGTTTATGACTGACAGCTACATATGTCAGGAGTGTAACAAATTCTGAACGAAAATGGTACTGTTTTAATGTTGATTTTCTGCGCTAAAATCATAATAGCTTTCATGATTTTTTTTTTAATTTTACATGTTATTGTTAAAATTTCATGAACAAGCCTGATTTATTTAAATAGTTTCACCATTTTATTTGAAAATAAATTTTTTAATTGTGTGAATATTAATTTCATGAGGAAAAAAGGGCAAAAAAAATAAATTTGCATTATATTTTTGAATTACAGACCGATTCAAAAGTTTAATTCTGTATGATGATATAACAGCTAGCAAAAATAAACCTTGAAAGTGTAAAGAACCATTTAACTAAAAAAATGATATGCTTTGAAAGTGTTCATGTTTTTTAGTATTTTTTGCTTGTTCACTTGAAATTAAAGCTTGATAAAACAATTAATACTTGTGATTAGCTTTATACCCAACCAATTTTGTTAACTACAATGGTTGATCATAACATTCAGGCCAGCTTTTTTGTATTTCATGAAGGTTTAAATTCTGACATTTTTTCAACTTTTCTAGCCATTTTTTTGAAAATAGCCCATAGGAGGTATGCTCTAGACAAGTGTTTTTGTAAATAAAGCCCAAGGTTAAGGTCACATTGACCTATAAATAGTATGCGACACTCCGCCATCCAAAAATGTACTCACACATCATATTTGGTAATCCTAGTTGAAGTAGTGTAGGAGATATGCTTCGGACAAGGTTTTTTTTTTGCAAATGAGGTCAAAGTTCAAGGTCAAGGTCACATTGACCTAAAATTAGTATGTGATACTCCGTCAACCCAAGTAGCTGATTCCGTATAGGAGGTATGCTCCGGACAAGTTTTTCTTGTACATGAAGCCCAAGGTCAAGGTCACATTGACCAATAAATAGTACGCGACACTCCGCCATCCGAAGATGTACTCACACACAATATTTGGTGATCCTAACTGAAGTAGGGTAGGAGATATGCTTCGGACAAGCTTTTTTTGTAAATGAGGTCAAAGTTCAATGTCAAGGTCACATTTACCAAAAATAGTATGCGACACTCTGCCATTCCAAGATGAATTCACACACCATATTTGGTGATTCTAGCTGATTCTGTATAGGAGTTATGCTCCAGACAAGTTTTTCTTGTAAATGAAGCCCAAGGTCAAGGTCACATTGACCTATAAATAGTATGCGACACTCTGCCATCCCAAGATGTACTCACACACCATATTTGGTGATCCTAGCTGAAGTAGAGTAGGAGATATGTTCCGGTCAAGCTTTTTTTGTAAATGAGGTCAAAGTTCAAGGTCAAGTTGACCTAAAAATAGTTTGCAACACTTTGCCGTTCCAAGATGAATTCACACACCATATTTGGTGATTCTAGCTGATTCTGTATAGGAGTTATGCTCCGGACAAGTTTTTCTTGTAAATGAAGCCCAAGGTCAAGGTCACATAAACCTATAAATAGTATGTGACACTCCGCCATCTTATGATGTACTCACACACCATATTTGGTGATCCTAGCCAAAGTAGTGTAGGAGATATGCTTCGGACAAGCAAAATCTGTTAATCCTGTTAAACATATACATGATTTTGACATTTGACCTCTAAGTATGACCTTGACCTTTCAGCTATTGACATGTTTTTTTCATGCGACACGCCGTACCGTCTAGAGAAACATTTATGCCAAGTGATTTCACAATCCATCCATGGGATTCTGAGTTACAGCCCGGACAAGACCGGACGGACGCACATATGGACTGACACATTTTTAAGATTAAGGGGGCATAACTCCAATATTAGTGAAGCCAGAGTTATGGACCTTGTGCATGACACTTCCTCTTATCATGATCTTTCTATGTATGAAGTTTCAATCCAATGGCATGAGCCATATAGGAGTTATCGTCCGCACAACAATGGCAGCCGCCCGCCCGCCGTACATCATCATTTCAATAACCGGAGTTTTCCGTGGAAAACCCGGTAAAAAGGGCAAGAACTCCAAACCATTGATGCTAGAGTTATGGCCCGTGTGCATGACACTACCCCTCATCATGATTGTTCCATATGTGAAGTTTCAAAACAATTGAACCAGTAGATAAAGAGTTAGTGTCCGGACAAAACAAGAGATGTCACAGTCACGTGACAAATGCCCCCAAAAATTGTACTCTGTGACCTTGACCTTTGACATATGGACCAGGGAGCTGAACGCGACACATCGTCTTTGTGTGGTGAACATTTGTGGCAAGTTATATTGAAATCCATTGATAGATGAAGAAGTTACAGACCGGACACGAAATTTGTGACAAAGTAATTGTACCCTGTGACCTTGACCTTTGACCCATGGACCAGGGAGTTCAATGCGACACATCGTCTCTATCTGGTGAACATTTGTGGCAAGTTATATTGAAATCCATTGATAGATGAAGTTACAGACCGGACACGAAATTTGTGATAAGTAATTGTACCCTGTGACCTTGACCTTTGACCCATGGACCTGGGAGTTGAACGCTACACATCGTCTTTGTGTGGTGAACATTTGTGCCAAGTTATATTTAAATCCATTGATAGATGAAGAAGTTACAGACCGGACACGAAATTTGTGACAAAGTAATTGTACCCTGTGACCTTGACCTTTGACCCATGGACCTGGGAGTTGAACGCTACACATCGTCTTTGTGTGGTGAACATTTATGGCAAGTTGTATTGAAATCCATCGATAGATGAAGTTACAGACCGGACACGGAATTTGTGACAAAGTAATTGTACCTTGTGACCTTGACCTTTGACCCATGGACCAGGGAGTTGAACGCGACACATCGTCTCTGTCTGGTGAACATTTGTGGCAAGTTATATTGAAATCCATTGATAGATGAAGAAGTTACAGACCGGACACGAAATTTGTGACAAAGTAATTGTACCCTGTGACCTTGACCTTTGACCCATGGACCTGGGAGTTGAACGCGACACATCGTCTTTGTGTGGTGAACATTTGTGCCAAGTTATATTGAAATCCATTGATAGATGAAGAAGTTGCAGACCGGACACGAAATTTGTGACAAAGTAATTGTACCCTGTGACCTTGACCTTTGACCCATGGACCTGGGAGTTGAACGCGACACATCGTCTTTGTGTGGTGAACATTTGTGGCAAGTTATATTGAAATCCATCGATAGATGAAGAAGTTGCAGACCGGACACGAAATTTGTGACAAAGTAATTGTACCCTGTGACCTTGACCTTTGACCCATGGACCTGGGAGTTGAACGCGACACATCGTCTTTGTGTGGTGAACATTTGTGGCAAGTTATATTGAAATCCATCGATAGATGAAGAAGTTACAGACCGGACACGAAATTTGTGACAAAGTAATTGTACCCTGTGACCTTGACCTTTGACCCATGGACCAGGGAGTTGAACGCGACACATCGTCTCTGTCTGGTGAACATTTGTGCCAAGTTATATTGAAATCCATTTATAGATGAAGAAGTTACAGACCGGACACGAATTTGGGACGGAAGGACAGACGGACGGACAGACGGACGGACGGACAGACGGACAGACGGACGGACAGACGGACAGACGGACAGACGGACAGACGGAAGGACGGACAATGCGATCACTATATGCCCGCCTTTGGGGGCATAAAAATATGTAAAATGGGAATAAATCCAAAAATATTGATGCTAGAGTTATGGCCCTTGTGCATGACACTAGTCCTCATCATACTTCTTAAATGTATGAAGTTATAATGAATTTGGCATAACTTTGTAGGAGATATGGCCCGGACACGAAGCGTGACAGACGCACAGACGGACGGACGGGCAGAAGGACAGACAGACGCCGGACACAGGGGTATCACAATAGCTCACCTTGAGCACTTTGCGCTCTGGTGAGCTAAAATTGAAGTAAATATCATTTGAAATGAAAAAGTTACGGCCATCCTCATATTTGCATATATTTGCATTATTTCACGAGCCATAACTCGGAAACGACAAATCAAATGAACCTCAGAGTCGACTCAGCTTCAGATCTTGATGCATTAAACATTTACGACAAATCAAATGAACCTCAGAGTCGACTCAGCTTCAGATCTTGATGCATTAAACATTTGTGTGAAGTTTCATTAATATCTGTCAAATAGTTTTCCCAGAAAACAGCGGACAAACTATTTGCATATATTTGCTTTATTTTTTTAAGTGCAAGGGCCATAATTTAGAAATGACAAATCAAATGAGCCTCAGATCTTGAATGAGATTCAGATCTTGATGCAATAAACAATTGTGTAAAGTTTATTGCATCAAACATTTGTGTAAAGTTTCATTAATATCTCTCAAATAATTTTCCCAGAAAACAGCGGACAAACTATTTGCAAGTATTTGCATCATCTTTTTAAGTACAAGGGCCATAACTCTGAAACAACAAATCAAATGAGCCTCAGAATCGACTCAGCATAGATTTTGATGCATTAATTATTTGTGTGAAGTTTCATTAATATCTGTCAGATAGTTTTTCCAGAAAGCAGCAGACAAACACAATGATGACGGACCAACGAACGGACCGGGCCATCCCTATATACGACCGTATAAAAACTTTATTGAAGGGTGGCTGAATTCGGAAGTTCCTTCCTGCACCCCCATAAACATTTAAATGGAACAGCCCTAAGTGAATTTGATAAGGTCTGTTTCTTACGTTTCTAAAATGCCTACAATGTTTCACCTTTCTTCCATATTTCAGTTTAATTACGGTATGTTGTCTATAAATATATTCAGTAGGTAGAAATTTGGAATAAATACAGAACAGGGAAAGGGTTCAAGAATTGTCAGTTAATGAACATAAATGAACATAAACTATTTATATAAATCTGATAAAGGTTCATCTACACATAATTTATCCTCTTACTTACTTTAATATCTCGCCACTGTGTCCTGCTGAAAAAATCGGTCAACCTGTCCAGAAGTTCATTTGGTTCCATCAATTCAATTATCTTTAAATAATGTTGATCCAGAGCTTTACGATATTCCTCCATCTCTAGATCTGTAACAAGACAATCATTATTACGCTAACAAGTAACATTTAGTATCGCTGTGACATTACGATCCTAGTGTTTGAAGGAAGATGTGTCGCCTGACATCAGAAAAGTGGCGATATGGGACTAAACTGTATGCCAGTCAAACAGACAGACATACACACTATTCGTGGAAAAGTGATACCCGAGTATCTCTTTGCTATAAAGTGACACAAAAATCAATTGGAAATGTAAGTTTTAAAATTTAACTGGGATGTGATTAGGCGAGCAATCTCAATTTAAACTAGAATTGTTTTTATACAAAAATTGATGTCTCCCCCCAGCATGTGATCAATTTTTTCCTAAGTCCCATAACTCTGCAGAAAATCATCAAACCGGAACAGGAATAAGATATATACAACTAGGCATGATGCTAATCAATCCTATGAATTTTAATGAATATCCAATTAAAGGTTTTGGAGAATCCCTGCAGACAAAATTTCCATGTAAAAAGATCAAAGTCCCAAAACTCTGCAGAAAATAGGAGGCAATAACTGCAATATTGTTGAAGCCAGAGTTGTAATACTTGCAGGGATCATTTTGGTTCAGCAAATTAATGAGAGAGTTTAGAATTTGATGAAAAAATGGTGAAAATGTAAAAAAAAAACTAGAACTGTAAGCCAAAGGCTAACGAATACCCCCACCTGGCTGCTTGTCAGAACACCTATCATCAATCTGAATATATGTACCTACAGAAACAAGAAGTGACTTAAAAAGAATACATGCCCCAACCCAATTTATGTAATAACAAGAGTACCGCATACGGTACATAATACGCCCACTTGCAAACTTTCTCTGATTCAACATGCCTTATGGCCATCCTCATATTTGCATAGATTTGCATTATATTTTTAAGTGCAAGGGCCATAACTCCAAAACAACAAATCAAATGATCCTTAGAATCGACTTAGCTTCAGGTCTTGATGCATTAAACATGTGTATGAAGTATCATTAATATCTGTCAAATAGTTTTGCCAGAAAACAGCGGAAAAACTATTTGCATATATTTGCATTTTTTTTTAAGTAAAAGGGCAATAACTCTGAAATGAATAATCAAATAAACCTCAAAATCAACTCAGCTTCAGATCTTGATGCATTTAACATTTGTGTGAAGTTTCATTAATATCTCGGGTTGGCTCAGATCAGGGTAGGACAGCATGTTGCACATGCACCAAAATATAAAGTTGCATAAAATCCTCCAGTTTTTATGCAAATTGACAAAAGAAACTCTTGTGCATTTTTATTCCGAATTTCATTAAGATCGCACAGGGCATTAAAAAGTTATCACAGTGCATTTACTGGTGGTATTGATGTCTACGGACTGTACATAGAGTGCAATAGCAAGTTAGTAAATGATTGAACTTTATTGATTTGAATTTCTAAACAGCCTTGAAACAATAGAACAATATATGAGAACCATGATAAAGAAAGATTCCTTTCAAAATTATGGATATTTCGAAAATTTTCAGGCCAGCAACCCATCTACTACATTTTCAAAGAAATAGTCAAACTATGTCAAATATGATTTTGAATGAAAAAACACAGACAGAAAGTTAACTTTTACTTAGTTTATCCCACAAGTGTCCATGCGAAAGAAACAATATAGCTCTGTTTGTATAATACATGTTGTGTTTACAACATATGCTTCAGAATTCATGTTTAAAAAAGTCTACGGACTGTACAAGCATCATACAGAAATTCTTTATCATAAAACAGTGAACTAACTTAGGTTAAGTAGAGTTTACTATTTCTTTTCATATTTGTAAGAGTTCAAATTCCATAAAACATGCTTCTATACTATAGTTTCAACTGATCATTGTTTAATGCATGAATAATGTTGTAAAACTTTTGTAATGTCCAATCCGAACATATGAAAAAAAACATCAAATCAAGTAAAGAATTGCATAAAAAAGTGACAAATACAACACTGAAATTCGCAAAGATTAATATGCCATCATATGTGTAATCTTGTATATCTGATAACAGAACTATTCACAGACTACATAAAACATTAAATTTTGTTTTGGATACGGATTGTACAGGAATATGTGCTGCTCTGTTTTGCCTTCAAGTATGATCTTTTTTATAAACAATTTAATCTTAAGAGGAAAATCTAGAAAAAAAACTAGTTTTTAAATAGTTTTTGATTTTCATTAATGTTCACAATACAAAATTAATTCTTATATTTTAAGTTAATTAGTGAATATACACTGAAAAGTTTGAAAATATGATGAATTCTAGCAGAAAAATATCAGTCCTACATTTGTGTCTTTAAATAAGTACTATTTAATTACTTTTTAACTGTATTAACCATCATAACATATGATAACTGTGAAACTATTAACTGTTTAACCCTATATATTATACAAATATGCAAGTCTATGGACTGTACATACTCATTACTTGACTAAAAGCGTCAAGGAAGAGCGTTCCCAGCTCCTTCCGAATCAGATGGATATGGGAACCAAATGAAAACTATATGGTTTGCTTTTTCCTTTTTGGATTTCACCTTAGCCCTGTATGTCGCCACATATTTTGTGTTTTTATACTTTCTTCTTTCTTTCAGTTCTCTGTTTCCATTCATTATGTCAGATCTTTCTTTGGCTCTTTTCATTCTTTTTCTTTCACGGTCTTTTGCACGTGCTTCTTCAATTTTGTCTGGTTTTGATTTTATTTTTGCTCTATATCTCCTCATTATTTCAGTTCTTGTGAATTTAGTTTTTGGCTTTTTCACTGCTATTTCACTTTCACAATTTTTATATGCCCACCTAATAAAGGTGGTCGTATATTGTCGTGGCCCTGTCCGTCTGTTTGTTTGTTCGTTCGTCCGTCAACATTTTGTTTGTCCGCTGTTTTCTGGGAAAACTATTTGACAGATATTAATGAAACTTCACACAAATGTTAAATGCATCAAAATCTGAAGCTGAGCTGATTCTGAGATTCATTTGATTTTTTATTTCAGAGTTATGGCCCTTGTCCTTAAAAAATATGCAAATAGTTATCTGTTTACTGGGAAAACCATTTTAGAGATATTAATGAAACTTCACACAAATATTTACACAAATATTTAATGCATCAAGATCTGAAGCTGAGTCGATTCTGAGGTTCATTTGATTTGTAGTTTCGGAGTTATGGCCCTTTTACTTAAAAAATAATGCGAATACATGCAAATAGTTTGTCCACTGTTTTCTGGGAAAACTGTTTGACAGATATTAATGAAACTTCACACAAATGTTTAATGCATCAAGATCTGAAGCTGAGTTGATTCTGAGGTTCATTTAATTTTTCATTTCAGAGTTATGGCCCTTGTCCTTAAAAAATATGCAAATAGTTTGTCCGCTGTTTTCTGGGAAACTATTTGAGAGATAGTAGTGGAACTTCACACAAATGTTTAATGCATCAAGATCTGAAGCTGAGCCGATTCTGAGGATCATTTGATTTGTTGTTTCGGAGTTTTGGCCCTTGCACTTAAAAAAATAATGCAAATCTATGCAAATATGAGGATGACCATAACTTTTTCAAAATTTTGAAATAATATTTACTTCATTTTTTTTTATATGGTTAAACCTTTATGTAAATTTTCACCCATTGCGGGGGTTTTGATATGTCATTTTATTCTAAAGTTATGGTTCTTGAACTTTGTGTGTTTGTTGCTTTGTTAGTCGGTCAACTTTTAGTTTGTCTGTTGTTTTCTGGGAAAACTATTTAAATGATATAAATGAAACTTAACACAAATGTTTTAAGCAATAAAATTTGAAGCTGAGTTTATTTTGAGGTTCATTCAGTTTGTCTTTACAGAGTTATGGCTGTTGCACTTTACAAAAATCTGCAAAAATGAGATATTAGCTGTAACTTTTTATTTAATAAAATATTCACTTCATTTTTTTTAAAAATAGTATCACCTTAATTTGGAAATCAAGATCTGAAGCACAGATTAGAAAATGTCAACACTTATAAGGCATGTTGAATCAGAGAAAGTTTGCAAGTGGGCGTATTATGTACTGTATGCGGTACTCTTGTTTGTTTTCCCCCTGGTTTTCATCTTTTGTGTTTAGTCTGTAAGTAAATGACAAGTATACATTAAAATTTGTATGTTATGGATAAATGGTACAGTCCGTAGACCTTTTCACCTTTCATATTTACAGTTGTTTAATCATTGGAATTGTACATACTGGTTAAGAAGTTTTACTTGTTTAGTAAAGTATGTGCCTTAACAAACAGTTTATACATTATTTAGTGTATCATAGGTTATATAGCTCCACTGTTATACCATATTTTTGCATTTTTTATGCCATTTTGGAATAATTTGTGAACAAAATGAAAACTTACTCAAATAATATTGTTTATATGAGTTTGAAGAACTACAGAAGCTTAAATATTGTTAAAATGATACATAATGAAGTCCTAAAATGCATTTCTGTCATTGTAAATGGTGGTGAAATGTCAGGTCTACGGACTGTACGGTCTACGGACAAAGTTTGACAATGATTGGTGAACAAATCATCTGTCAGATGTGGAATGCCTTTCTGGTTGTTGTTTTCTTTGCATCAATCGAAAATAGAAAATAACAGAGACACATAAGTTTTAAGTAGATATCTCAGAATAATTGTTGTTAAACTTAGGTCTACGGACTGTACAAAAAAACCAGTTCTTTAAGGCTGCATTCCTATTACTTGTAATGCACCTAGACCTATTGTATAGACTCATTTTGTTAACTAATGTATGTATAACATTAAAAATTCAGAAAACAGGGATTCAAACATTTGCTTTGTAGAAATACTGTTGTTTGTTTTAAAATGGTAAGAATTAATGAAAACATAACGACTACATACATTTACAGAATAATATCATATTTTACATTTTTTCTCCGATTTTGGATCCGTAAAAAGTATTATTATTTACAATAAATGAGTAACAATATTATACACATAAAACTTTGTTTCTAACATTATCAACTTGGAAATTAAATTTCAAAAAAAGGTAAAATTGAGATGCAACATGAAAAGTCTTAAAAAACACCATTATTTGGGAACTTTATTGAAAAATGTGAAGACAGGATTCTACAGAACATGGCTTGTTATATACCACCTGAAAGGAAAAATTGTGGTCAATCTTGAAATATCAAAATAAACTTGCTAAACTTTAGGGTATTTTTCACACAATCATATAACAAAGAGCAGGTAGCCATTCCTACCCTGATCTGAGCCAACCCGATCTCTCAAATAGTTTTTCCAGAAAACGGCGGACAAACTATTTGCATTATGTTTTAAGAACAAGGGCCATAACTGTGAAACGAAAAATCAAATGATCCTCAGAATCAATTCAGTTTCAGATCTTGATGCATTAAATATTTGTATGAAGTTTCATTAATATCTCTCAAATAGTTTTCCCAGAAAACAGCGGACAAACTATCTGCATATTTTTTAAGGACAAGGGCCATAACTCTGAAATGAAAAATCAAATGAACCTCAGAATCAACTCAGCTTCAGATCTTGATGCATTTAACATTTGTGTGAAGTTTCATTAATATCTGTCAAATAGTTTTGCCATAAAACAGTGGACAAACTATTTGCATGTATTTGCATTATTTTTTAAGTAAAAGGGCCATAACTCCGAAACGACATATCAAATGAACCTCAGAATCGACTCAGCTTCAGACCTTGATGCATTAAACATTTGTGTGAAGTTTCATTAAAATCTCTCAAAGTTTTCCCAGAAAACAGCGGAAAAACTATTTGCATATTTTTAAGGACAAGGGCCATAACTCCGAAACGACAAATCAAATGAACCTCAGAATCGACTCAGTTTCAGACCTTAATGGATTTAACATTTGTGTGAAGTTTCATTAATATCTGTCAAATAGTATTCCCAGAAAACAGCAGAAAAACTATTAGCATGTATTTGCATTATTTTTTAAATAAAAGGGCCATAACTCCGAAACGACAAATCAAATGAACCTCAGAATCAACTCAGCTTCAGATCTTGATGCATTAAACATTTGTGTGAAGTTTCATTAATATCTCTCAAATAGTTTTCCCAGAAAACAGCTGACAAACTATTTGCATGTATTTGCATTATTTTTTAAGGACAAGGGCCATAACTCCAAAACGACAAATCAAATGAACCTCAGAATCGACTCAGCTTCAGATCTTCATGCATTAAACATTTGTGTGAAGTTTCATTAATATCTCTCAAATAGTTTTCCCAGAAAACAGCGGACAAACTATTTGCATATTTTTTAAGGACAAGGGCCATAACTCTGAAATGAAAAATCAAATGAACCTCAGAATCAACTCAGCTTCAGATCTTGATGCATTTAACATTTGTGTGAAGTTTCATTAATATCTGTCAAATAGTTTTCCCAGAAAACAGCGGACAAACAAAATGTTGACGGACGAACGAACGAACGAACGAACGGACGGACGGACAGGGCCACGACAATATACGACCACCTTTATTAGGTGGGCGTATAAAAATGAAGAATAATTCAGAATTCAGAGAAATAAGACCCTTTCATGAGGTTTTTGTCAACTCCAAAGTTCTAAAGCTAGGTACCTTTTCGTAAAAACATTAAAGTCCAAGAGCCATAACTCTGGCAAAAATTATTCAACCAGACTGAGATTGGGAATTAAGCTGTGAGTGAGTGAGTGAGTTGGGTTTTATGTCCGACCAACAGTATTTCAGTTATTTGCAGACGGCACCCGCATGAGACAAGTTATAGTGCTGCCTCACTGGAATACTCCTGCCGCAGGTACATGGCAAGGGCACCCCACCCAGTCACATTATCCTGACACCGGGCCGACCAGTCCTAGAACTACACCTTTATTGTCGAGCGTAGACAAGGGAGCTACAAATACCAACTTTTAACGACTTTTGGTCTGTTGTGGCCGGGGATCCAACCCACGACCTTCCGTACCGCAGGCGGACGCTCTACCACTGAGCCACGCGGCCGGTGGGAATTAAGCTGTAAATCATCTGAGAGTTAGCTTTATGCCAAATATAAAGTTAATATCTCAAACCACTTCCAAACAAAGTCTGGAAAATCCGAAATTTGAAGAATAAAATTAAAGTTCAATGGCAATAACTCTGGAAATAATTATTCAACCGGACTGAGATTGAAACATAAGCTGTAACTTATTTAGATTTAGCTTTGTACTAAATATAGGGTTGATATCTCCAATCACTTCCATAAACAAGAGTACCGCATACGGTACATAATACGCCCACTTGCAAACTTTCTCTGATTCAACATGCCTTATAAGTGTTGACATTTTCTAATCTGTGCTTCAGATCTTGATTTCCATATTAAGGTGATACTATTTTTTTTAAAAATGAAGTGAATATCATTTTTGCGGATTCACATTAAGGTTTAACCATATAAAAAAATTGAAGTAAATATCATTTCAAATGAAAAAGCTATGACCATCCTCATACCTGCATAGATTTGCATTATTTTTTAAGTGCAAGGGCCATAACTCCGAAACAAAAAATCAAATGATCCTCAGAATCGACTTAGCTTCAGGTCTTGATACATTAAACATGTGTATGAAGTTTCATAAATATCTGTCAAACAGTTTTGCCAGAAAACAGCGGACAAACTATTTGCATTTTTTTAAAGTAAAAGGGCAATAACTCCCAAACAAAAAATCAAATAAACCTCAAAATCGACTCAGCATCAGATCTTGATGCATTAAACATTTTTCTGAAGTTTCATTAATATCTCTCAAATAGTTTTTCCAGAAAACAGCGAACAAACTATTTGCATTATTTTTTAAGGACAAGGGCCATAACTCTGAAACTAAAAATGAAATGATCCTCAGAATCAATTCAATTTCAGATCTTGATGCATTAAACATTTGTGTGAAGTTTCATTAATATCTCTCAAATAGTTTTCTCAGAAAACAGTGGACAAACTATTTGCATATTTTTTAAGGACAAGGGCCATAACTCTGAAATGAAAAATCAAATGAACCTCAAAATCAAGTCAGTTTCAGATCTTGATGCATTAAACATGTGTGTGAAGTTTCATTAATATCTGTCAAATAGTTTTCCCAGAAAACAGCTGACAAACTATTTGCATGTATTTTTTTAAGTAAAAGGGCCATAACTCCAAAACGAAAAATCAAATGAACCTCAGAATCGACTCAGCTTCAGATCTTGATGCATTAAACATTTGTGTGAAGTTTTATTAATATCTCTCACATAGTTTTCCCAGAAAACAGCGGACAAACTATTTGCATATTTTTAAGGACAAGGGCCATAACTCTGAAATGAAAAATCAAATGAACCTCAGAATCAAGTCAGCTTCAGATCTTGATGCATTTAACATTTGTGTGAAGTTTCAATAATATCTGTCAAATAGTTTTTCCAGAAAACAGCGGACAAACAAAATGTTGACGGACGAACGAACGAACGAACGAACAAACGAACGAACGAACGAACGAACGAACGAACGAACGAACGAACGAACGGACGGACGGACAGGGCCACGACAATATACGACCACCTTTATTAGGTGGGCGTATAAAAATCTAGAAAACATGAAAACATTAGTAGGGGACTAAAAAGGGAAGATAACTCCTGAAGTAGTGGTTCAATCATGATTGAAATACAGTGAAACCTGTGAAAACCGGACCCCCTCGGGGACAGATCGATCGGCCGGTTTTCAGAGGTGACCGGTTTTTTCAGGTTCGAAATTTTGAAACCAGTAAAGTGTGTGTAGACTGTTCAGTTTTAATTCACCCATCCTTATGAGTTTCCTAATGTGCAACTAGATGAAACAAATATATGACTGATCTGAATTACGACGAAAGTAAGAGGAGACGTTTTTTACAAAAGAAAAAAGAAAAATAAAGAAAGAATGAACTGCACAAATATTCTACTGACTTTTTGGTGTTGCATATGTATTCCTCAATGATTCCGTGGACATAATAACAATGCACGAGTGTGTGTATGTTTAATTCACGTCCAGCATCACATACACATCTGTAAACGTGTAACCTATCTTGTTTCATTTTCTCACTTGTGACACAAATGGGTGTGGTAGCCAGAGCAAAATGAGACACGTTTAACCCTTAATCTGCTGGTCGCGAGCGTCATGTCATGTATGCAAACAAAATGGATCCGGATGAGACGCCGAGTAACTCAGAGCCTGATCTGAATCCAAGATGTTTGTTGATGGTAACTTAGTCATCATTTCTACAAGAAATATAATCGAATTTGTGAAGTTTTAATAAAGATGATTGTGCAAACTTTTGTAATAGGCAAAGGGTTACAGGATGTTGCAAATTTAATCTCGAGGTCACTCCAAGTACAAATGTGATAGCTTTTAACAATCATTCACCAGGATGAAGGGGAAAATGGACAAGATTTCAAAATCTTTGAGCAGATGTTTTTTCTGTGTGTCAGCATCAGAATGGTTCGGAAAGTGAAATAAGATCATTAATGGATTTGTAATTGTTGTTGATTAATAACAAAACTTTGTTCCAAGATTAGTGCAGGTAAGGTTTGTAGTCCGATCATTACTGTTATTTGTTTTTACAGTTTTTCATTCGTTCCCTTATTCATTAACTGGTCAGGATTTTATACCTAGCCATAGCGTTAATCCCGACTATTGATAATTGCACTGTGTAAACAATGGCGCGAGGTGTCATGTTGCATAAGCGTGTTGAGAGGCCAGTCAGCAAATTACGTTCCGGTCCGCTGGTTTTTGGCACCCGGTTTACACAGGTGAATTAGGGTTGAAATGAGACAAATATTTGGCGAGACCCGTCCGGTATCCGGTTTTCACAGGGTCCGGTTTTTAGAGGGATTTTCATAATGGGAAAAGAAGGAAAAAAATCGGGACCGAACAAATCGGCCGGTTTCGAGAGTAAACCGGTTTACACAGGGTCCGGTTTTCACAAGTTTCACTGTATGCGGTGCACAGGTTTATATAGTCATATGGCTGGCTATACATGAACAAGATTTTGTCTGCCAATTTCTAGACCAATTTCAAGGCCAAAGGTCAAGGTCAATGTCACAAAGATTTGAAATTTGTGTCTTGCACATCTAATATTCCTGAGTAACATTTATGCCAAGTATCAAGTGAATCAGGTTGAAAGTGAAGGGGGAGTTCAAAGTACAAGATTTTGCCTGCCAATTTCAAGACCAATTTCAAGGCCAAAGGTCAAGGTTACATAGACCTGAAATTTGTGTCTTAAACATCTACTACACCTGAGTAACATTTATGCCAAGTATCAAATGAATCAGGTTGAAACTGAAGGAGGAGTTGAAAGTACAAGATTTTGCGGACAGACTGACCGACGACCGACCGACCAACCGACAGGCTGATTCCAGTATACCCCCCTCAAACTCTGTTTGTGGGGGTTTAACAATTAACCAATTAACTCCAGCGACCTGCTTGCTACAGGAGCCAATCATTTCACTAGTAGATTTTTCTATGTCAATTTCTGGATTTTGCTCGCAGTGAGCCTGTCAATATCAATTTTCATAATGATTTTCAGAGTCATTGGATGTACTTGCCTTAATACACAGAGAATGATAAATGAATAAAATAAAAATTATGTCCTCAAAAATGTATTTCAAATAAATGTTATATGGTCTCATTGACAGTACATAAATATGAGAAATAATGTGCAGTTATTTAACAATTCCCCTGTTCAATCGACTTGTAAAAAATATTACTTGAATATTTATTAGCTGAAGTTTTATAATGTCATATTTTCTTGGAAATATTGTGGTTTGACAAAAACTTAAATCAGATATATATGTCAGAACAACAGACCCTAATCAGACAGTCCCTAATATAGAAGCTGTCTGATCTGGGTCTACTTTGTTTGCAAATGCATGAAAAGGCACTTATATGAACTTAAGAAATTTAATTTCAGAAAATTCCAAATGCTGCGGTCTGAAATTATGAACGAGAAGTAATGTGAACAAGAGGACCAGAATGGCCCTGAAGCGCTCACCAGACAATTAGAGGAGAAGATTTTCAAAGTTTTCACTATATGTTTTTATAGAAAACTAGCCGGCCCTGGGGCGGGCCAATTTTGACCCCAGGGGCATAATTTATATAACTTTTGTAGAGGACTTGAACATAATGCTATGCGCCAAATATGAAAGCTGAGATACTTTCAGCTTCAGAGGAGAAGATTTTCAAAGTTTTCTCTATATGTTTCTACTGAAAACTACCCACCCCTGGGGCGGGACCAATTTGACCCCAGGGCCATAATTTATATAACTTTTGTAGAGTTTCCTAAACATGATGCTATGTGCCAAATATGAAAGATGAGAACCTTCCAGTTTCAGAGGAGAAGATTTTTAGTTTTCACTATTTGTTTCTATTGAAAACAGCCCACCCCTGGGGCGGGGCCAATTTTGACCCTAGGGGCATAATTTATACAACTTTTGTAGAGGACCTGAACATGATGCTATGTGCCAAATATGCAAGCTGAGAGCCTTCCAGTTTCAGAGGAGAAGATTTTCAAAGATTTCACTATTTGTTTCTATTGAAAACAGCCCACCCCTGGGGCGGGGCCAATTTTGACCCTAGGGCCATAATTAGTATAACTTTTGTAGAGGACCTGAACATGATGTTCTGTGCCAAATATGATTCTGAAAGCTGAGCGCCTTCCAGTTTCAGAAGAGAAGATTTTCAAAGATTTCACTATTTGTTTCTATTGAAAACTGCCCACCCCTGGGGCGGGCCAATTTTAACCCCAGGGCCAAAATTTATATAACTTTTGTAGAGGACCTAAACATGATGCTATGTGCCAAATATGAAAGCTGAGAACCTTCCAGTTTCAGAGGAGAAGATTTTCAAAGTTTTCACTAAATGTTTCTATTGAAAACTTCCCACCCCTGGGGCGAGTCAATTTTGACCCCAGGGGCATAATTTATATAACTTTTGTAGAGGACCTGAACATGATGCTCTGTGCCAAAAACGCAAGCTGAGAGCCTTCCAGTTTCAGAGGAGAAGATTTTCAAAGATTTCACTATTTGTTTCTATTGAAAACTGCCCACCCCTGGGGCGGGGCCAATTTTGACCCAGGGGCATAATTTATATAACTTTTGTAGAGGACCTGAACATGATGCTCTGTGCCAAATATGAAAGCTGAGAGCCTTCCAGTTTCAGAGGAGAAGATTTTCAAAGATTTCACTATTTGTTTCAATTGAAAACTGCCCACCCCTGGGGCGGGGCCAATTTTGACCCCAGGGCCGTAATTTATATAACTTTTGTAGAGGACCTGAACATGATGCTCTGTGCCAAATATGAAAGATGAGAGCCTTTCAGTTTCAGGAGAAGATTTTCAAAGATTTCACTATTTGTTTCTATTGAAAACTTCCCACCCCTGGGGCGGGGCCAATTTTGACCCCAGGGTCATAATTTATATAACTTTTGTAGAGGACCTATAGGCGATGCTATGTACCAAAGATATGATGCTATGTGCCAAATATGAAAGCTGAGAACCTTCTGGTGTAAGAGAAGAAGATTTTCAAAGTTTTACTATATGTTTCCTTTGGAAACTTCCAACCCCTGGGGCGGGGCCAATTTTGACCCCAGGGGCATTATTTATATAACTTTTGTAGAGGACCTATAGGTGATGCTATGTACCAAAGATAAAAGCTGAGAACCCTGTAGATTCAGAGGAGAAGATTTTTAAAGGTTCAAATTGTTGACGCGGGATGACGGACGAAGGACGACTGACATCAGGTGATCACAAAAGCTCACCCTGAGCACTTTGTGCTCTGGTGAGCTAATAAAAACTATTAATGAAGTGTAAATTCAAGTTGATAACAAGAATCATTAATTGGAGAGAATATCTTTGATTTAACATTTGTTGCCTAAACAGTAAATCTGTTTTTTTCGACCCGGACTCTGTTTTCTTGCTACTTTTCTTCGATATGAGTTCATGTTGTGAGACATTTTGACACACTGTAGTGGTACACAGTGACACTTGTTTTTAGGCGTATTTCGACGGCGATTTTTTTCCTGGGATTGAGAATCGGTCCGATACGGTTATTTGCAGACTTTTGTAAAGGGCAACGGCCATAACTCTGGAAAGACAAACTGAATCAAAATAAACTCAGCTACAAATTTTGTTGCTTAAAACATATGTGTTAAGTTTCATTTATATCATTTTAATAGTTTTCCCAGAAAACAACAGACAAACTAAAAGTTGACCGACAAAAAAGCAACGAACACACAAAGTTCAAGGACCATAACTTTCGAATAAAATCACATATCAAAAGCCCCACAATATATGTGAAAATTCATATTAAGGGTTAACTATATAAAATAATTGAAGTAAATATCATTTCAAATGAAAAAGTTATGGCCATTCTCATATTTGCATAGATTTGCATTATTTGTTTTTAAGTGCAAGGGCCATAACTCCGAAACGACATATCAAATGAACCTCAGAATCAACTCAGCTTCAGATCTTGATGCATTAAACATTTGTGTAAAGTTTCATTAATATCGCTTAAATAGTTTTCCCAGAAAACAGCGGACAAACTATTTGCATGTATTTGCATTATTTTTAAGTACAAGGGCCATAATACCAAATATCAATGGTCCTGGCCTTACGGTTTTAGAGATGAAGATTTTTAAAGATTTTCCTATGAAAAACTGATAAGCCTCGGAGCGGGGCCATTTTTGGTCGGGGTCATAATTTGAACAATCTATGTAGAGGACCATTAGATAATGCTACATACCTAATATCAATGGTCTTGGCCGTACGGTTTTAGAGATGAAGATTGTTAAAGATTTTCCTAAGAAAAACTGATAAGCCCCAGGGAGGGGCCATTTTTGGTCCGGGGACATAATTTGAACAATCTTTGTAGAGAACCTTTAGATGATGCTACATACCAAATATCAAAGCTCTAGACGTTGTGGTTTCAGAGAAGTAGATGTTTAAGTAAATTGTTCACGAAGCACATACGCACGACTCACGACGCCGGAGCCTGCCCCCTTACAATACCTCTTTGTGCCAGGTGAGCTAATGATGCTCAACAGTACTGCAAAATTTAAACATCGTAACATGCAAACTATTAATTTGAGTTGAAGGTCACCGTGACTTTGACCTCAAAATCAATAAGGGTCATGTACTGGCCATGACCAGCCTTTCTACTAAGTATGAAGACAGCACAACTAATACTTAATTATTGAGTTATTGAGTGGACAACATTTTTGAGTTGAACAGGTCACTGTTACCTTGACCTTTGACCAACTGACCTAAAATAGATGTCATTTAAATCTTACTAGCCATGACTTAAAGTAGATGTCAATTAAATCTTACTAGCCATGACCAACGTGCCTACTAAGTATGAAGACAGCACACCTAATACTTATCAATGGAAAAGTAGTAAGGTCATGCAGGCAAAGCCACATGCAACACGCAACCACCACCAAAACACCAATAGACAAAGCCACATACAAGGCGCAACCACCAATAAAACACCGATAGACTAAGCCACATTCAAGACGCAACCACCAACAAAACACCGATAGACAAAGCCACATCAAGTTATTGAGCTGACAAGAGTTTTGAGTTGAAGGTGACTGTGACAGTGACCTTTGACCTACTGACCTCAATATCAAGCGAGATTATCTACTAACCAACATTCTTACTAAGTATGAAGACATCATCATCATCCTGTTTAGTTTATACAGGCCAGAGATTAATCCTTTAGCAAGGGTGAGGCCTGTCTGCCTGTCGAGGAGCGTAGTCTTCCTCTCCACTTCTGGCGATCCTGTGGGTTGGTAGGTTCCATCCCAAGAGCTGCACGATCACGCATCACAAGGTCATTCCAGGATAGTTTTGGTCTTCCTTGACCTCGTTGTGATGCGATGTTCATGTGTCTGATAACACACCTAATACTCATAAATCAAGTTATTGAGCGGGCAAGATCTTTGAGTTGAAGGTGACTGACCTTTGACCTAATGACCTCAATATCAAAAGGAGTCTACCAACCCTCCCACTAAGTATGAAGATAGTTGTCAAGTTATTGAGCGGACAAAGAAGTGGCTAACGGACGGACAGACAGACGCTCGAACGTGCCAACAAATCAGAACAAGGAGCCAATTGATCCTTTTATTATTGGCCCCTTGTTCTATTGTTACGGAATTAACTCTATTGTTGTCTTTTCGTCTGCTGATCATGACCTGGCCCCTTGGATGCAGTTGGTACAGGTAGAACGCACAGACCAACGCAATATGACCGAGGTTACATTTGGGCATATAAAAATTAAGAAAGGGGAGATAATTCATGAATGAAGAAGCAAAAAGGAGATAATTCATTCATGCACGAAGTGAAAAATCAAAACCTTTATCGCAGCTGTGCACCTGCAAGTGTAGTTTTAATTCGTCATTTCGTTTTTGAATTATCTCAGAAGGTGTTCAACAATACTGCAAAATTTAAAAATCTTTTGTTGAGGTATGACAGAGAATAGGACTGGACAAAATTTTATTTATTAAAACTAAGAAAAGGGAGGCAATTCATGAAAGAAGAATCAAATGAAAACCGCAATTGCCAGTGCACAATTTCAGATCGCGTACAACAATACTTAACAATTTAAAACAAGAAATGTCGACATGACATCAAACCGGGTTTTCCTTCACTATTAACTGGTGATTTCTAAGTTCAAAGGGGCATAACTCCCAGAACAAGAAATGTGTCACAGTACGTGACAAATGCCCCCAAAGCAAAGCACTGACCATATGCATTTTGTAAGCAGGCCTGCAATATGCAAATGCAAAATGAAAGTAAAAATTGCATAGTAAGTGAGTGAGTGAGTTATGTTCCGACCAACAGTATTTCAGTTATTTGCAATATTTGGCGATCCTAGCCGATTCGGTAAAGGAAGTATGCTTGGAAAGAAATTTCTTTTGTAAATAAAGCCCAAGGTCAAGGTCACATTGACCTATAAATAGTATGTGACACTCTGCCATCACAAGATGTACTCACACACCATATTTGGTGATCATAGTTGAAGTAATGTAGGAGACATTTTCTTGACAAGCTTTATTGTAAATTAGGTCAAAGGTCAAGGTCACCTTGACCTATAAATAGTATGTGACTCTTTGCCGTCCCAAAATGTACTCACACACCATATTTCGTGATCCTAGCTGAAGTAGTGTAGGAGATATGCTGAGGACAAGAATTTTTTGTAACTGAGGTCAAAGTCACATTGACCTAAAAATAGTATGCAACATCGGCCATCCCAAGATGAACTTGCACACCATATTTGGTGTTCCTAGTGGATTCTGTACAGAAAGTATTCTCCGGACAAGTGAATAAAGCCTAAGGTCAAGGTCACATTGACCTATGGTAAATAGTATGTGACACTCCGCCATCCCAAGATGAACTCACACACCATATTTGGTTTGGTGATCCTAGCTGATTCCGTATAGGAAGTATGCTCGAGACAAGTGTTTTTGTAAATAAAGCCCAAGGTAAAGGTCACAATGACCTATAAATAGTATGTGACACTCCGTCATCCCAAAATATACTCACACACCACATTTGGTGATTCTAGCTGAAGTAGTGTAGGAGGTATGCTTCTGACAAGCTTTTTTTGCAAATGAGGTCAAAGTTCAAGGTCAAGGTCACATTGACCTAAAAATAGTATGTGATATTCCGCCATCCCAAGTTGAACTCGCGCATCAAATTTGGTGATCCTAGTCGATTCCGTATGGGAGGTATGCTCCGGACAAGTTTTTCTTGTAAATGAAGCCCAAGGTCAAGGTCATATTGACCTATAAATAGTATGCGACACTCCGCCATCTGAAGATGTACTCACACACCATATTTGGTGATCCTAGCTGAAGTAGTGTAGGGGATATGCTTCAAACAAGTTTTTATTGTAAATGGGGTCAAAGTTCAAGGTCAAGGTCACATTGACCTAAAAATAGTATGCGACACTCTGCCATCCTAAGATGAACTCACACACCATATTTGGTGATCCTAGCTGATTCTGTTTAGGAGTTATGCTCCGGACAAGTTTTTCTTGTAAATGAAGCCCAAGGTCAAGGTCAAGTAGACCTATAAATAGTATGCGACAATCCGCCATCCCAAGATGTACTCACACACCATATTTGGTGATGATAGCTGAAGTAGTGTAGGAGATATGCTCCAGACAAGGTTTTTTTGTAAATGAGGTCAAAGTTCAAGGTCAAGGTCACATTGACCTAAAAATAGTTTGCGACACTCCGCCATCACAAGATGAACTCACACACCATATTTGTTGATCCTAACTGATTCCGTATAGAAGTTACACACCATATTTGGTGATGATAGCCAAAGTAGTGTAGGAGATATGCTTTGGACAAGCAAAACCTGTTAATCCGGTTAAAAATATACATGATTTTGACCTTTGACCTCTAAGTATGATATGACCTTTCAGCTATTGACATGTTTTTTCATGCGACATGCCGTACCATCTAGAGAAACATTTATGCCAAGTGATTTCAAAATCTATCACTGGAGTTCTGAGTTACAGCCCGGACAAGACAGGACGGACACACATATGGACCGACACATTTTTAAGTTCAAAGGGGAATAACTTCAATATTAGTGAAGCCAGAGTTATGGACCTTGTGCTTGACATTTCCTCTTATCATGATCTTTCTATGCAGAGATGCTGCCAGGATTTCAATTCAGTGGGGGAAATCCCCCATCAAATAAAAAAAAGTGGGGGACCTATCGGTGCAGCTTGAAAAGGGAATCTAAAAAGACTATTTCAAATGTTGCGTGCAAGATTTAACAAAGTACACATGAAAATCATATGCACTTGGTATAATATTGCATGCAAACTTTGATTAAAAGTCTGCTTATCATGCTATGGTGTATCTAGTTCTGTGAGAAGAGTTTCCTCTCCTTTTGGCTTTTCCACTTTTCTACTGCAGTTTTGAAGTTGAAGTCAGAGGGGCTTCCTCCTTCAATCTGGATTTTCATAAGTGTATTAATCATCTCTGGAGTGAGTCTATTCCTCAGATTTGTGTGAATTCTGTTTTGTACACTGAATGAGCGTTCACAATCAGCTGTTTGAAATGGAATAAGCATTGCCACTTTTGCCAGCTTGCACAGATTTGGAAACTCTTCACTATGATTCTCATACATAATTCTCCAAAGTTCAAACATATTGTTACGAGGATACCTCTGGGTTAGAATTACATTTTTTGCCAAACTATACTCAGCCAGGGTGGCTGTCCCATCAATAAATGCTGAGCTTGTAACATTCTCAATAGTTTTGTCCACCCCATAATGATTTATAAGTACTTCCATTTCCTTCATACCTTCATCACTCACTTGCTCTTTAGAAAGAAAAGACAGGTTCCTGAGGCCTAGGGCAGAAAAACTGGATGCCACTGCAGTGTTGTTTTCATGAAATCTCCTTTTCATTTGCTCAACCAGTTTGTCAACAAAGTCTTTCTTGTTTTTCCTCATTTCACTGCACACTTCCTTAAAGCTTCTCTCTCCTCTTTCATCTTTGACACTGAGTATAATTTTCTTAAGAGAGACTGTGCCTTTATCTTTGTCAATTTTAAGTTCACTTTGTAAAGATTTCTGGTAATGACCAGTTTCTTTCTTGGCATGGTCAGCAGCAGTGTAGAATCCATCTAGCAGAGGTTTCACAGTAGCTATGTTCAAGTTTTGCTTTTGGAAAGTCATTGACACTGAGGCGAGAGAGGGTATCACATCCATCAAAAAGTACATCATAGACACAAATTTATAATGTGTAATGCTTTCATGTAAGAAGGTGCACTTCTTGCTGTCTTTCTTGTGATCCTTGAAGTATGTAACAAGTGCTTTCCATGAATGGAATATGGCTGAGAGAGCACTGTAGAAGGCCATCCATCGGATTTCATGGACTTCCTTTAGTGTACACTCTGGCATCTCCAATACGTTCTGAATTTCCTTTAATTCACTTGCTCGTGCTGTTGACCTTTTGAAGTATTTGAACAAATCCTTTACAACTTCTTCAAATGTGTCATGTAAGTATTCTACCTCTGCAGCGGCTTTTGATGAACATAGATTTAATCGGTGAGCCATACAGTGAACAGACACACAATGAGGACTGGCTTTCTTGATTCTGGTTGCAACCCCACTTTTACAACCTGTCATTATGGAGGCCCCATCACTGCCAAATCCTACAACTTTCTGCATAGGTATACCTTTTTCTTTCAAAAAATCATTCAAGCAGTTGAAAAGAACTTCTGCTGTGCAGCTTACTTCTTTTAAGTGCAAGTTACCCAGAAATACAGTAGTTGCTACCAATCTATCACTAACAGTTCTGGCAAATACTGTTAATTTTTTGTTCACTGAAATGTCTGTACTTTCATCTGTAAGAATACTAATATACTCACTGTTTGTCAATTTTTCCTGAATGTTACCATCAATAATTTGAACAAATGTGTCTATGAAATCTTCAGCAGTTGACCTTGATCTGTAATGAGCATTTTCTCCAACTTTGAGATAATTTAAATTGTTTAAACCATTACATTTCTGAAGATCTAAAAGACTTGAGTATTTAGCTATTGGAATATTTTCATACGCAATTTAGTAAGCTGTTCTCAGTGCAATTATTAATGCCTCGGTCTTATCATCAAATTTTGAAAGCAAGTTTGAGGCTGCCACCTTAAAATCCTCTTTGAACACATTTTCTTCCAATGCATGTACGTGATCAGCTGATTCAGCGTGTCTCGTTATAGTTGATGTGCGAAAATTAAAACAGCCGCTGGCACAAGTAAACATGTTGCACTTCTGACTTCCAACACATAATATACATTTCATACCTTCGTTGTCTTTTTTTGGATAGCCAGGCGAATGATTTCAGCCAAGATGTTTGAAATTTGTGTTCCTTCTTACGTTTTTTTGAGCTGGATGGTTGCTCGGAATCCGAATGCTCATTTTCCAAATCTGAAATCGCTTGATGCTCCATGTTTTCCGCTTGAGTGTCCGACACTTTTGAACTTTCTGATTGTAAATCAAATGTTGCCGAAGACTGACTCGCTACGGGTCGAAAGAAATCACTTATCTTTTTTCTGTAAGACATTTTTCTGTCGTCTGCTGAGCGTATAACTTATTATACCGGATAAGGAAATAGCGTGTAGAATTCAGAATTCAAATATCGACTTTTTAAATGCGGGAACCAGCGTCAATTGGCAATTACAGGTATCCCCCCTCTAGGGGAGTATTGATCGGATGCGACACCGCTAAAATTAGCAATTTGTGTATTCTAACACCAGTGCTATTCGCGGAACCGCTATATTGATATTACTGTGGGTTATTTTGTTTGATGCTTTGTTGTTTTGGTTTACCTTTCTTGTGCACGCATTGGATAATTTTTTTTGCGGGACAAATATTTTAAGTGCGGGATATTGCCCTCATCAGTTTGAGAAAAAAGCGGGACATAGGTAAACATAAGCGGGATCCCGCACTCTGACAACATCTCTGTCTATGTATGAAGTTTCAATCCAATGGCATGAGTTATCATCCGGACAAAACTGACAGCCGCCCGCATGCCCGCCGTACATCACCATTTCAATAACCGGAGTTTTCCGTGGAAAACCCGGTAACAAAATGACGAATCAAAACTACAATCGCAGGCGCACAACTTCAGATGGCAATCAACAATACCGCATAATTTAACAAGAGCACCGCAAGCGGGTGCCAACGCTCGTCTGTCGTCTTGTCAAGATGAACATGCATACCAAGAATAATGGTTGTAAATGAAAAGTGAAGAAGTGAAGGTCAATGTTAAGATGACGATGACGACGCGGACGCCGGAGTTACGACAATAGCTCGTTATTTTTTTCGAGTTAAAACAAATGAGCTAAAAATGTTTCGCTGAACTATGGCATAGTGTGACTCCGGACAAAATTCCGTCTTCAGATGGACGGACAAACAGACGGATGGAGTGATTCCAGTATACCCCCAACTTATATACAAGAGGGCCATGATGGCCCTTAATCGCTCACCTGTTTGTAACAGATTTATGATTTCAATGACAGATTGCATGTAATCTTGCGCAGGACACTTTTTGTTAAGGTGTCATGATTTGAACATTCTTGGAAAAGAACTACTAAAGGTTGCTACATACCAAACGTCTAGGCTTTACAGTTTTAGAAAAGATTTTTAAACTTTTGGTCATAACTTGAACATTTTTTGTAGAGAACCATGATCATGGTACATACCAGATATCAAAATTGTAGGCTTTGTGGTTTCAGAAAAGAATATGTTTAACCCTTTCCCTCATATATACGTGATTTCACGCATTTGCAAACAGAGTAGACCCAGATCAGACGTCTCCTAGAAAGCCGTCTGATCAGGGTTTGCTCTATTTGCTAATATAATTTGATAGATCTGGTTCTTTAGTTTCTAAAATGGCTGCAATATCCACCCTTCCATATTTCATTATAATTGTTTTGTCCATGACTATTCAGTAGGTATTGACATTTGAAATAAACATAGAACAGGGAAAGGGTTAAATATTAAGGCCTGCATGATGCCACGTCAAGGGACGAGAGACAGAGCATTATAAGAGTAGAATATTTTTAAGACTTTCCTATGAAAAACTGGTATGCCCCAGGCTGGGAAATTTTCAACCCAGGGGACATCCTTTGAACAATCTTGGTAAAAAACTATTAGATAACGCTACATACCAAATATTAAAGGTCTAGGCCATACAGTTTTGGAGAAGAAGATTCTTAGAGATTTTCATATGAAAAACTGATA
This sequence comes from Azorinus chamasolen, assembly GCA_963576725.1. Lineage (NCBI taxonomy): Eukaryota > Metazoa > Mollusca > Bivalvia > Cardiida > Solecurtidae > Azorinus > Azorinus chamasolen. The sequence continues at coordinate 7,715,505 of OY755250.1, read as the reverse complement.
AGCCCCAGGGCGGGACCATTTTTGGCCCAGGGGTAAAGATTTGAACAATCTTGGTAGAAAACCATTAGATGATACCAAATACCAAATATCAAGGGTCTAGACCTTACAGTTTTGCAGGAGAAGATTTTAAAGATTTTCCTATGAATAACTGATAAGCCCCAGGGCAGGGCCATTTTTGGTCTGGGGGACATAATTTGACTTATCTTGGTAGAGGACCATTAGATAATGCTACATACCATATATCAAAGTCTATACCTTATAATTTTAGAGAAGAAGATTTTTAAAGATTTTCCTATGAAAAACTGATAAGCCCCGGGCGGGACGTTTTTGTCCTGGGGGTCATAATTTGAACAATCTTAGTAGAGGACTATTAGATGATGCTACATACCAAATGCCAAAGGTCTATGCCTTACAGTTGCAGAGAAGATTTTTAAGGATTTTCCTATGAAAAACTGATAAGCCCCGGGGCAGAGCCATTTGTGGCCCAGGGGTCATAATTTAAAAAATCTTAGTAGAGGACAATTAGATGATGCTAGCATACCAAATGCCAAAGGTCTATGCCTTACAGTTTCAGAAGATTTTTAAAGATTTTCCTATGAAAAACTGATAAGCCCCACGGCGGGGCCATTTTTGGCCCGGGGGACATAATTTGAACATTCGTTGTAGAGGACCATCAGATGATGCTACATACCAAATATCAAAGCTCTTGGCTTTGTGATTCCAGAGAAGAAGATGTTTAAGTAAATTGTGGACGCCCGCACGTACGCATGACGCAGATACGCACAGCGGACACAGGATCATCCCAATAGCTCACCTTGGCACTTTGTGCCAGGTGAGCTAAAAATGGTCTGAACATAATTTTCTTTCTTTAGGTACATTTAAGTTTGATCAAATTCCAGTCTACAGATTAAAGACACAACTTTGATTTAGGACCATTTGAGTATTTTTACTATAAATGTTTGTCAATAGTTTAAGAGAAGAGGTTGTTCATTTAAATCAGATATTGGTTAATGTGACGGGATTTATGAAGAGGTTTGGAAACATTTGTATAATTTCGACAGAGTCGATCACCACAAATCACTCCTCTGAAACCCTGGAGATCCATACAATGGTTATTTAGATGCCATTTAAAATGTCTGTTTTTATGATGGTTTAGATGTCATCTAAAAATATCTTATACATATTTAACAGATTTTTTTTAATCTAAATTCTAGGTTCCATGACTTAAATAACTTTTATAACGGGTTACCTGAAATCATTCTTGTAAAACTTGAAAATCCATTTAAAGGTTTAGGACATGTCCTTTACATCGATCATTTCTATGACATGTTTGGGTAATGCAGCAACGGATACTATTTACTAAATGTAGGGGAAATCCATTGAGCCGTTAAACTGTTTCTTTATATAAGTATCATTTTCATGTCAATTCTTTGCAAACAGGGTAGACCCGTATCAGTCTTGTCTGTTTATGGAATTATAATAGATCTGACTCTACAGTTTCTAACACTACCAAAACATTTTGTGTACATTTATTTATTCCTTATAAAAACTCATTTGAACATTCATGGCGTCATTATTTCTCAATGAATATTAAACATGGAAAGAATTAAGAAATGTCGTTTAACGCTTTCCTTCATATTTACACCTTTTCATGCATTAGCAAACAGAGTAGACCCAGATCAGACGGCTAATGTAGATCTGATTTTGCCTAAGCTAAATATCATGTGTATGTATGTATGCTACTTTCAAAATATGTTCGCATCCTTTTACTTTACGCATGTCAATCAATGCAGAACTTTGACATGCTAGGCGCCCCAGTTGCTCTAAAGTTTTTAAAGGTTGCTTTGCCTTCCAGATAATGAAAATCTATCAATTAGAAATTTATTGGTTGGTTACTGCATGATAAAATGCTTTGTATCGATCTTTTGCCTGTTGAAAAATGATTTCAACAATAAAGAACCATAGGTTGACCTCAAAACAATAGAGTTAAAAATAGATAAATATGTAAAATGCTTTCCAAAACGTGCCTCCCTTTTATTGTTTACACCATTTACAAAGTTTCTACAGTTAGTAAATAATAATAATAATAATCAGAGTAGACCCAGATCAGACGGCTAATATAGATCTGATTCTGCCTAAGCTAAACATCATGTGTATGTATGTATGCCATTTTCAAAATATGTTCGCGTCCTTTTACTTCACGCATGTCGATCAATGCAGAACTTTGACATGCTAGGTGCCCCAGTTGGTCTAAAGTTTTTAAAGGTTGCTTTGCCTTCCAGATAATGAAAATCAATTAGAAATTTATTGTTTGGTTACTGCATAATAATCTGGATTGTAAACAAGACTTTTCTAAGACCTACTTTTTGACCACACGTAACCCACTTTTAAACATGTCCAAGATTTTATTAGGACAATCATTCTGACCAAGTTTCATGAAGATTTGGCTATAAATGTGACATCTAGAGTGTTCACAAGGTTTTCCTATCTGACCTAGTGACCTAGTTTTTAACCCCACTTGACCCACTTTCAAACTCGTCCCAAGATTTTATCAAGACATTTGTTCTGACCAAATTTCATGAAGATTGGACTAAAATTTTGACCACTAGTGTTCACAAGGTTTTACTACTGTTTGACCTAGTGACCTTGTTTTTCACCCAACGTAACCTGCTTTTCAATCTCCTCTGAGATTTTATCAAGACAATCATTCTGACCAAGTTTCATGAAAATTGGGCTAAACATATGACCTCTAGAGGGTTCACAAGGTTTTTCTTCTATTTGACCTAGTGACCTAGTTTTTTACCCAACTTGACCCACTTTCAAACTCGTCCGAGATTTTATCAAGATATTCATTCTGACCACTAGAGTGTTCACAAGCAAATTGTAGACGACGGACGACGCACAATGAACGCTGGACATTCAAGTCTCCCAAAAGCTCACCCTGAGCTTTGCTCAGGTGAGCTCACAATATTTAAAGGGAAATCACTAAAATGTAATGGACTTGATGATTGATACTTCCCCTCATTATGCGCTTTCCACACCACATTTTTCAAGAAGAAAATAATCAAAGCTAATAACTCCAAAAATATTGAAACTAGAGTTATGGCCCTTGTGCATGACACTTACTTTCATCATGCTCTTTCCATAAATAAAATGTTGTTCCAATAGCATCAGTGGAACAGGAGTTATTGATCGGACAAAAAATGTAACAAAGGGCAATAACTCCAGAAGTATTGAAGCCAGAGTTATGGCCCTTGGTCATGACACTTTCTCTCATCATGCTCGTTCCATGTATGAAGTTTCAATACATTAGCAAGAGCCATGTAGGAGTTATTGTCTGGACAAGAAATCGTTAAACAAATGTACAAGGGGCAATAACTCTAAATCTATTGAAGCCAGAGTTAAGGACCTTATGCATGACGCTTTCTCTTATCATGATCTTTTCATGTATGAAGTTTCAATCCAATGGCATGTGCCATATAGGAGTTATAATCCTGACAAATTATTTTTTCTACAAAGGACAATAACACTAATATTAGTGAAGCCAGAGTAATGGACCTTGAGCATGACACTTCCTCTTATCATGATATTTCCATGTATGAAGTTTCAATCCAATGGCATGAGCCATATAGGAGTTATCGTCCGGACAAAAAAATGTGGATTTTTTTTTACAAGGGCAATAACTCTATTAATAGTGAAGCCACAGTTTTGGACCTTGTGTATAACACTTCCTCTCTTCATGATCTTTCCATATATGAAGGTTCAATCCAATAGCAGTGACTGGGTCCCAGGAAACCCCTGCGCCGTGCGCCATTGTCTCATAAAAATTGAAAATGTCACATACAATTGCCATGTCGACGCGCCCGTGTCCCATTAGTACAAAATATCCCAGTCCGAATTATCTCGATTTTTTTATCACACATTGTGTTACTCATTGAAAAATCATTTTAGCCCCGCCCACCGTTCTTCCGATTCCCTATACACTCTTAGTAGTTACCCGTTGAGATATCATTATAGCGCCGCCCATTTCAGCTTTTCATTGGTTGTTGTATCGATGTTTTCGCTGAGTCGGAAGTTTGACTGTGTGCCATTTTGGGGCAGGAAGAAAGTGAAATATTGCCTGGTTCCCGCTTTTAGGTTATCCCAATGAGTTCACATTGGATTGAAACCGGGAACAAGTGTACAGGAAATATTATTCGTCTGCGTTTGTTACGAGCGTCTACGTGATACAAAGAAGTCGCTTAGAATTAAAAGTAAACATGCCACCAAAAAACGACTTAAAGCCGCCCCTGGGCAACAAACGCTGTCTTTATTTATAACGGTGAGTGGTACAAATGCTACCGGCATTGAGCTATGGACTGTCAGTGGACAAGAACAGAGTTCATGATGTGTGGAAAGCACGAAAAGAGAGGAAACTGTACCCTTATTTACATTAAACTCGTTAACCCATAGTGTCACGTTTACACGTCTTTATATTAAACATGTGTATATTACATTAGTTCAATGCAACCAGTACAGATCCAGATCAGAGAGCTTGCACTGGAGCCCTCTGATCAGGTTCTGCCCGGTTTGTCAATCTGTAAACTGGAGTAGTTCATTTGTAGTTTCATGGGTCAATGGATTAACTGGCACTGGCTCTAAGTCTTTCAATCCTTGTATACACATTGTGTTGAAAACCTACTTGACAAATCCTTGTGTAGCTTGAGATTCCTCATGCCTCGTGTACTTTATAGCTATATAAGGACTGACTTTTTCTAGATTCGTTTCTTTTGCTCTGGACAGCCAAAGGTAGCTCTTACCTACTTGTCACTAGGGGTGACTGTTGGGTCCAAATTTGACTATTGCAATACTATTGCTATTGCTGAAAGTACTATTGCGATACTATTGCTATTGCTGGAAACTATTGTGATACTATTGCAATAGTTATTGCCAATATTTGAAAACGACAGGGATTAACTTGTAAATGCAAATTTGCAAAGTGTAAGATATAACATTGCTGTAATTACATACTAAAAGTATTTCAAAACACTCGATTTGCCAATTGGGATTTGAACTCTTGCAGTCAAGCTGATAAATTAAGCTCAAGTCTAAATGACAGGTAATCCACATGTGTAGAGATTGACAGGTAATCCACATGTGTAGAGAAGCAATTTATTGCCTGTCAGACCATAATCTTTTGTTAGAACTTCATAATCCTATAGATAACGTGAGTACATCCAATGGTGTGTTAAAACAACAAAGATGGTGGTCATATACAAAAAATCTAATTTCAAGTGAATGCTTTTCATTAGCATACATAATAAATGGAAGCCTGGATTCATTTATACAACTAAACAAACCATCAGAATGCATAGAGCAACTGAGCTCGTCTCCCGAACGGCCAACAGTCTTTCTACCATTTTACCCCACCACCCAAAATACCATTATAGCTAGAACGTCTCATTAGAACATTTTAACTGCTTTCGGTTGAAATTTGTTCACACCTTTTGCATTCGAATTTGATAAAAACAATGAAAGAACAGCATTTAACAGGAAATTGACCGAAACCCTGTCTAGAATTCATGACAAAACATGCCTACGTCCACAAAAGTGCAGTTCGGAAGTTGAAAAATGAATGTGTACGATTACGTGAGTAGAGTAGAAGTGTTCGGAAGAACATGTTCTACTGCCTTCACAATTTCCTTCCCGAGAAAACAAGAGGAGAGGAGACGCGAATTAAAAATTATAACGTATTAATGTTCCTATTTGACAGAGTATATTAACCGCGATGAACTTTCTATCTTCAGTTTATGATCGTGTTCGATTGCAATTGTGCTTCTGTCACGTGATTTTGTTCTGAAAGTGACAAATCGAACGCACCTATGGTTATAATTTTCTATATAGGCTCTTAATGTATCTGTGTGTGTATTGGTGAACAACCTGTCAGTTTGACTCGAGAGTGTCCGAGGCGTTGAGGTTAATTATCTTTCACAGCTAATTCCCACTTTATAAGATGGAAAGTATCGTAACTATCGATAGTTGAGCTAACTATCGGCGATAATTATTGGATCGAGACTTTTACCATCGATCCATACTATCGAGACACTCGGGATCGCAATGCATCGATATTTCGATGCATCGGCCCACCCCTACTTGTCACTGCAAGCCACCTCCCCTCTCTCTCTCTCCTCCCTCCCTCTCTCTCTCTCTCTCTCTCTCTCTCTCTCTCTCTTAGGGCTGTACAATAGTTTAAATGTGTATTGGGGGACAGGAAGGCACTTTAAAAAATCTATGCATGGGTGTGGTTTCACTGCAACAAGAGGGCCAGAATGGCCCTGAAGCGCTCACCAGACAATCAGAGTAGAGGATTTTCAAAGTTTTCACTATATGTTCCATTGAAAACTGCCCACCCCTGGGGCAGGGCCAATTTTGACCCCAGGGCCATAATTTATATAACTTTTGTAGAGGACCTGAACATGATGCTCTGTGCCAAATATGAAAACTGTGAGCCTTCCAGTTTCAGAGGAGAAGATTTTCAAAGATTTCAATATTTGTTTCTATTGAAAACTGCCCACCCCTGGGGTGGGGCCAATTTTAACCTCAGGGCCATAATTTATATAACTTTTGTAGAGGACCTGAACATGATGCTATATGCCAAATATGAAAGCTGAGAACCTTCCAGTTTCAGAGAAGAAGATTTTCAAAGTTTTCACTATTTGTTTCTATTCAAAACTGCCCAGCCCTGGGGCGGGCCAATTTTGACCCCAGGGTCATTATTTATATAACTTTTGTAGAGGAACTGAACATGATGCTCTGTGCTAAATATGAAAGCTGAGAGCCTTCCAGTTTCAGAGGAAAAGATTTTCAAAGATTTCACTATATGTTTCTATTGAAAACTGCCCAACCCTGGGGCGGGGCCAATTTTGACCCCAGGGGCATAATTTATATAACTTTTGTAGAGGACCTGAACATGATGCTCTGTGCCAAATATGAAAGCTATGAGCCTTCCAGTTTCAGAGGAGAAGATTTTCAAAGATTTCACTATTTGTTTCTATTGAAAACTGCCCACCCCTGGGGCGGGGCCAATTTTGACCCCAGGGCCATAATTTATATAACTTTAGTAGAGGACCTGAACATGATGCTCTGTGCCAAATATTAAAGCTGAGAGCCTTCCAGTTTCAGAGGAGAAGATTTTCAAAGATTTCACTATTTGTTTCTACTGAAAACTGCCCACCCCTGGGGCGGGGCAAATTTTAACCCCAGGGCCATAATTTATATAACTTTTGTAGAGGCCCTGAACATGATGCTATATGCCAAATATGAAAGCTGAGAACCTTCTAGTTTCAGAGGAGAAGATTTTCAAAGTTTTCACTATTTGTTTGTATTGAAAACTGCCCACCCCTGGGGCGGAGCCAATTTTGACCCAAGGGCCATAATTTATATAACTTTAGTAGAGGACCTGAACATGATGCTCTGTGCCAAATATGAAAGCTGAGAGCCTTCCAGTTTCAGAGGAGAAGATTTTCAAAGATTTCACTATTTGTTTCTACTGAAAACTGCCCACCCCTGGGGCGGGGCAAATTTTAACCCCAGGGCCATAATTTATATAACTTTTGTAGAGGACCTGAACATGATGCTATATGCCAAATATGAAAGCTGAGAACCTTCTAGTTTCAGAGGAGAAGATTTTCAAAGTTTTCACTATTTGTTTGTATTGAAAACTGCCCACCCCTGGGGCGGAGCCAATTTTGACCCAAGGGCCATAATTTATATAACTTTTGTAGAGGACCTGAGCATGATGCTATGTGCCAAATATGAAATCTGAGAACATTCAAGTTTTAGAGGAGACGATTTTCAAAGTTTTCACTATATGTTTCTATTGAAAACTGACCACCCCTGGGGCGGGGCCAATTTTGACCCCAGGGTTATAATTTATATAACTTTTGTAGAGGACCTAAGGGTGAAGCTATGTGCCAAAGATGAAAGCTGAGAACCCTGTAGATTCAGAGGAGAAGATTTTAAAGGTTCAAATTGTTGACGACGAACGACGCACGATGCACGCCGACGGACATCAGGCGATCACAAAAGCTCACCCTGAGCACTTTGTGCTCTGGTGAGCTAAAATCCCTGATGTTATTATAAGATAAGACAAGAGGGCCAGAATGGCCCTGACATCGCTCACCAGACAATCAGATATGTTTCTATTGAAAACTGACCTTCCCTGGGGCGGTGCCAATTTTGACCCTAGGGACACAATATATAACTTTTGTAGATGTATATAACTTTTGTAAATATGAAGCTATGTGCCAAATATGAAATCGGAGAACATTCCAGTTTCAAAGGAGAAGATTTTCAAAGTTTGCACTATAAAATTGTTTCTATTGAAAACTGACCAACCCTGGGGTGGGGCCTATTTTGACAACAGGGGCATAATTTATATAACTTTTGTAGAGGATCGGAAAATGGTGCTATGAACCAAATATGAAAGCTGAGAACTCTGTAGATTCAGAAAAGAAGATTTTCAAAGTTTTCACTATACGTTTCTATAGACAAGAGGGCCATTGAAAGTGTTAATTTTTCAGACAAACAAATTACAGATGACAGAAACCCTATCACTGCTGAGCATAATTTGACTGAAATTAGCACACAGTTTGGATTCTGATCTGACACATATTATATGTAACTTTATATGTGGTTTGTACAAGAGAGTTAATTGTAAGATTGATATGTATTAAACGGGTAGTTTTAATTATGCAAGGCCATACAAAATTCTGACTAAAGAAAATCAACTGACCTCTCAAATAATCAACTGTTCCTCTGAAAAGGTATGTGTACCCTAGCATTCATAACAGATTTTTTGCATTTGAATATTATTATAAATTATTACATAATAATTTCATATTCATAAGTTGAACTTAATATTTTCAAGTTATACAATTTCATGTTAAAAATTATTTCACAATTTATTTAAAATCTTTAATTTGGCATTCTGGAGCCTTTACATGATTTACCCTTCTTCTGAACTGTAGGGCAGGTTATAATGTCATAATGCCAATCACTATTATTAATTAACCCTTCCCTCATATAAATGTGTTTTCACACATTTGAAAATCAGTAGACCAGATCAGATGCCTCCTATAGGAGCCATCTGATCAGGGTCTGCTCTGTTTGTTAATGGAATTTGACAGATCTGTTCCTTTAATTTCTAAAATGGCTACAATGTTCTACCTACAATAATCCATTATAACTATTTTGTCTATGAATATTCAGTAGGTTGTGAAATTTGGAAAATAAATGCTACAATGTTTCACCTTCCATACTTCACTTTAACTATTTTGTTCATGAATATGCAATAGGCATTCAAATTAATAATAAACACAGAACAGGCAAAGGGTCAAGATCTCTGTCTAATAGCTACTACCAGCAGTACAGGTGCACTAAAAATAGCCACTCTCTCCCTCTCTGATGCTTGACCTGATGACCTGTTTATGAGCCAGTAAAGATAAGATGCTTAAAAGTGCAATCAGCTTCAAGTTTGCTAGAAAACTTGCCACCCCGGTGTGTAGCCAATTTTGACCACAGGAGCATAATTTATATAACTTTTGTAGAAGTCCTGAAGTTGAAGCTATGTGCCAAAAATGAAAGATGCAGATCTTCTAGTTTTAGAGGAGATGGTGTTCAAAGTTCTCACTATATGTTTCTATTGAAAACTGAAAACCCCTGGGGCAGGGCCAATTTTGACCCCAGGGGTATAATTTATATAACTTTTGTAAAGGACCTACAGATGATGCTATGTGCCAAAGATGGAAGCTGAGACCCCTGTAGATTCAGAGGAGAAGAACTTTAAAGGTTCAAATTGTTGACGACGAACGACGGACGACGCACGACGCACGACGCACGACGCACGGACGACGGACATCAGGCGATCACAAAAGCTCACCCTGAGCACTTTGTGCTCTGGTGAGCTAAAAATGGTACAACATGTATTTGGTTTATGCATTAGTAAAACACTTCTATGGGTGGATGGTTGAATTTGAAAGTACCTTCCTGCACCCCATACACATTTAAATTGAACAGCTATTAGAATACATCTCAATATAAGTTAATAAGGCATTATAATTCATTAGATGATTAGTTACTAATTTGATACTAGCCGTTCTTCTAACATTAATGTTCAGAAAATGTCACATTGATAGTTCCAATTGTCACATAGATTTTTCAAATGTCACATAACTTTTTCAAACAATGTGCAAAATATCCCATAAGAAAAAATTCTTTCCCGGTCACTGCAATGGCATGAGCCATATAGGAGTTTTCGCCCGGACAAAAAAATGTGGAAACAAGAGGGCCAGAATGGCCCTGACATCGCTCACCAGACAATCAGAGGAGAAGATTTTCAAAGTTTTCACATATGTTTCTATTGAAAACTTAACACCCCAGGGGCGGTGCTAATTTTGACCCCAGGGACACAATTTATATAACTTTTGTAGAGGACCTGAACATGATGCTGAAAGAATGTAGTGAAAGAATGGATAGAGCATAGACCACTGGAACTTGTATTAATTCTTTGGATGCTAGAGGCAGATTCTCCCACCACTAATGACCTATGCAAACAGTTTGGATCCAGATCAGGGCCCACATAATGTGGGGCCTGATCTGATATCCAAATTGTTTGTAAATGAGACTGAACTTCTGAAAAACTTAGAAAGAAAGTGTGTAGTGGGATTCTCCCACCACTAATGACCTCTGCAAACAGTTTGGATCCAGATCAGGGCCAATATAATGTGGGGCCTGATCTGATATCCAAACTGTTTGTCAATGAGACTTAACTTCTGAAAAACTTAGAAAGAAATTGTGTAGTACAGATAACTTATGAATATGCTGCAGACAACCATTTAGCAGATGACAAAATTACCCAGCATGCAAAGAGTTAAGCTGAAATTCACAACAGATATGCTCTATATTGATATCTGGTAGCTTAATGCAGGGCATAGGTATGAAAAATAGCTTTAAGAGTGTTCTGCATATTAAGAACTATCCACAGTTTTCTCAATCTTAAATGAGAGTGTGTTATTTGTCTAAACACAATTTCTACTCTACTGATCAGGCAAAGGGTGATTATATAAGAACTCACACTGACTGGTCTGAGCTCTGCATGCTGATATATTAAGGAGAAACCTTTAGGCTAAGGGTGATTATATAAGAACTCACACTGACTGGTCTGAGCTCTGCATGCTGATATATTAAGGAGAAACCTTTAGGCTGTCGTTTCTGACGTGAAGAAGACTGTACATACAGGGCAGGGCCAATTTTAACCCAAGAACTATGATACTTATAAAACCCATAAAGTTATGCTTAGTAAATCTATACACCAAATATCTAAGCTCTGGGACATGTAGTTTCTGACAAGAATACATTTAAAGTTTTTCCTATTCCTTTTTAGAGGAGATGATGTTCAAAGTTTTCACTATATGTTTCTATTGAAAACTGAAAACCCCTGGGGCAGGGCCAATTTTGACCCCAGGGGTATAATTTATATAACTTTTGTAGAGGACCAACAGATGATGCTATGTGCCAAAGATGAAAGCTGAGAACCCTGTAGATTCAGAGGAGAAGATTTTTAAAGGTTCAAATTGTTGACGACTGACGACGCACGCCGACGGACATCAGGCAATCACAAAAGCTCACCCTGAGCACTTTGTGCTCTGGTGAGCTAAAAAACAAGGGCAATAATTCCACTATTACTGAAGCCAGATATGGACATTGTGTATGACACTTTCTCTCGTCATGATTTTTTCATATATGAAGTTTCAATGCAATGGCATGAGCCATAGAGGAGTTATCGTCTCGACAAAAAAGTGTGATTGTTTTTACAAGGGGCAATAACTCCTATATTAGTGAAGCCAAAGTTGTGGACCTTGTGCATGAGACTTCCTCTTATTATTCTCTTTCCATATATGACGTTTCAATCAACTGGCGCCAGGCATAATGAAGTTATCGAAATAAACAAAGAACAGGGAAAGGGTTAACTCTTTGCCTCAGACTCCAAAAATGATCAGGCTCTGTTATTTGCTAAAGGAATTGGAAATATATGTTGTTTCTTTGCTTTCTAGAATGGCTACAATGCTCACCATCCACATCTCCATATACATTGTTACAATGTAACTGGTTTTGTTCATGAATATTCATTCTAAAGGTACTGGCATTTTCATTAAGCTAAGGACAGGGAAATGGCTGAATGGCAAAGTTTAATTCTTATAAACTTCACCTGACAAGCACACAAAATATGTCACACACATCTACAATAAAGCTGCACATGACTGTATGCTTTGAGGTGTAGATCAAGCTAACGGATGTATGACCAATGAAATACCTGCTATTAGCCCCGTCCCCATCACAAACTAAGTTGCTTGCAGTTTGGTAATGTAAACATATTGCAAATCAGACACAACTGGGCAAGTTTCTTCAGGTGAAAGTTTTGCTGATTAGTTCAAAAGAGAAGAAATAATTACAACACCTATAAAAATGTCCGTATTCTAATCAGATGCAGTTTGAGTAGGTGTCTCACCTGGATCTGGGCTGCTTGCGAAGGGAGTCAACATGTCTATCAAAGTAAATGCTTTGTTATACCCCCTTTTGAAAAAATGGGGGTATATTGTTTTGCACATGTCGGTCGGTCGGTCAGTAAATCGATGGTTGCCGAATGATAACTAATAAACGACTTGGCATAGAATCTTCAAACTTGCTGTGGTGGTTGGTCATGACAAGTAGATGATCCCTATAGGTGTTTTTAGGTCAATAGGTTAAAGGTCAAGGTCACAGTGACCTAAAACGGCGAAATAGTTTCCGATCAATAACTGCTCAAAGGTTTGGCTTGGGATCTTCAAACTTGCTGTGGTGGTTGGGCATGACCACTAGATGACCCCTATTGTTTTTGAGGTCAATAGGTCAAAGGTCAAGGTCACCATGACCTAAACTGGTTAAATGGTTTCCGATCAATAACTGCTCAAGAGTTTGGCTTAGAATCTTTAAACTTGCTGTGATAGTTGGTCATGACCACTGGGTGACCCCTATTGTTTTTGAGGTCACTAGGTCAAAGGTCAAGGTCACCATGACCTTAACTGATGAAATGGTTTCTGATCAATAACTGCTGAAGGGTTTGGCTTAGAATCTTTCACTTGCTGTGGTGGTTGGTCATGACCACTGGATGACCCCTATTGTTTTTAGGTCACTAGGTCAAAGGTCAAGGTCACCATGGCCTTAACTGGTTTAATGGTTTCAATCAATAACTGCTAAAGGGTTTGGCTTAGAATCTGACAACTAGAAGAGGCCTGTTGTTTTTGAGGTCGCTAGGTTAAAGGTCAAGGTCACCATGACCTCAACTTGTGAAATGGTTAATGATCAATAACTGTTCAAGGGTTTGGCTTAGGAACTTCAAACTTGCTGTGGTGGTTTGTCATGACCACTAGATGACCCCTATTGTTTTTTAGGTCACTAGATTAAAGATCAAGGTCATCGTGAGCTTAACTGATGAAATGGTTTCTGATCAATAACTGCTGAAGGGTTTGGCTTAGAATCTTTAAACTTGCTGTGGTGGTTGGTCATGACCACTGGATGACCCCTATTGTTTTTAGGTCACTAGGTCAAAGGTCAAGGTCACCATGGCCTTAACTGGTTTAATGGTTTCAATCAATAACTGCTAAAGGGTTTGGCTTAGAATCTGACAACTAGAAGAGGCCTGTTGTTTTTGAGGTCGCTAGGTTAAAGGTCAAGGTCACCATGACCTCAACTTGTGAAATGGTTAATGATCAATAACTGTTCAAGGGTTTGGCTTAGGAACTTCAAACTTGCTGTGGTGGTTTGTCATGACCACTAGATGACCCCTATTGTTTTTTAGGTCACTAGATTAAAGATCAAGGTCATCGTGAGCTTAACTGATGAAATGGTTTCTGATCAATAACTGCTGAAGGGTTTGGCTTAGAATCTTTAAACTTGCTGTGGTGGTTGGTCATGACCACTGGATGACCCCTATTGTTTTTAGGTCACTAGCTCAAAGGTCAAGGTCACCATGGCCTTAACTGGTTTAATGGTTTCAATCAATAACTGCTAAAGGGTTTGGCTTAGAATCTGACAACTAGAAGAGGCCTGTTGTTTTTGAGGTCGCTAGGTTAAAGGTCAAGGTCACCATGACCTCAACTTGTGAAATGGTTAATGATCAATAACTGTTCAAGGGTTTGGCTTAGGAACTTCAAACTTGCTGTGGTGGTTTGTCATGACCACTAGATGACCCCTATTGTTTTTTAGGTCACTAGATTAAAGATCAAGGTCATCGTGAGCTTAACTGATGAAATGGTTTCCGATTAATAACTGCTCAATGGTTTGGTTCGGGATCTTAAAACTTGCTGTGGTAGTTGGCCATGACCACTAGACGACCCCTATAGTTGTTAAGATCATTAAGTCAAAGGTCAAGATCACTATGACCTTAACTTGTGAAATGTTTTCAGATCAATAAATGATAAGTGGTTTGGCTTAGGATCTTCAAAGTTGCTGTGGTGATTAGTCATGGCCACTAGATGACCTCTATAGTTGAGGTCACTAGATCAAAGGTCAGGGGGTCTGGGGGTATACATGTTTTACAAACATCTCTTGTTTGATATTTACCTTCAAAGTCTGCCATGTTCTTTTCTCTGCAGGACAAGCACCAAGTCAGGACGCAGAAGGAAACTTTCAACAGTCTCAAGATGGTAAGGTCAAAGGTGATCTATAGCCTACAATAGAAAACATTTAACATTTTATATTCCAAATAATCTGAACTGTTACAACATTTCTAACAGATGACAGAAACTCACATTTTAACCCTATCACAGCTGAGCATGACTTGACTGAATTAGCACATAGTTTGGATTCTGATTTGACATATATAATTATGTAACTTCTTATGTGGTTTGTACAACAGAGTTAATTGTAAGATTGATATATGTATTAAAAATAGTGTGAACAAGCAGACAATCCTAAAGCAGATAACATCACAGTACTGAAAGAATGGGTAGTGCATAGAACACTGGAACAAATATCCCTTCAGAATTTGTATTGTGAAGAATGTTATGTCACTCCAACTTGAAAAGGCAAAGACGTGCGGTTCAAATAATTCCAATGGTACAACAAATGAGGACCTAATCGAAACTGGGAAGATAAATGTCAAAATGCGCCACCGATTCGAGAATGTTGAGAAGACAATGGACAGAGTCGTGTTTCTGGAAGATTGAACACAGCAAGGCAAAGTCTGCTGGGATTCTTGGTTAATAAGGTATATATATCGACCCTTGAGACAAAGTACACCAGGATAGCCAGGGATAATGCAGGCAGTAAACAAATGTAGTTATCCTGGAATGACAGATATTGTGTTTCTTCCATTAATAGACCTCTACCCAGGTGACCTCTCCTGCATATATTATAATCAACCTTGCTGTCTGTTGCCAAACCAAGCAGTAACGTGCGTACAACTCCAGTCATCACTCTTGACCAGCCTCTTTACTGGAAGGATTTGACCATCGTAAAGAATGTTGTGAGGCTTGGAAGATTCCATACCGAGATGTGCTTCCCTTGGATCCATCGGGAAACTAATGGAAGTCATGTGACCACAACTATGTCACTTAAAAGTTGTGGATAATACGTCATCAGATTTGATGATGTATAATATTTGTTCTCGGCTTGATCAATATTCATTTCGTATTCATGTGTGTGTATGTGTGGATATATGTGTAGAGCGAGTGATCGGTTCGGGTACATGGCATACCTTTTATATTTTAATTAAAAAGTCATAATATAAAATATAAACGTTGTTGTTGGTCACTATGACGGAGATTTTCCAAAATGAAAAATCCAGGGCTCTCCGAAATTTTGTCCACTGTGTATGCAGCCAACACAGTCGGGGCCCCATGCTCAAAGGTGAAGCCAATGGACAGGGCTATTCTTGGACATTTGAAATCTTGTGATTGACGCACTCAGTCAAATACTTGTAGAACAGTCGTAGTCTGATCTATCAATTTATTTAATCAGATCACTTATGCACGAAGTGATTAACCAATCTCAAGATTTGAACCAGCTGGAAAACAATAAAGCCTGGTGTATATGAAAATAATATTAAAACACACAAATGTTAGTTCAGAATTCCAGGACTGGACAATTATGGATTCAGTACATGGAAATGGCAGAAACATTAAGGACCTTCATAGATGCAGAAAGGACAGCGAATTGGACAGCACATATCACAACTTTGAAATCAATGCTCCCATACTTTACAGCTGCTCAGGGAACAATTTGTACTTGAAATCAAGTTATGTGTACCTGCTACAAATAAATTGTCTAGAACAACTCACCCAAATGTTTATGAAGCATTCGTTTCAAGAAATCATGTTGTCAGATGTGCCAACAGATTTTGGGGCAGGTCTTTCCACGTTAAGCATTTCATGTTTCCCTTCAGATACGCATTATTCGCAATTGTCATCGTGATATATACGTAATTGATCCTTGAAAGAATAATCAATAAATAATATGTACCATACTTCCACTCCATCCAAACCCAGTCGTATTCAGCACTGTCAGTACTTTGATTTGTAATATATATTTTGTTATACATGTTAAATGTGAAATGAACCAACAGTTGACCTTTCAATATGTTTGCTGGTACATTATAAATTATTATAATAATATTTTTAACGAGATTTAACAGTGAATATAAAGTGTTTTACCAATAGTAAACCAAATACATCTTGAAATGGCGCAAATCGAATCAATAAACGTTAGAAATACACTTAATAACTAATGGCGATTTTTTCAAGTTCCACTTTAAATTTTCTTGAGGACTTTTTTCCTTGGTTTCCATAGACCTTATATAAGATAAAGCACTACATATCTCTTGTGAAGGAATTTGTTTGAAGTGGAGCCTTTATTTCTGCTAGAATGACTGGCCTACTAAACATGATGCTATGTGCCAAATATGAAAGCTAAGAACCTTCAAGTTTCAGGAGAAGATTTTCAAAGTTTTCATTATATATGTTTCTATTGAAAACAGTCCAACCCTGGGGCGGGGTCAATTATTTTTGACCGCAGGGACATTATTTATATAACTTTTGTAGAGGGCCTACAGATGATGCTCTGTGCTAAAGATGAAAGCTGAGAACCCTGTATATTTTTAAAGGTTCAAATTGTTGACGACGGCCAATGGCCGACGGAGGACGCACGACGATGGACGACGGACATCAGGTGATCATAAAAGCTCACCCTGAACATTTCATGCTCTGGTGAGCTAAAACAAGAGGGCCAGAATGGCCCTTAAGCGCTCTCCAGGAGAAGATTTTTTCAGAGTTTTCACTATTTGTTTCAATTGAAAACTAGCCCGCCCTGGGGCAGGGCAGAGCAAATTTTGACCCAGTGCGCACAATTTATATAAATTTTGTAGAGGACCTGAACATGATGTTATGTGCCAAATAGGAAAGCTGAGAACCTGTATATTCAGAGAAGATTTTCAATATGGAAGCTGAGAACCTCCCAGTTTCAGAGTATATGATTCTCAAAGTTTTCACTATATGTTACCGTTGAAAGCTGGCTACTCCTGGGACAGGGCCAACTTTGACCCCAGTGGCATAATTTATATAACTTTTTAGCTCACCTGAACCAAAGGCTCATGTGAGCTATTGTGACCGAGATCCATCCGGCGTCCGGCCACATTTTCAAACGACATCTCCCCTGAAACTACTGATCCGATTTTAACCAAATTCTGTCAGAAGCATCAGTGGTTAGGGGGAATGAAATGTTAACATTATGACCCCCCTCCCCCCCCCCCCCAGGGTCAGAAATGGCCCCGCCCTAGGGCTTATCAGCTTGTCATAGGAAAATCTTTAACAAGAGTACCGCATACGGTACATAATACGCCCACTTGCAAACTTTCTCTGATTCCAACATGCCTTATAAGTGTTGACATTTTCTAATCTGTGCTTCAGATCTTGATTTCCATATTAAGGTGATACTATTTTTTAAAAAAATGAAGTGAATATCTTATTAAATAAAAAAGTTACAGCTAATCCTCATTTTTGCAGTGCAACGGCCATAACTCTGTAAAGACAAACTTAATGAACCTCAAAATAAACTCAGCTTCAAATTTTGTTGCTTAAAACATTTGTGTTAAGTTTCATTTATATCATTTTAATAGTTTTCCCAGAAAACAACAGACAAACTAAAAGTTGACCGACTAACAAAGCAACGAACACACGAAGTTCAAGGACCATAACTTTAGAATAAAATGACATATCAAAACCCCGGCAATGTATGTGAAAATTCACATTAAGCATATAAAAAAATTGAAGTAAATATCATTTCAAATGAAAAAGTTACCATCCACATATTTGCATAGATTTGCATTAAGTGCAAGGGCCATAACTCCGAAACAACAAATCAAATGATCCTCAGAATCGACTTAGCTTCAGGTCTTGATGCATTTAACATGTGTATGAAGTATCATTAATATCTGTCAAACAATTTTGCCAGAAAACAGCGGACAAACTATTTGCATATATTTGCATTATTTTTTAAGTAAAAGGGTAATAACTCTGAAACTAAAAATCAAATAAACCTCAAAATCAACTCAGCATCAGATCTTGATGCATTAAACATTTATGAGAAGTTTCACTAATATCTGTCAAATAGTTTTCCCAGAAAACAGCGGACAATATATATGCAATTGCATTATTTTTTAAGTAAAAGGGCAATAACTCTGAAACGAAAAATCAAATAAACCTCAAAATGGACTCAGCATCAGATCTTGATGCATTAAACAATTTTGTGACGTTTCATTAATATCTCTCAAATGGTTTCCCCAGAAAATAGCGGACAAACTATTTGCATTATTTTTTAAGGACAAGGGCCATAACTCTGAAACGAAAAATCAAATGAACCTCAGAATCGACTCAGCTTCAGATCTTGATGCATTAAGCATTAAACATTTGTTTGAAGTTTCATTAATATCTCTCAAATAGTTTTCCCAGAAAACAGCGGACAAACTATTTGCATTTTTTAAGGACAAGGGCCATAACTCTGAAATGAAAAATCAAATGAACCTCAGAATCAGAATCAACTCAGCTTCAGATCTTGATGCATTAAACATTTGTGTAAAGTTTCATTAATATCTGTCAAATAGTTTTCCCAGAAAACAGCGGACAAACAAAATGTTGACGGACGGACGAACGAACGAATGAACGAAAGAACGAACGGACGGACGGACAGGGCCACGACAATATACGACCACCTTTATTAGGTGGGCGTATAAAAATCTTCTTTTCTGAAACAGTAAGGCCTAGACTTTTGATATTTGGCATGTAGCATGATCTTATGGTTCTCTACAAAGATTGTTCAAATTATGACCCTCGGGCCAAAAATGGCCCCGCCCAAGGGCTTATCATTTTTTCATAGGAAAATCTTTAAAAATCTTCTCTGACAATTTAAGGCCTTGACCTTTTATATTTGGTATGTAGCTGCATGATCTAATGGTCCTCTGCAAAAATTGATCAAATTATGATAACTGTAAGGCCTATACTTTTGATATTTGGCATGTAGCATGATCTTATGGTGCTCTACAAAGATTGTTCAAATTATGACCCTCCCCCCACACCCCCGGGGCCAAAAATGGCCTCGCCCAAGGGCTTATCAGTTTTTCATAGGAAAATCTTTAAAAATCTTCTGCTCTGAAACTGTTAGACCTAGACCTTTGATGTTTGGTATGTAGCATGATGTTATGGTTCTCTACAAAGATTGTTCAAATTATGACCCCTGGCCAAAAATGGCCCCGCCCAAGGGCTTATCAGTTTTTCATTGGAAAATCTTCAAAAATCTTCTGAAACTGTAAGGCCTAGACTTTTGATGTTTGGTATGTAACATGATCTAATGTTCCTCTACAAATATGTAGCTTGACTTGTGGTTCTCTGTCAAGAATGTTCAACTTACGACCCTGGCCTCTGGGAAAAACTTGGCGCTGCCTTGGAGCTTATCAGTTTTTCATGGGAAAAATATGAAATATTATTGTTCTCTGAAACCATTAGGCTTAGACCCTTAATTAATGGCATACTGCTTTGCCTTGTGGTTCTCTACAAATGTTGTACAAATTATGACTTATTGGTCAAAAATGGCCCCACCCCTGGGGTTTACATCTCAGGTGAGCGCTTCAGGGCCTCATGGTCCTCTTGTGTAGAGGACCTGAACATGATGCTATGTGCCAAATATGAAAGCTGAGAACCTTCCATTTTCAGGAGAAGATTTCCAAAATTAGCACTATATGTTTCTATTGAAAACTTGCTACCTCTAGGGCGGGGCTAATTTTGACCCAAGGACTATAATTTATATAACTTTTGTAGTACAGTAGAGGACCTGAACATGATGCTATGTGCCAAATATGAAAGCTGAGAACCTTCCAGTTTCAGAGGAGAAGATTTCCAAAGTTTTCCCTATAAGTTTCTATTAAAAACTGGCTACCTCTGGAGTGGGGCCAATTTTGATCCAAGGAGCGTACTTTATATAACTTTAGTAGACATGGTTCATACAAACTTCTTACACCAAAATTCAGGGACTTTTCAAGGATTTTACAAGGTTGATTTACAAAAATTGTATTTAAGGCATATTTTCTGAACATATTATTTACTGTTAAAATTGTACAAGTATGACTCCGTGTTGAATAAACATAAAAAATTATACACTAGTTTCTTAATAAAGTAGTTTGCTACTGAAATATCAGTTTATGAATATCAGTATTGGAATTATATGAGTGGTGATTACAAATTGTCTGGAGTGTCCACAAAATTTCAGCCAGTTTTGTGTCCGACTTGGATATATATTGATTAATAAACTTGTGCTTGACAACTGACCTGTTTCAGAGGAGAGGATTTCCAAAGTTTACACTAAATATATGTTTCTACTGAAAACTGGCTACCCCTGGGGCGGGTCAATTTTGATCTCAGAGACATAATTTACATAATTTTTGTAGAGGACCTGAACATGATGCTATGTGCCAAATATGAAAGCTTTGAACCTTCCAGTTTCAGAGGAGAAGATTTTCGAAGTTTTACTATATATTTCTATTGAAAACAAGGCACCCCGTGGGCGGGGCCAATTTTAACCCCAGGGGCATAATTATGTCTCCCCCATTTATGGGGAGACATATTGTTTTTGCCAGAGTTGTCTGTCTATCCATCCGTCCGTCCGTCTGTCTGTCCGTCACAAACTTGTGTCGCATGTATCTCTGAAACCAGTTGGGCTAGAGTCACCAAAATTTACAGGAATGTTCACCAGCATGAGTTGTTGTGCACTTGAGATGTTTGAATTGTCTCCCCTGATAACTTTGGAGTTATTGTCCCTGATTACTTAAAATTAGAAAAACTTTGTGTCGCGCGTATCTCTAAAACCGCTAGTACTGGAGTCATCAATCTTCACAGGAATGTTCACCAGCATGAGTTGATGTGCACCTATGTTTTTTGAATTGTCTCCTCCTAATAATTCTTGAGTTATTGCCCCTGATATGAACACTTAAATTTATATAAATTTTGTTGCGCGTATCTCTGAAATAATTAGGGTTAGAGTCACCAAACTTCACAGGATTGTTCACTAGCATGAGTTGTTGTGCACCTGGGATTTTTAATTGTCTCTCACTGTTAATTTTGGAGTTACTGCCCCTGATGACTTAAAATTAAAAAAACTTTATTTAGTATGGCGCATATCTCTGAAATCACTAGAGCTAGAGTCACCAAACTTCACAGGAATGTTGACCAGCATGAGGTCTTGTGCACCTGGGATTTTTGAATTGTCTCCCCTGTTAATTTGGAGTTACTGCCCCTGATGACTTAAAATTAGAGAAACTTTGCATCATGCATATCTTTAAATCCACTAGGGCTAGAGTCACCAAATTTCACAGGAATGTTGACCAGCATGAGTTGTTGTGCACCTGGGTTTTTTTAATCCCCCGATAATTCTTGAGTTATTGCCCCTGATATGATAGCTTAAAATTAGAGAAACTTTGTGCTGCACTTATCTCTGAAACCAGTTGGGCTAGAGTCACCAAACTTCACATGAATGTTCACCTGGATGAGTTGTTTTGCATCTGGATATTTTAATTGTCTCCCCCTGATAACTTTGGAGTTACTGCCCCTTATGACTTAAAATAAGAGAAACTTTACTTTGTGTCGTGCGTATCTCTGAAACCACTAGTACTAGAGTCACCAAACTTCGCAGGAATGTTGACCAACATGTGTTGTTTTGTACCCGGGGTTTTTGAATTGTCTCCCCCCTGATAATGTTTTCGTTATTGACCCTGATGACTTAAATTAGACCCTGATAAATTAGGAGTTACAGACATTACACTTTCGTATTGGAAAGAGAATGGGAGGGGGAGACATCTGTTTTTGTGACAAAAACATCCAGTTTATATAACTTTTGTAGAGACCCTGAATATGACGATATGTGCCAAAGATGAAAGTTCAGAACCCTGTAGATTAAGAGGAGAAGATCTTTAAAGATTCAAATTATTGACGACGGATGACGAACGACGGACGACGCACACCGACGGACGACGGGCGATCACAAAAGCTCACCCTGAGCACTTTGCGCTCTGATGAGCTAAACCATGAACAGTTAATGTTGTCTGCTAGAAATCCTATTGAGTTATTTCCCCTTACCTGCAGCTATTTTTTCCTCAAATGTCATCTGCTTATTTGTAAAATACTATTCAAATAAGGCTGAGTTGATTTAATGCACATAATTAAGTATTTAGATTTATTTTTGACAGTTTTAAATTTCAATTTTGTTAATTTAAATTATTAAATTCCAAGATATGTTTGATTTCTTTTGTTATAATAATGAAATTATTGTTGTAGGCCAGGTTGTGCAAACAAGAGGGCCAGAATGGCCCTGAAGCGCTCACCAGACAATCAGAGAAGTAGATTTTCAAAGTTTTCCCTACAAATGTTTCTATAGAAAACTAACCTGCCCTGAGGCGGGGCTAATTTTGACCAAAGAGGCACACTTTATATATAATTTTTGGAGAGGACCTGAACATGATGTTATGTGCCAAATATGAACGTTGAGAACCTTCCAGTTTCAGGAGAAATTTTCAAAGTTTTCACTTTGTTTCTATTGAAAACTGGCTACCCCTGGGGAGGGGCCAATTTTGACCCCTGGGGCATAATTTATATATAACATTTGTAGAGGACCTGAACATGATGCTATATGCCAAATATGAAAGCTGAGAGCCTTCCACTTTCAGAAAAGAAGATTTTCAAACATTTCACTATTTGTTTCTATTGAAAACTGCCCACCCCTGGGGCGGGACAAATTTTGACCCGGGCCATAATTTATATAAGGCCTAAAACAAATAAGGTGTGACATTTTATAAAAAAATATTTTTTCTTAAAACTTATTTTCTCTAGCTACATTATATTGTAAAACCATCAAAAGTAATACAAATCGATAGATTTTGAAGAAATGTGTGGACATTTTTTAGAAAATGTTCTTTAAATTACCCATTTAGCTGCAAAATATATAACAGACATGGTTAATTCGAGTAGCATGCAATAGAACTGTAATAGTAATATGATACTTAACTAACATATTCATAGTTACACAAGGTCTAAGTAGACACATTTGTGTATTTTACATTGAGTAAAATAGCTAATCGATAATTTTTTCTGATGTTATTCAAGAAAATTGGCAGAAAAATATCAATATTGACATAAAGAATTTCTATTTTTAACATCAGAGACAATTTAAAATGCATTTATCATATTTTAGCAAATAAAACAATACACTGTTAAGTGATATGCCAAATTTTACATCTTTTACATTTACTTCTAAAAAGATATTAACATCTATAGTAAGCTGTTAAACCAAACCGTTAGGGTTGGGACATAAAATGTTCATGTCATGTTATTAAGAATAAGTTGTTATTTGTACCTTAATATCCTCAGAAAGTATTTATATGATTAAGGGAAGCTTTTTTTTTAATATAACGATGAACAACTAGAGGTTTTTGTCACAAAAACGGATGTCTCACCTCTAATAAAAACAATATGTAAAGGGAAATCACAAAAAAAATGTTATGGACTTGATGATTGATACTTCCCCTAATTATGCGCTTTCCACACTACATTTTTCAAGAAGAAAATGATAACAGCTAATAACTTCAAAAATATTGATACCAGAGTTATGGCCCTTGTGCATGACACTTACTTTCATCATGCTCTTTCCATAAATGAAATGTCATTCCAATAGCATCAGTCGAACAGGAGTAATTGATCGGACAAAAAATGTAACAAAGGGCAATAACTCCAAAAGTATTGAAGCCAGTTATGGCCTTTGTTCATGACACTTTCTCTCATCATGCTCTTTCCATGTATAAAGTTTCAATGCAATGGTAAGAGCCATGTAGGAGTTATCGTCCGGACAAAAAAGCGTTAAACAAATGTACAAGGGGCAATAACTCTCAATTTATTGAAGCCAGAGTTAAAGACCTTATAAATGCATGACACTTTCTCTTATCATGATCAATCCATGTATGAAGTTTCACTCCAATGGAATGTGCTATATAGGAGTTATCATCCTGACAAAAATTGTGGTTTTTTTACAAAGGGCAATAACTCCGATATTAGTGAAGCCAGACTTATGGACCTTGAGCATGACACTTTCTCTTATTATGATCTTTCCATGTATGAAGTTTCAATCCAATGGCATGAGCCATATAGGAGTTATCGTCCGGACAAAAAAGTGTGCATTTTTTTGCAAGGGGCAATAACTCCTATATTAGTGAAGCTAGAGTTATTGACCTTGTGCATGACACTTCCTCTGATTATGCTCTTTCCATATAAGAAGTTTCAATCAACTGGCATTGGGCATATTGAAGTTATCGTCCGGACAAAAAAGTGTGATTTTTTTTTCAAGGGGCAATAACTCCTATATTAGTGAAGCCAGAGTTATGGACCTTGTGCATGACACTTCATTTCATTATGCGCTTTCCATATATGAAGTTTAAATCAACTGGCTTCAGACATATTGAAGTTATTGTCCGGACAAAAAGTGTGACGGACAGACGGACGGACGGACGGACAGACAGACAGACAGACAGACAGACAGACAGACAACTCTCACGAAAACAATATGTCTCCCCAATGTAAATATGGGGGAGACATAATTACTGTATTGGACTTAATCAAGACTCATTATATGGCTTGTTTGTCTAGAGAGAGAGGCTTAAACTTGATTTTCCTAAAGGCTTAAAACATCATTCCTACTATTTTACACCCTATTCCATGATACTGGTGAATGAGGGAAGAGTGAAAATGTATAATGATATCAACTTACTTGCATTTTGCAATAAAACAAGCTGACACATGTTTAAACTCAAAACCGTTAGGGTTGGGACACTTCTAAGGTTCAGATAAAAGTGTTGATCACTTTTGTAGAGGACCTGAACTGATGATGCTATGTGCCACATATGAATATTGAGAACCTTCCAGTTTTAGAGAAGATGATTTTCAAAGATTTCACAATATGTTTCTATTGAAAACTGGCTACCCCTGGGACCAGGCCAATTTTGACCCCAGGGGCATAATTTGTCAACTTTTGTAGAAGACCTAAACATGATGCTATGTGCCAAATATGAAAGCTGAGGACCTTCTAGTTTCAGACGAGAAGATTTTCAAAGTTTTCATTACATGTTTCTATGTAAAACTGGATACCCCTGGGGCGGGGCCAAATTTAACCCCAGGGCTTTAATTTATAAAAATTTTGTAGAGGAGCTGAACATGGTGCTATGTGCAAAATATGAAAGCTGAGAACCTTCCAGTTTCAGAGAAGAAGATTTTCAAAAATTTCATAATTTGTTTCTATTGAAAACTGCCCAACCCTGGGGTGGGGCCAATTTTGACCACGGGGTCATAATTTATATAATTTTTGTAGAGGACCTGAACATGATGCTATGTGCCAAATATGAAAGCTGAGAGCCTTCAAGCTTCAGAGAAGAAGATTTTCTAAGAATTCACTATTTGTTTCTATTGAAAACTGCCCACCCGTAGGGCCGGGCCAATATTAACCCTGGGGCCATAATTTATATAACTTTTGTAGACGACCTGATCATGATGCTATGTGTCAAATATGAAAGCTGTGAACATTATGGTTTCAGAGGAGAAGATTTTCAAAGTTTTACTATATGTTTCTATTGAAAACAAGGCACTCCTGGGGCGGGGCCAATTTTGCCCCGTGGGCCACAATATATATAACTTTTGTAGAGGACCTAAAGATGATACTATGTGCCAAAGATGAAAGCTAAGAACCCTGCAGATTCAGAGGAGAAGATTTTTAAAAGTTTAAATTGTTGACGACGGACGATGCAGGACGCACGCCAACGGACATCAGGCAATCACAAAAGCTCACCCTAAGCACTTTGTGCTCTGGTGAGCTAAAAAGCTACAGACAAAGAGTGATCTAGCTTATAATGTGAGCAATGTGCATTATGGACCTTTTGCACAAATAAGTATGGATATTGTCAGTTCGATTAGAGAAATCTGAGAGATGCGGACAATCAATTTACAGGACTCGTTCTGCTCACCATGAAGTTGCTCACCTAGTTGCTCAGTTTGCAAGAGTCAGAGAGTTTGACAAGGATCAGAACTGTTTGTAACACATTTTTTTGCAAAAAGTTCTGAATGAAAACATCTGAATATTTGAAGATTGTAGAATAAATAATTGAAGAAAGTTTTTTCTGCTTTAAGGTGTAATGGATGTTTCGACTCGGAGGGAATGTGTCTATCGAGTATGGACTGCCCCATGGCCGTCTATTTGAGTAGTCGGGTGCCAAGAAATAGAGCTCTTTTTCAAGAGTTTCATTTTAAATTATTAGAAAATTGTTTCATTTAGTCTGTTTTAAAATCAGGGATGGGGAGGGGGTTACATTAAAAATTGTTTATAGACCCTGTTTTGGTCTACATCGGATCTCAACATGCAGACATTCTGATGTGAATTATTTTGTAATGTTCTTGATTCTACTACCTTTTTAATGTGAATTTGTCTTTAAGTTTGAATTTGCCCTGTTGTATAATTACATATATCTTCACTGTGAACAAGTATTGTGCTGTGCAATCACTACTGTGGAGTGCACTGGTTGCACAATCAACTTGTAAATAGTGCATACCCTGATGAGACAGCTCCTGCAGGAGCTGTCTAATCTGAGTCTTCACTATTTACAGGTAGGTATATTGACGTGAATAGCAAGCGAAGGGTTAAAGTACTTCTAGATCTGTTCCAATCCATTGTGTCCTGTCCGTGAAAGGTTAATTTGGCTATAATTTGGAACTGAACTTTTCTATACTGTTAGGTTTTTTACTCTGCAACAATGAGATTGACTTTTCGAGCTGTTATGTAGATACCGAAGTCTGGTCCTTGTAAGCCGATGGCTTTTCTTTAAAGTATCTTTCGGTACTGGATTAGCATTTTGACTATTCAGATGCAAGACATTCAGTGGTTTTCGGTGACATTTTTTTACCGGTCACCAATAGGTCCATACCACAGATTAACCCGTTACCTGATGAATTTTGATGATTCATATGAGATTATGCCTACTATGAATATATATTTAGGTATCAGTTCCATTTTTAGCATACTGCTGACCAACAATATTTTTAAAAAATCCCGACCTACCGACCCAACTTTTTTTTGGCATGTAGCCAGAAACAACCCTATGTTTTTATGCCTCATCATCAATTCTAGAAAGAAAAATTAAACAAACGAGAGCTCACGCTTACGGAAACTTCCATTGCCGAGTAGACAAAGGGTTCATACTATGCAGCGACCGCCATCGTTGATTAATGGATGGGATCGATTAATTACTCAATTTGTAACACTTTAAATTATGACCTTATTTTGTGGTCATTAGTATGTGCTGACAAGTTTGAGAAGCGAGTAATGCGAGTAACACGAGTAAGACCTGCCAAACAACGGCGTCACAATTGGTTGTTATTAATGATTGCTTGTTTGAAAAACAAATAAGTTGTCAGTATAATCGATTGAGGTAATAATTAAATTTATTTTAAGCCGTTTTTTATATAACACTTTGTTATTCTTTTTTGGTATCTGAACATAAATATTAGATCTACATTCGACTCTAAAAATTTGACAAATCATTAACCCCCGCCGCAAGAATACATGTATTGTTTTTACTATTAAATTCGATCGGTAGCGAAACGTACAGATAGAGAAATGGTCAGGGTAGCGAAATGACTTCCAGGTGTGCAGCAAAAAGGTCAGGGTAGTGAAACGTCCGGCAGCCACAAAAACCATTGTAGAGCTAACAATTTCTAGATCGATACATGGATTTCAATGTACAGTAAAACCTTTTTAAATCGACTACCCGTACCACAGCACGTCTAATCTTGACCTAAAAGCCAGGCAGGTGTTAATAGCTTAATAATCCTTTACATATTTGCAAATAGAGTAGATCAAGGCCCAGAGCAGATAGCCCGTGCAGAAAAATACAGTTCACCTTTTAGTTTGTCTAGTGATGACTATACAATAACATATGAATCAGCCACTCTAACATGTCTAAGGTCTAAAAAACCCAAAGAAGAATGTCCAGACCCTGATAACAAATAAAATGGTAGTCCCTGTAATTTTTAAATAGTGGTGCGAAACGTCCCAGTAAATTTTCATTAGTGGGACGAAACGTCCTAGGAGGAACTGGTTTTGGAGCAAAATGTCCTGAAGTAATTCTAAGGGAGGAAAAGTTACTGGCCTCTACCGAGATTCGAACCCGGGACTCCTGGATACTAGTCCGACACTATAACCACATCCAGGGTTCCCACAAAACAGAAAAAATAAAACTCCCTGACTTTTCCCTGACCCAATTTCAATTTTCCCTGACCCCATGTTAACAGAAGTTTAATTGGTCATCTATGAGCATGATCAATAAATGTTGGCCTCCGTCCTCCCCATTAGCCTATCCTTACCACCTCTCTCTTTATGACAACAATATATACAGCAGTAGTGTTTTGATCATTTTAAAAATGCTTTTGAATTTTTCATTCTTAATTGCTCAATACTGAATGTAACATGCATGATGCCAAACATGTCCTAATATGCACCCTAAGTATAAAGTCTCTTGAATCTTTTCTACCTCTCTTAACCCATAACTCCATGGATTTTTATTAGCGACTCCATCTACTATGAATATATAATTAAGTAAAAATTTATTTTTAAGCAAAGTTAAGAAATATTTTGGCAGTAGACTAAAGTAAAAATTCAGATTTATGATATTTTCCTAAGCAAACAGAGTAGAACCATATCAGGCAGCTCTCCTACAGGAGCTGCCTGATATGGGTCTATTCTGTTTGCAAAGGTGATAAAATGTGTATCTATTTTGGAAAGGGTTAATCTTTCAGTTTTTCTGTGTAAGCTGAATTTTAAAATACAAATCGAGGGTTTGGCGAAAGACTATCGTAACTAATGTTTTTTCAGAAAATCACTTTTCATCAAAATCTGATGTAACATACTGGGTTACACAATGTGTCAAATTATTTCTGTTATATCTAATGGCAATCCAAAGATCTTGGAAAATTGCAAAATATTGTATCTCAAAATGGTGCATTCAGTTATTCCAAGACTGTTGTATCTTGAGATACAATAGTCTTTTGCTGAAATATTATTTAATAAAATAATGAAAAACTATTGTATCTTGAGATACAATAGTGTTAGTGTAAGAAATTGTTTACTTCCTATTTATTTTGAATGAAAGACTATTGTATCTAGGAGATACAATAGTCTTTCAGTAACATTATTATACATTTTATTTAATAATTTTCATTTGAAAACTATTGTAACTCAAGATTAAATCCATAAATATTTCTAAAATTGCTTGATTTAATGTTTCTTTTTAATTACTGGATTACTCTATCAAAAATGGGTTAGGATATATAAAATATTTATTCAGGATTAAAAAAAATATGGTTTCTCCCCATTTTAACCTTCACCTTTGATAATAAACAACCTTCACCTTGATAATTATTATAACACATTTATATAGTGCTCTTTTAACACAGGATATGTGCATTCAAAAGCCCTTCACATGAATAAATTACATATACAAAACTGAGTATATTTAATGCATATACAATAATTAAAATAAAATATATTCAATAAAATTAAATAGATATTGATAAGAATAATAAAATTGTAATTAAAATTTAAGAATCACAGGTAAACCAAGATCATCCTTTTTCCATAAGTTATCTAACCTTGTCATGCAATATTACATTTTATCAGCTTACTCAGATCACCAAAACTCAAATGTAACATTTTATGCAAAGGGTCAGTACAATCCCACAATTATGACCCAGAACCAACGGACTTGGGTGTGTAATATATGGAGTATAGGTATAAAGGTCTATAGTCTATATATAAAATATACCTGGTTACATACATTCCTCCATAATTCTTTTAACGGAGTTGTAATAGAGTATATTATTTAGGGAGTTAAAAAACTAACTTTTTAGGAACCCAAAAATCTTTGCTGACATAGAGCTACATGTAAAAAAGGTTGTTCCTAGGACATATCCCATAAGTAAAATGGCAAAGGGCTATTATCTAACCAATTGACACTGATTGGCTATAAATGCAGAAGTTATCATAAAATGATAATTGATAAAGGTTTCTATTTGCCACTTTCCCTAAACTGTTCTAGTAATAATTGTTGAAAATATGCGTTTTCAGACATCTTTTGAAAGAAGCTACTGAGCTTTCTTCTCTTAAAGCCTGATGGTAGAGCATTCCAAACTTTTGGAGCTTCATGTATGAAACTTCTCTCTCCATATTTTACCATACGACTTCTTGGCACAACCAATGACAAGAAACTTCTTGCTGACCAGAAATCTCTGCAAGGCCTGTACACATCAAGCATATTGACTATGTACTTGGGAGATTCTATGTGCATAGCTTTTTATATAAGTGTCAGAATTTTATATTCAATTCGATGTTGAACCGGAAGCCAGTGAAGTTCCTTCAAACCAGTGTGATATGATTATATCGAGGAGGTCTGGTTATGATGCAGGCTGTTGTGTTTTGAACTCTTTGAAGTTCCCAGTGTTTTTTTTGACATTCCATGCAGCAATGAGTTGTAATAGTCTATTTTTTGATGTAACCAGGAGAGTACACCAAAGTCTTGGTAGCATCAGGTGAGAGGTACTGTCTTTTGTGGCCTATTTGTCAGAGCTGTGCGTAACTAGACCTACACACGGAATTGACGTGTGTTGTCATATCCATTTGTGAATCGAGCCATGCACAGAGATTCTTTACACACAGCGGCAGTTTGAGTTTAGAGGGTCCTACTTGCACATGAATCTTTTCAGGTATTTTTTTTGTGTGAAACAGGATCACCTCAGTTTTATCAGTATTGAGCTTAAGCATGTTCTGGTGCATCCAAGAGACTGTTTCGTTGAGACAGTCTTCAACTTGCTATATTTAAAGCTTCCTGTTGACAGAAAATGTCCTTGGGCTTAATGTTCAGGTATAACTGTTAGTCATCAGCATAAAAATGGTGGTCCAGCCCATGGTTTCTGCGGATTGAGCCAACATGTTTTGTGTACATGATGTAGTGCTTTGGTCCTAGGACCGATCCGTGTGGTATGCTGTATTTCATATTAACTGGGGTGGACAATTCTCCATCTACTGAGACTTTGATTGCGGTCATTCAGATAGGAGTTCATCCACTCAAGAGGTTTCCCTATGATTTTGAAGTCTTTTTCCAGCCATTTTAGCAATGTGTTATGATCGATAGTACCAAATGCAGCAGATAAGTCCAGCATCAGCAGAACGGTAATTTCGTTTTCATCCAGGGATTGAAGGATGTTGTTCTGAACTTTCAAAAGAGCAGCCTCTGTTGAATGATACTTTCGGTATGCCGTCTGACGGTGCCCATGTAGACTGTTTGAGGTCAAGTGGGACTCAATGCACTTGTTAACTACTTTTCCTAACACTTTTGAGACAAATGGCAAATTTGATACAGGCCTATAATTCTTAAGTTCATTTGAATCAAGATCCAGTTTCATTAAAAGAGGCTTGACATATGGCATCCAGAAACTCTTTGGAACGTAGGCAGTGTCTAAAGAGGAGTTTACAACTTTTGTGAGAATTGGTAGGAGTTCATCAGTTCACAGGACTTACAGGGGGATGCCTTAACAATCTGTTCTACTTCTTCTACTGTGGCTGGGCAAAATTCTGCTGAATGCTGGAATTTAGTGGCAACTGATGCACTGGGTGCAGTGCCTGAGGCAATGTCTACCCATATCCTGTCTACTTTGTCAATGACAAAAGACACTGAAGTCTTGTGCAAGTTGTTTCGAAGACAAATGTTTAGGCAATGTGATGTCACTAGTTGAACCCAGCAGGTGCTTAGTGACTTTGAAAAGACTCTGAGACCTTCTGACATGATTCTACTTTCTCTGAGTAGAAATCAACCTTTGACTTAGCAGTTTGTTTTCTTTGGTACACTGTTCTTTGTCCAGCTGATGATCTATTGTGAGTCTGGACATTTTCCAGTTTCGCTCTAACTTGTGCCTTACATGTTTAGCATCGTGCCGTTTCTGTGTATACCATGGACATGATGGCCTGAGCGTTATGGTCTTAGTACACAATGGTGCATATTTATTGGCCAGTGTTTGTGTATACGTGTTGACCCGCTCATCTACATCTGTATACTTGCTTTGACTGGTTCTGAATTTAGGAGATCTCTTTTGAATGATTCAACATTCATTGGCCTTAATTTTGAAAAGAAGCAGTTTTCCTCATTGTAGGAGGTTTTGCCGCCTTTGCTTTGAAAGTTACAGACAAATGATCATGTGAAATTTTACCACTACTGTCAGACATATCTGGTAAACATTTGACACACAGTTGTCACCATTCCGCGTAATAACAACATCTAGGATATATGTCCGCCTATGTGAGTGGCTTCATTCACATGTTGCCGCAAATCCAAATGAGTTGAGTGTACTAACAAGGTAAGCAGTGTTCCTGTCATTTGGGATGTCAAGGTGGATGTTTAAGTTCCCTAGTGATGACGTGTTTGTCAGCAGTTGCACATTTAGATAAGAAAAGGGGCCATTCATTCTCAAGAAAGTCTCTAGTTTAAAGACCATTTTCCCATGATGGTGGTGGTCTGTAAACGACTGCTAGATGCAATGCGAAATCACGGATACTTAACGTGCAGTCCATGTACTCGAAGTTTGAGAAATCATTATCTCCTGTTGATGTATGGCTGCTACCCCACCACTATGTTTGCTATTGCAGTGAGGGACATATTTTATATAGTTATGAGTAGGAACCAGTTCGCTTAAGCATGATTTGTCTACAGAACTGCCGAGCTAAGTTTCTGTAACGGCTACCACATCCAAGTCATTTGAAACAATATACATGTAGTCGCAAATAGAAAGAGCCTTGTTTTTGACTGATCTAGGGTTCATATTGCATACTTAAAAATTGTCTGACTTCTGAATGGCACCAGAGGTTCGCGTTTAACATTTACAAGTTTTTTCATTCTTTCTCAAGATTTTTCATTCCCTTTGAGAAGGGCACTGGTGAGAATTAACTAGTGATCTGGTGAGTTCTTGAAACAAGGGGATTGTCTTGGGGAACTCTTTCAGGTGATGGACATTGATGCCATCAGAAGAAACTTTGCTTCCAGTCAATCGGTTTTCAGAAACAATTTGAATTGACTGAGGTATTTCTCTTAATTCGTTTAAATGAACACCTTTATTTACATCCCAGGGTGGGAATTTAGGAAAGAAATGATTAAATTTTTCTATCCAATTGTATTAGAGCTGCATATTTTAAATTTCCTTTGACGCAGGAATAAGAGAGAAAGAGTGACTGGCACTATCTGAATTTTAAAGTTCCATTTTAATGGTGTCTATAGTTTTGTGCTTACCCTCATGAATTTTGTTGGTATTAATACTATTTTGGAAAGCCATGTTCTATGGTCAACTGTAGCAGTGTTACTTAACAGATTATGCTGTATGTGCAAATAATGTTCAAGGAGTCGGGGACTGCATTTTAATGAAAGGTGACTTAATCTATTTGCCATGACACATGCTTAGAGGGTTAGATAAGCATATGACCCAGTAGGAACACATGTACCAGTGGGTAATTGTTCAATGGGTACCCAGGTACAAAACATATACCCGTTTCAGTCGTAGTAGCATGAACAATTTGAAGGGCATTAAAAGGCATCTATGATTCATTATTGTGGTATGGTTTAAGTTAAGACTGTTTTCAAATTAATAAACTTAGGACTAATGTTATTTGAATTAATTTCCTAGCATCATGGCTCAGTGGTAGAGCATCCGCCTGCGGTACAGAAGGTCGTGGGTTCGATCCCTAGCTGCGACAGACCAAAAGTCATTAAAAGTTGGTACTAGTAGCTCCCTTGTCTACGCTCGACATTAAAGGGGTAGTTCTAGGACTGGTTGGCTTGGTGTCAGGAAAATGTGATTGGGTGGGGTGCCCTTGACATGTGCCCGCGGCAGGGGCATTCCAGTGAGGCAGCACTATTAACTTGTCTCATGCGGGTGCCGTCTGCAAATAACTGAAATACTGTTAGTCGGACGTTAAGCCAAACTCACTCACTCACTAATTAATTATAATAACTTTGAAGTTTAATATGATTGTTATTATTATAATAATGATTGCCTAATTATTTGAATATCATTATAATATTATTTTCTACAGTGATGCAGGAAACTGAAGTTATTGTTACTTACACTTCAGGCAACTTTATTTACATATATGAAAGGAAATGCTACATGTGCATGCACAATTACAGAAAACTGAGTCGCTCAGTATTTCATTCTCAGTGTTCTCAGTGATCTCAGGATCATTAGTTTTTGATGTTATTAGTTTTGAAAATTGAATACTGCTTAAGCCGGTGCCGGGGGCGTGAGTAGTGTTGCACTTTAAATTACTACTCATGAACAGACTCGATAAAACAAAGTCTGCAATTTTCTCTTTTCTTATTGCTACTTTTACTTTTGAAGGATCTCCCATTTTCAGAATACATGTATGTTTATCACTGAAATACTGGAGAAACAAGCTTTGGTGGGAAAAAAATGCAATCCTCCTAACCCTTAACCCATTCCCTAATAGACTATTTTTAGATTCAACCTCTATGAAGAATCTACTGAAAAAGAGCAATTACTAAAGAAGGTAAAGTTTCAGATATTCTACAGTTTTGAAATCATTGTGATAAATAGAGCATTTGCTCAATAGGAGCAAAATGCTCTATTTATCACAATGATTATCACAAAGGTTTCACAAAGTGACATTTAAAGAGGCGTCAAAGGACGTCAATATGAGGGAATGGGTTAAAGTGATGAAAGGGGCATTTGAAAATGGATCTATTGATATTTTTATCAAATTTGTGTGAATAACATTATTTCTGATAGTGTGTATCTTGAAATAAATTGCTATAAATGCTGTCAAAGACTTGTGTATCTCAAGATACACATGATTTTCATTAAGAGTATGAAATGTTAAGCATTGTATCTCATGGAAATTAAATAACTTGTACCCAAAGACTATTGTATCTCGAGATACGATAGTCTTCCACTGAAGAAAACCCACTAATCAAATGAAATTTCAATGTTACATTATTGTAACTCAGAATGTGTGTTGTATGGCACAAAATATTAAAGATAGTTAATATTTAGACATTGTGGCTTGTTTCTATTCCTATTAACAAGAAACATGTACAAAAAAATTCAAAATGACTGAGCAGTTATTGTATGAGAAAGTTTTTTGTCTCTCCTGTAAAATTTCAAAAATAAGAGTTACGATAGTCTTTCGCCAAACCCTCGAAATGTAGTGTAAGACACTGATATAGCATGCTATTAAAATTGGGTCAAAATTGGCCCTGCCCCAGGGCCGGCTAGTTTTCTATAGAAACACATACGGTAGTGAAAACTTTGAAAATCTCCTCTGATTTTCTGGTGAGCGATATTAGGGCCTTTCTGGCCCTCCTGTTTTGCAATTTAATCAAAATTTTGCATCACTTGGGATGTTTCTCCAAATTGGGAAACATAGGTCCTTTTAACGGGTCTCTGTAGACGCCAGAAAAGGGTCTGCATTTTCACTGTTTTCATAATAGCAGACAAAATATTGCTGCCCTTACAAGTGAAGACAGTACAGTAGAATGTCCAATATCTAGCACTGCTGCCCAACCTGTCCTAACAAGTGAAGACACTACAGTAGAATGTCCAATATCTAGCAGCTGCCCAGCTGAGACACTACAGTAGAATGTCCAATTGCTGCCCTATTCTAGCACTGCTGTCAAAATGGATGCTGGAGTCTTGCAGAGGTGCCAGAATTATCCAATGATTTTGTTTTAACAGACTTCATGACAGATATACTATAAAATTTGGATGTGAAATATACAAAGCTAATCAAAGATGTAACAAGACATTTGATTTGGTCAAAATTGAAGAAACTGCCTTAGCCTTTTATTTTCATTCTTTCTCCTTTTTGACATATTTCCTCAACCCTCATCCTTTGGTTCCAAATTTCCCTGACTTTTCCCTGACTTTTGCCAAATTTCAAATTTCCCTGACCAATTAAAAAACTCCCTGACTTTTCCCTGACCTTGATAAAAACCTTTTTTCCCTGACTTTTCCCTGTCCGTGGGAACCCTGACATCGCTAAAGGGTTAACCCAACAGCAAGGCTGTTGGAGATGCCTTATATCATAAGGCAAATCACTTCACTCCCCTCCCAGTTTTAATCTTTAGGAGCAACGCATATACACATGCATCCCGAAGCCTTTACATGCATCCCCGCATACAAACCGAATTAATCGGCCAGTGATTTTTTTACCTGCGAGTCCCGAGTCCTGTAGTCGCAAAAATCTCTGGAGATGCAAAGTTTCAAATTACGAGAGTCCCAATACTGCATTAAAATTTCTAACAAAATTTAATTTTTAAGTTTTATTAATACATTTTGTATCTTAATTATATAATCAATACACAGATTTTCATCAGCCATTAGTATAACAAGAGGGCCATGATGGCCCTTAATCGCTCACCTGTTCGTAACAGATTAATGATTTCAATGACAGATTGCATAATTTGAACAATCTTGGTAGAAAACCATCAGATGATGCTACATACTATATATATAAAGAGTCTAGACCTTAAAGATTTTCCTATGAAAAACTGTTAAGCCCAAGGGCGGGGGTCAATTTTGATCCGGGGTTCATAATTTAAAAATCTTGGTAGAGGACTATTAGATAATGCAACATACCAAATATCTAAGGTATATGCCTTACAAGTTCAGAGAAGACTTTTAAAGAGAATTTTTTAAGAGAAGATTTTTAAAAACTTTTCTATAAAAAACTGATATGCCCCTGGGCGGGGAAGTTTTCAACCCAGGGGACATAATTTGAACAATCTTGGTAGAAAACTATTAGATAGCGCTACATACCA
Organism: Azorinus chamasolen; assembly: GCA_963576725.1. Taxonomy (NCBI): domain Eukaryota; kingdom Metazoa; phylum Mollusca; class Bivalvia; order Cardiida; family Solecurtidae; genus Azorinus; species Azorinus chamasolen. The sequence goes on along the minus strand of OY755250.1, from coordinate 7,677,986 downwards.
AATATTAAAGGTCTCTGCCTTACAGTTTTGGAGAAGAATATTCTTAAAGCTTTTCATATGAAAAACTGATAAGCCCCGGGGCGGGGTCATTTTTGACCCAGGGGTAATAATTTGAATAATCTTGGTAGAAAACCATTAGATGATGCTACATACCAAATATCAAGGGCCTAGACCTTACAGTTCTGGAGGAGAAGATTTTTAAAGATTTTCCTATGAAAAACTGATAAGCCCTTGGGCGGGTCAATTTTGATCCGGGGTTCATAATTTGAAAATCTTGGTAGAGGACTATTAGATAATGCAACATACCAAATATCTAAGGTCTATGCCTTACAAGTTCAGAGAAGACTTTTAAAGATTTTTAAGAGAAGATTTTTAAAAACTTTTCAATAAAAAACTGATATGCCCCTGGGCAGGGAAGTTTTCAACCCAGGGGACATAATTTGAACAATCTTGGTAGAAAACTTTTAGATAGCGCTACATACCAAATATTAAAGGTCTCTGCCTTACAGTTTTGGAGAAGAAGATACTTAAAGCTTTTCATATGAAAAACTGATAAGCCCCAGGGCGGGGCCATTTTTGACCCAGGGGTAATAATTTGAATAATATTGGTAGAAAACCATTAGATGATGCTACATACCAAATATCAAGGGCCTAGACCTTACAGTTCTGGAGGAGAAGATTTTTAAAGATTTTCCTATGAAAAACTGATAAGCCCTTGCATTTTTTGGTCCGGGGGTCATATTTTGATTAATCTTAGTAGAGGACGATTAAATAATGCTACATACCAAATAGCAAAGGTCTATACCTTATAACTTTAGAGAAGAATATATTTAAAGATTTTCCTATGAAAAACTGATAAGCCCCGGGGGCCATATTTGGCCCAGGGGTCATAATTTGAACAATCTTAGTACAGGACCATTAGATCATGCTACATACCAAATATCAAAGGTCTATGCCTTACAGTTTCAGAGAAGATGATTTTTAAAGATTTTCCTATGAAAAACTGATAAGCCCTGGGGCGGGCCATTTTTGGCCCAGGGGTCATAATTTGAACAATCTTAGTAGAGGACCATTAGATGATGCTACATACCAAATACCAAAGGTCTATGCCTTACAGTTTCAGAAATGAAGATTTTTAAAGATTTTCCTATGAAAAACTGATAAGCCCCAGGGCGGGCCATTTTTGGCCCAGGGGTCATAATTTGAACAATCTTAGTAGAGGACCATTAGATCATGCTACATACCAAATATCAAAGGTCTATGCCTTACAGTTTCAGAGAAGAAGATTTTGAAAGATTTTCCTATCAAAAACTGATAAGCCCTGGGGCGGGGCCATTTTTGGCCCGGGGGACATAATTTGAACAATCTTTGTAGAGGACCATTACATCATACTACATACCAAATATCAAAGCTCTTGGCTTTGTAGTTCCAGAGAAGAAGATGTTTAAGTAAATTGTTGACGCCCGCACGTACGCACGACGCACATACGCACCACGACGGACGCCGGACATAGGATCATCCCAATAGCTCACCTTGGCACTTTGTGCCAGGTGAGCTAAAAAAGCCAGTTTTATAAACACTTTTGACTGGGTGCTTTAATAATGTATTTTCATAGAATATTTGGACTCGCTCTTCCACTGTGGGACTCGCAGATTGGCAGTTTATCGAGTCCCAGGACTCGTGCAAGAAAATTTGTAAAATAATCACTTAAATGCTCGTCGCCAATGAAGTAATTCTAAGGGAGGAAAAATTACTGGCCTCTACCGAGATTTGAACCCCGGACTCCTGGATACTAGTCCGAGACTCTAACCATGTCGCTAAAGGGTTCACCCAACAGCAAGGCTGTTGGAGATGCCTTATAGCATGGTGTAAGGCTCTCACCGTCTATCGAACCTCTTAACCTTTGACCAGGAACAGAAAACGTTTACTGTGAATATTGAAGAAATAAAGTGCAAAATAATCTTTAATACATACCTTGAAACAATTAAGAAATTTTATCCTCATCTATTAATCCCCAAACAATCCAGTGTTCCCCCACAACCCGCATAACAAAAACAAAAATGGCTGCCTGAAAAATATCACCTGCTTATCGAACCTTTATTTTAGATATTGTTTACTGTAACATAATACTCATAGTCATGCGATTTCATCATGGGCACGCAACCTTTGCATAAGCTGAAGGGGTCAGAGCTGTCAAACATTTTCAATGTGGTACACTTTTCAATTTATGTTGATATTCTATAACGTATTAAGAGTTTTCTCATGTTTAGCATAGTTGAATGAAACATAAACTGTATTGACCTGTTAATAGGGCTGCAATGATTCAGGTACTTCTCGATTCGGTTCGGTTTCGATTATAACCCTTTCAGTTTCGATTACATGTATTCGGTTCGGGTATAAGGTAAAGAACTTGATTAAAAAACCTTATCAGAATTCTCATTTACTGGCAACATATCGATTACCTAACTCAATTTTTATCATGTAATATTACATCCGTTAAAGTATTGCTAGATCCATAGGAGAGTGTTTTCTAGTCGCCTTGTTTTGGCCCTCTTTTTCGCCTTCAGCCGTTACATTTTCAATAAGAGAGTTAATTATTGACCTCGCAATTGATTGCGATCTCGCCTTTTCATCTCGTCTTTCGAAATAATTGAATTTTCGCATCTGTTCCGCAAAAAAGTGATCGGTTCCCGTTTTTCATGTAGATAACAGGGAATCGGCTGCGACTCACCGGAATGGTACGAGGGTGGGTGCGAATGCATATAATCGGAATGTCTCGGGTAAGTACGCCAGTGCAAAGCGTCTGTTGACGATCTTCAGATTGGCCGGAGACACTATATTTTTCGTATCAGTATGCACAATTTTAGTTTAAAATGCGTTTTTGTTTGAAAAATATGCGTAAACACACAGGTATGAACCTTATCTGGAGTACTAAGTCCAATTCACCATAGATTGACGCACCGAAACGAAATTTGCGGCCCCGAACCGAAAATCGAATCGAGATAATTGAACCGAAAATAATCGAAATTCGGTGAACCATTGCAGTCCTACCTGTTTATGACGCATATTTCGTTTTTAAGCTACGAGGCGTTGTTTACAGACAAAGCAACAGTGCTCATGATTTTATAATGTAGTGTGCACTAGTGTTGTTCAGATAATCGGTTATAATCGATGATTGATCGAAAAAGTATTTTCGATTTACTATCAATAGTAATTTTGCCATAATCTATACAGCAGCATCAGTAATTTTCGAAGGGGTTTTAATGGGAATATAACTCTCAGTCTCTATGAAGTATTTTACCTTTATAATAAGCCTCTACCAAGCTGTATTCTGTGACCATTCATTAAAATCGTCTCTTTGTGACAATTCTAATGAGTGGTCACAGAATACTGTTTTGTTGACACAAAACCTTAGTTAGGTATAATTAGCTTGTTACATCAAGCTTTACATGTACAGAATTTCTGAAAGTATTCGATTAATTATCTATTTTTAATTGATAATAAATGTTCGATTCAATTTGATAATCAATTATGATTTTGGTCCGATTCTCCATCCCTAGTGTGCACTTGTGCATGCATAAAAAGACAAACAAGAGGGCCAGAATGGCCCTGAAGCGCTCACCAGACAATCAGAGGAGAAGATTTTCAAAGTTTTAACTATGTTTCAATAGAAAACTAGCCGGCCTTGGGGCGGGCCAATTTTGACCCCTGGAGAATAATTTAGAAAAAATTGTAGGGGAGCTGAACATGATGCTATGAGCCAAATATGAAAGCTGAGATTAACCTTCTAGTTTCAGACGAGAAGATTTTCTCAATATGTTTCTATTGAAAACTGCCCACCCCTATGGCGGGGCCAATATTGACCCCAAGGCCAACATTTATATAACTTATGTAGAGGACCTGAACATGATGCTATGTGCCAAATATGAAAGCTTACAGCCTTCCAGTTTGAGAGAATTTTTTTTTAAACATTTCACTATTTGTTTCTATTGAAAACTGTCCACCCCGGGGTGGGGTCGATTTTGACCCCAGGGCAATAATTTATATTACTTTTGTAGAGGACCTAAACATGATGCTATGCGCCAAATATAAAATCTGAGAACCTTCCAGTTTCGGAGAAGCCTTTCAAAGTTTTCACTATTTGTTTCTATAGAAAAGTGTCCACCCCCGGGGCGGGGCCAATTTTGATCCCGAGGCCATAATTTATTTAACTTATGTAGAGGACTTGAATATGATGTTCTGTGCCAAATATGAAAGCTGAGAGCTTTCCAGTTTCAGAGAATAAGATTTTCAAAGATTTCACTATTTGTTTCTATTGAAAACTGCCCACCCCTGGGGCAGGGTAAATTTTGACCCTGGGGCCATAATTTATAACTTATGTAGATGACCTGAACACGATGCTATGTGCCAAATATGAAAGATGAGAACCTCCCAGTTTCAGAGGGGAAGATTTTCAAAGTTTTCACTATATATGTTTCTATTGAAAACTGCCCACCCCTGGGGCGGGCCAATTTTGACCCCGGGACCATAATTTATATAACTTTTATAAAGGACCTGAACATGATGGTATGTGCAAAATATGAAATCTGAGAGCCTTCCAGTCTCAGAGAAGAAGATTTTCAAAGATTTCGCTATTTGTTTCTATTGAAAACTGCCCACCCCTGGGGCAGAGCCAATTTTGACCACAGGGCTATAATTTATGTAACTTTTGTAGAGGACCTGAACATAATGCAGTAACTCCAACGTTATCAGAGGGAGACAATTAAAAAAAAAACGGATGCACAACAACTCATGCTGGTGAACATTCCTGTGAAGTTTGGCGACTCTAGCCCCAGTGGTTTCAGAGATATGCACCACACTAAGTAAAGTTTGTCTAATTTTAAGTCATAAGGGGCAGTAACTCCCAAAATTAACAGGGGGAGACAATTCAAAAATTCCAGGTGCACAAGAACTGATCAACATTCCTGTCAGTGTGAAGTTTGGTGACTCTAGCCCTAGTGGTTTCAGAGATATGCACCACACTAAGTAAAGTTTGTCTAATTTTAAGTCATCAGGGGCAGTAACTCCAATATTAACAGGGGGAGACAATTCAAAAATCCCTGGTGCAAAACAATTCATGGTAGTGAACAATCCTGTGAAGTTTAGTGACTCTAGCCCTACTGTTTTCAGAGATACATGCGACACAAAGTTTGTATAAATTTAAGTGTTCATATCAGGGGCAATAAATCAAGAATTATCAGGGGGAGACAATTCAAACAAGGCAGTCCAAAGGACAGCTATATCCCCCACCGCCGCCACCTAAATTAAGACATTGACCTTAAGGTGATACAATGGGTTTTAACGTGGTTGACATTCAACCTTCCAGTTGATAAGAAAATAGGACGCGGAAACAAATATAATGGAAACTGAAGGTAAGAACACGACTTTCAAATGTGACCTTGACCTTGAGCCGACATGACTGCCACATGTGTTCTGCACATCATCTCAATTTGGTTAATATTTGACTCAAGTTTTATGAAAATCCTTCAAATGGTTTAGAAGATATGGAGCGGACATGAAATGTAATGGAAATTGAAGATTAAATCACTTGGCCTTCAAATGTGACCTTGACCTTGAGCCGACATGACTGCCACATATGTTCTGTACATTGTCTCAACGTGGTTAACATTTGAGGCAAGTTTCTTGAAAATCCTTCAAGGGGTATAGGAGATAACGAAACTATAATGGAAATTGAAGGTAAGAACACTTGATCTTCAAATGTGACCTTGACCTTGAGCTGACATGACTGCCACATGTGTTCTGCACATCGTCTCAATTTAGTTAACATTTAACTAAACTTTTATCAAAATCCTTCAAATGGTTTAGAAGATATGGAGCGGACACGAAATGTAATGGAAATTAAAGGCTAGAACACTTGACCTTCAAACGTGACCTTGACCTTGAGCCAACATGACTGCCGCATCGGTTCTGCACATCGTCTCAATTCATTTAATATTTGACTCAAGTTTTATGAAAATCCTTCAAAGGGTTTAGAAGATATGGAGCGGACACAAAACTGTAATGGCAACTGAAGGTTTAAACACTTGACCTTCAAATGTGACCTTGAACTTGAGCCAACATGACTGCCGCATAGGTTCTGCACATCGTATCAATTCATTTAATATTTTACTCAAGTTTTATGAAAATCCTTCAAAGGTTTTAGAAGATATGGAGCGGACACGAAACTGTAATGGCAACTGAAGGTTTAAACACTTGACCTTCAAATGTGACCTTGAACTTGAGCCGACATGACTGCCACATGTGTTCTGCACATCATCTTAATTTGGTTAATATTTGACTCAAGTTTTATGAAAATCCTTCAAATGGTTTAGAAGATATGGAGCGGACACGAAATGTAATGGAAATTAAAGGCTAGAACACTTGACCTTCAAATGTGACCTTGACCTTGAGCCAACATGACTGCCGCATCGGTTCTGCACATCGTCTCAATTCATTTAATATTTTACTCAAGTTTTATGAAAATCCTTCAAAGGGTTTAGAAGATATGGAGCGGACACGAAACTGTAATGTCAACTGAAGGTTTAAACACTTGACCTTCAAATGTGACCTTGAACTTGAGCCGACATGACTGCCACATGTGTTCTGCACATCGTCTTCATTTGATTAACATTTGACTCAAGTTTTATGAAAATCCTTCAAAGGGTTTAGAAGATATGGAGCGGACACAAAAATGCAATGGAAATTGAAGGTTAAAACACTTGACCTTCAAATGTGACCTTGACCTTGAGCCGACATATCTGCCACATATGTTCTGCACATCGTCTCAACTTGGTTAACATTTGAGGCAAGTTTCTTGAAAATCCTTCAAGGGGTATAGGAGATATGGAGCGGACACGAAATTGTTACGGACAGACGGACAGACGGACAGACGGACAGACGGACAGACGAAGGCCATTCCTATAACCCCCCTCCGCTACGCGGTGGGGGATAAAAACACATAGGTGCATATCAACACATGCTGGTGAACATTCCTGTGAAGTTTGGTGACTCCAGTACTAGCGGTTTTAGAGATACGTGCGACACAAAGTTTTTTCTTATTTTAAGTCATCAGGGGCAATAACTCCAAAGTTATCAGGGGAAACAATTCAAAAAACCCAAGTGCACAACAACTCATGCAGGTGAACATTCCTGTGAAATATTAGATCAGAGCATTTCAAGTATTTATGCATTCCTGTGAAGTTTGGTGACTCTAGCCTAACAGGTTTCAGAGATACACGCGACAAGTTTGTGACGGACAGACAGACAGACGGACGGACGTAAATGGGGGAGACATAATGATTTGGTCTACGTATAAAAAAGCACTTGTTTCTTTAAACTACCTTGTCCGACTGACCAAATTCCAAAAATACAATCCAATGTACGGATGTCATTCAAAACGTTCGCCATAATAGAACGGGTAAATAAAAAAAACAGATTTTTAACTAAATCTCCTGAAATATTGATCAAACTACTGGCAGTATTAGAACAAACCTAAAGGAGTCGTCTGATCTGGGTCTACTCTGTTTGCAAAGGCGTAGTTAAGCGCATTTAAGCGGATCTTGGATCAGGATCCTCTATGTTATTCTAAAACAGATTTGATCCAAATCAAATGCCGCACAAGTGGGTAACAGAGTTGGTCTGGTGTCCAGATCTGGGAAGCTAGCCTACTTTTAAGCAGTTAAGATACAAATCAAATGGCAAGCCTTAAACAGTGTCGATCTTTGGTCTCGATCTCCTATGTTACTCGTAAACTGTTTAGATCAAAAATCAAATGCCAAACCTTTAACAATGAAGATCGTTAGTCTGGTTCTGCTATGTTACTCTTTAACAGTTTAGATCGAAATCAAATGCCAAGCCTTTAACAGTGAGAATCTTTGGTCTGGATCTGCCATCTCAATATAATGTTAGTGCCTACTCTTAAACAGTTTAGATCCGAAAACTTCATATTTTAGGAAGGATAGATGTTTCTAATATGCGAGATCTCGACAGTGTATTGCTTGTTTTTGTTTTTTTAATCTGAGTGGTTTGAGTACTTGGTAATTTTCGCAACTATTAGAATCAGGCACACCCACTTCCAGGAGACTGTTAACACATCTCTCTACATAAGCTGTTGGTTCAAGGCAATGGCGAGACAGCTTTGAGTTTGCAAACTTGTCAAGTGAGTGCGTGAGTGAGAAAAAAGGTATAAATGTGCGCTAATATCAATGCCCGGTGTACATTGCGATTGTCTGACTGGTGTTCTGCTTTCAAAGACACGCAAAAAACCCAAAAATAACAACAGCAGCTGTATTCTTGGACTAACTGTAAATTTGAATTGCAGTTGAAGACAGCTGAACCCTTTCCACCATAAATACTCGTAGCAAACAGAATAGACCCGGATGGCTCCGGATATCAGATGGCTGCTATAGGAGCCGTCTGATCTGGGCCTGCTCTGTTTCTAATTGTTACGAAGCTCAAATCACATACCCGGCTTCGCGACGCTAAATTCGTACCGTTACCGTTTTCTAGTCGCTAATTGTCACGAGGCTCAAATGACATATCGGACTTCGCGACGCCAAATTCGGGCCACCACATTTTGCTAGTCCCTAATTCTGCAGACTGCTACTGCCTTTGCAAACACAGTAGACCCAGATCAGACGGCTCATGTACAGTTTTCTAGTTTCTAATTCTGCAGACAGCTTAAATAAAACTCTTTTCTCCACACATACTCTTTGCAAACAGAGTAGACCCAGATCAGACAACTGCTATAGGAGCTGTCTGATCTTTGTCTGCTCTGTTTCTAATTGTTACGAAGCATATTCTGCAGACTGCCACTTCCTTTGTAGACCCAGATCAGACGCCTCATTTACAATTTTCAAGTCGCTATTTCTGCATCGGCTCCATTCAACTACTCTTGCGACGCTAAATTCGGACCGATGTAGTTTTCTAGTGTAGTATAGTTTTTCCTCCAGTCGCTAATTTTAAATTCTAATGCGGAAACTTACGATTGCTTTTGAGGAATCTACTGAAATTCAGGCATATGCATGTTTCAATTGTTTACCATATGCACCCGGGGTGACAGATATTTTGACGAATCATTATCGAAAGTAAAAGAGTCACATCATGATGATATCTTGATATTGATCGTTTATTATATTCAATCCATCAAGTTAGATGATATTTTACATATAATAACTGCAGTTTATATTATATTCCCTATAACTTCTCTAATTTCTAATTGTCACTTCTGGTCGATTCGCGACGCTTCCTGTCGCTAGACCCCCTCACTTTCATGAACAAATCCCATTAATGTTATTTTATGAACCATTGTATCACTTGCACCTTACAACTGTAGCAGATGTGCTTTCGTCCGCTGGGTCTACCGGTGTTTATACCATTTAACTCTGTCGGTCGTTTGATTACACTTGAAGTTTTGGCCGTTATGGTACAGTAACATTATGTACTTACATTTTAAAGCCTGTTTCTTTTTAGATTCCGTTGGTACACTTAGTAATTAATTTATTATCCGACAAATTGTCTTTCGTCATTGAATTTCGAGCGTGTTGTCGTCCATACTGATGCACTTTGACCTTAGCCAATCAGATTGATAGTCAGTGGTATCACTCTTCTATTACTTGTAAATGAGATTTATTGGAACCAGCATTCGTCACGCTACAGTTGGGCTTATATAAAGCGGTTGCACGTGTGTCTCGTCCGTTTTTTTTGGCAGACTTGGAACAGTCCAGGTTTGACTAGGTCGGGTTGGTACACACGTGCTTCCTATATTATATGTTGTTTCTTATTTGATTTATGTTTCAAAAGTTCGAATTCTAAATTTGCATTCAGTTACTTAGCGTTACATACGCTACTTTATTGTTATTGTTGCTGTAGTTTAGAAGGGGGTTCTCAGCTTTATTCTGTCAGTACCTTGTCAAGGGATATTTTACAGAATATAGCATTAGGTCAGACGACCGTCGGTGGTTATTTGTATTTTGCTGCTTACAATTGCAATGCCAGTGCATAACGCTTGTGCATAGCACCCCAAATCTCCCGTGCAGAAGTCTATAGTGTAACAGTCGCATGAGCTACTGCCAGCAGCCGGCGACTCCGTTCTATTATATTTGGGACAACCTCTGAATTGTTTTAAGTTACATTTTAGCATCTAATAGGGTTTATACCTGTAAAAATAAACTGTAAAGCAAAACTCTATGCTTGTCTTGTGTCCAGACCACTTCCCATGGGAAGCGACGATGTATGAGTAAAATGAGTCCTGCTACACAACATTTAATGCCCATTTTGAACAGCATCTGCAAAATGAACATCTGCACCATGTTGCTTCAGAATCATCACAACAACTGTTATTGACAATACGGGTGTCGTAAATTAATCACTCAGTATCTGTTGTCTAAAGCAATAAAGCATTCGATTTTATTTCGTTTACTTAAAATTTCGTAAATTTGTTCCAAGGTTGTCATTAGGATATCCTCGACATTGTTCGCCATTTTAATAATATGCAATATGGATGCAATGAAAAAGTGCAAACAAGAGAGGGCGATAAAAAAATTATATTAGAACCTGAAGAGGTAGGTCTAGAGAGCTATTGCGTGCATTTAACGATACATAAATACTTTAGGTTACCAAATAATAAGCGTTCTGCATGCATCTAGATCTACATCCCATTAAACCATTACTTCCCTCTTATCGAACCTCACCTTGCATTCGAACCTTTCAATGTTTTGGGTTTTATGCGCATACGGTAGTGCGCACAACGTCATCAATTCGTGTGTACCGGTGCTTTATATTGATAAAAACACGCAATAACTGTGATCGGGAAATATGCGGCAAAACAGGTAATTACAGTCTATTTTTCCTGCAGCTACGCTAAAAATGATAAAATACTTAATACTTTATTCAATCAAATCAGAAAAATACAGTATATTAACATAAATTTAGAAGTTTACCGACACTGAAAATGTTTTGACAGCTCTCCTCTTCGGCTGCTGCTGCAAAGGTCACGTGACCATGGTGAAAATCATGTGACTATGTATTTATACGTTACAGTTCAAAAATTCTATTCCATTAAATCTTTGACAGAGTTTTTTCAAAAAAAATTCCTTACATTTATTTTCAATTTATATTTCAGCTACATCCAACAATACTCACGCTCACTAGCACCGGCTTAAGCAGTATTCAATTTTTCAAAACTAATGACATCAAAACTAATGATCCTGAAGGGTCAGAAATTATAACAAAACTGAGAATGAAGTAAGAGGCAACTCTTTATGGCCGCCCCACAATCACTTAACAGCTGCTTTTGTGAAGTACATTAATTCTGAAAGTAGATCTAGTAGATCCTTCAAAAGTAAAAGCAGCAATGCAAAAAGAGACATTTAGCTAATGTCCTATGTTAAAATTTAATTAGTTAAAATTATTGACTGTTTTGGATCGGACTTTTTGAACTGCACTGTAATTTTTAAAAGGTTCGGTAAGCAGATGAACTTTTTTGTGACCGCCATTTTGTTTTGGCTGTTGGGGTGGTGGGGAACACTTGATGATTTTTGGATTGTTAGACGAGGAAAAAAATACTATACTAGATCTATTTCAAGATATGTATAAAAGATTATTTTGAATTGATGATTTATTACTTTCTTCATTATTCACGGTAAACGTGTTCTGATGCTGGTCAAATATTAAGAGGTTCGATAGACGGTGAGACCACGCTACTGTAGATGCCAAATGTCCCACCAAATTCATGGGTGGAAATAGTTCACATCAGTGTACTCTAAATGGTGATATCGAGCTACTTTCGGTTTTAGCGATATCCCGGCAGAGTACACAGGCGTTAAGACCGATTTAGGGTCGGACGTTCCTCAGTACACACTCAGTAGCCAGCAAATGATTTCTGTTTGCTGCTGGATTTTTTTCCAAAAACAACAAAATTCTTAAATAAAGACACGCAGCAGTATAAATATATATTAATTGTATCTACCTGACATGAAAAATCCGAGGTCAGTTATTTTTTTGTTGCTTTTAATCCACTTAATCCGTTTCCTCGTAGCGCTTAATAGTAACCACTATATTGCACTCGTGTGTACACACTGGCACCGCGCGACAAAAACGGTGTGGGTAGCAGTACGCGTTAATTTCAGACACGAATCGTATTGGGAGTTTACATCTCGTTCAAATCATCAAGCTACAATTACGCAAATAATTTGTATCTATAGTAACGCATTATCTAATCACGATCCATGCTGTATTATAATCATTTCATTTTAAAATGGAAAAGTAGGGAAGTTGAACTTGGAAAACTTGTAATAGATAACACTTTTTGTAGATATGCATAAATAACGGTAACATTCCATGATATGAACTACTTGTCCGACTGTATGCGTGTTTAACCGTTTAGTCTATGAATATTTATATAGTAAAATAATGACTCCCTGGATATTAATCATAATTATAATTATCACATTGGCACGTAAAATATAGCCCATGACAGGAACTGCAGCATGATATAATCATAATTCTTTTATTTCATAGACAAACAGAGCAGACGCTGATAAGACGCTACAGGGGACGTCTGATCTGGGTCTACACTGTTTGCAAAGTCGTAGAAAGGGGGTATTTATGGACTAAAGGGTTAAGCCTTCTCCCGTTAACCCTTCATATAAACGTGTTTTCACGCATCTGCAAACAGTAGACCCAGACCAGACGGCTCCTATTTGAGCCGTCTGATCAGGGTTTGCTCTCTTTGCTAATAGAATTTCAAAGATCTGTTTCTTGACTACTATTTTCCACTTCCACACTTCATAATTCTTTTTTTTTTAAGTCCATGAATATTCATTCGTTATTGAAATTTGGAATCATCACAGACCAGGGAAAGGGCTAAGTGTTAGCTGACTGGCAGTTGCAAATAGCTTGGATGCTGGTGAGACGCTATGTAGCTCGACATCTTATCCATCTTGTTTGACACCCAGTCAATAGTTTCTCAAAAGCTTCATTGATGGTCCAAATTTTAGGAGAGCTTTTTTTCTTTTACAGCGGGGGAAGTGTTAGAAATTCACAATTTCTTATTATAGAGAAATTGCGAGGCACTTGAAATTGTCGTAACTATACCGCAAAAATGGACAAAAAACTGAAACTTGAAACAAGTATAGATGCGGGACACAGAGGCGGCAAATAATCATGTTAATATTAAAACATCCGTTTTTACACACTCATCGTGGTTTTGAGAAGAAAGGGAACAAAAATAATTAGTGAAAATTATGAGATAGGACCAAATTCAAACGTGTATTATAACGTCAATATCCTTGACACTTACTTCATCCGGAAAGCTACATTGCTTACATGTGTGGTATCGGTCTCAAAATTAGTTTTAATATTCTGTTTTTGCTTTGGGAGTGACATGACTGTGTAAAGAGGAAGACGTGGTTTTATTTGCGAAAACATTCAAACCGGAACATCTCAAAACATGTTTTAAGGAAGTTTCCTTAAGTGTTAAAAAATTCAGGGAAGAAAAATGAACTCTTTCAAAAAATCAAGTTAAAAAATAAAGTTAGGCAAAACATTGAAAACAGTATTGACTCATGCACTTTTGCATGACATTGCGTGTCTATAAGGGAAAAGATTAACTCTCTTTCAGTGGGCAATTAAATTGCAGCTGGCTCTTCAGTCCTTTCCCACTATGCCATGCTTATTAGCAAACTGACCACTCGCAGTTAATGGGAGTTATAGGAGCACTTCTTTATTCATTGAGAAACTGCCTCTGGGAGAATACTTTCATTCATATTATGGTCACGTGATTTCATCATGTGGCTGATATTTTTATATTCGTGCGCCATTCTTAATCTATATTTTGAGGATTTTTTGGCACATACTAAACCATAGCTAATGTTACCACGAAGTAAATACTGTGTATTTACTTCTTGATGTTACGGAACTTTTCATGTCAGAAATAGTATACCATGATTGTTTTCGGATGTCATGTTTTTAAACGCCGTTAAGTTTGTATCCATCGAATGCAGGTCAATAAATTGCACTTGTCTGCTATGCGGAACTAGGCAGGTTTACCATGTGTTCGATGGAAAGAAATCAAAGAATACGTAAACTGTTGAACAGTATGTTTTCTGATTTAATCGTCGTGGTAAACCATTCTCTGGAGTACTGGAGCAATCAGCTGGAATTTAATCCGTCAGACTAAACGTTTAATTGTCAACCCGTACCCATGCAAAGTTTCGTCAACGCAAACGATCGTTTGTTTTATTACATGTCATATTGCTTAGATACTAATCAGACATCCAGTTATACGATGTATCTTCATCCATGTTTTCGCGTCCATGCTGTCATTATCAGCATATAGGTTAAAACTGCATGCATTTACACTTTGCGATCTTGATAAAGTCAGACGTCGTTGGTCAATACATGTACAAGTATGTTCCTTCTGTCTGCAAATAAAGATCAACTTATATTTACAATTTTAAACTGAAATCGAGTGTATTCGTTAAACGTTTTGTTCATCAATCTTTTATGTGCATCTTATATCTGTAAACATGTTTGTTCGTTTGTGTTTATTAACGCCCGTTTCTGCTCACTATGGGCTAATTGGACGCCCCAGAGAGAGGTGAGAGGAGACAGAGAAACCCGGGCGCGTTGCCCTAAACTACTGTAAACATGAATTGAGAGAATATAGATGGCGGTGTTTCCATTCTAGTGTATATCTGCTTTCTTATCCAGCTCTGTTCTGTATATTTTCTTACGATTCAAGTTCACCGTGTTTGCATATACATGTAGATCAACCGTGTTTTGCATATATGAAACAGTCCGACAGAGCTTCCTTTGGTTAATTTCGTAAAGCTGTACACTGCTTATACAATTTGAAGAACAAAATAACTTCAAAATCGTAATCTACATGTATGTAACTTGAAACTAACTTCACACTAAAGTACTTAGCTAGGAAATGGTTGTTTGTACAAAAAAAACCCAGAGTTATATAGCTCGGGAATAACATAAACTTGTCCGTCAGACACGGAATTTGTAAATATCTATTATGTCTTCCATAAGGACTCGATGTATATGCATTTAAAGTATCTCGCAATATACTTTTTACTCTCTCAACTGACATACATTAGCTGTTTGTTTTTTTAAAAACTTAATTAATATTCATAGCGTTGTTTCGAAATTTATCGGACATTGGCCAAACGTATCTGTTGTAATCGACGAAGTTTTCCGGCTCTTAAAAAGACGGCGGTTTTCTAAGAATTTAGCAGTATTCGTATACCGATAGTAATTATCTGAATATATACATGTATATAATTTATAACTGTTAAAATTGGCTATAGACATTATTTTAATGATGTGAATATGTGTGCAACTTTTGGTGTTGAATGATTTATACAAAAATGGACAGAATATGACGTTAAATACACAATCATCAGTTAACAAGTTCTTCTCGCGGAATGGCTAAATTAGTTAAAACAACTAACCGCCAAATTTTATAGAACTAGACCAGTCGCAAAATGCTTCACATGACATATTTTAATCACTTTAACTGCTGAAAATCGGTGTCTGCTCAAATTCTGACCTATAGTTTACTTACTTCTGGTTCGTTTTAAAAAACTATTGGCCCATTTCAAACAGCTGGGCTAATATTGAGATGACGAATTATGCTGCGTCTCATCTAGCTGTCATCTATTAGCAAATGCCAGTCAGTTCGTACTAAAGATGCAAAGGAATAATCCCAGGTTTTTTAGGAATGAAACAAAATATTGCTACTGTAAAGAGCTTCAAAATAAAGATCAGACGCTACGTCGATGATTCAGCTGACTTGGGTCTATACTGCTTTCAAAGTATGTACACATTTTTCTTTCATGGATCTACACATACTGTCACTCATATTTCATGATGAAACTATCATCGTCGTGCTTTTCAACATATTTATTGCTTAACTATTAAAATCCACGCAGCGAAATCATCGAAGTACACTTTCAATACAGTGGATATCTACGGTGGTTTACAGCGCATGCGCAGAAATTCAAACTGAAGTAAACATGTCAACATCACCGGTAGTCTGCTGCATGACTATCTTTAGTGGAACGGCGATTTATGAGCGTATCTGAGGTCAGTTGTTGCTTGAATGATGTAATTACAACAAATATGCAGATTTACATTGAAAATTAAGTTCAATATGACCCAATTGTAAATTAGAAAATTATCGATTTCCACCCCGTATTTGACGTATTGCCATGAGACTGTAAGACGGCACCTGTCACAAAATTAGCATGCTGTCTTACGGGTCATTAATGAGACTAGGGTGGAAACTGCTAGATCTATGTGTTTTTGCAAAGAAAGTGAAATACCTCGCGTATGCCGGAAAATGAAAACACAAAAAATGAGCATACGCGGGGTCTGTTTTGAAGGACTACCACGGGGTCAACTCTTTTTCGAAGGACTACCCGCACCATCACCTCGGCTAGACACTCGTCAGTCGTGTAAACAGAAAAAACGGAAGATAAAAGAAGAATAGATAGAGCTCTAACTAGATCTAACAGTTCTCAAATAGTTCAACTGCTTCTAACCTTAAACACTGGAGTATTCCCACAGCTGACAAAATGCATGTTTTAACATTTTCACGCGTACCATTATTTCCAGTACCAGTTTCGTCTGCTTCCTTTTCAGAGAGTCTGTCGTCATTTCCGGGGGGTGTCTAAAATGCGGACGCGCTTTGCGGACGACATAGATATTATTGGAAAATGCGGACGATATAGAATAAAGAAGGATATCGGAAAATGCAGACGACATAGAACAAAGAAGGGAAACGGTTTCGCTTGTATAACTGCTTGAATGACTGCTATCCGCCTATTTTTAAGTATAAGAATTAAAGAATTATTATTTTATTAAAGTAGGATATCGAAATATAAATATGTAGAAATGTATTTGTATATTTAGTTTAAAATCTAAGTGTTAGCATGATGAAAATGATTGACGATGAATATGATTGCATGATCAGTATTCATGAGTGTCTGTCTGTATTGTAATTACTGTCAAATTTAGTTTGATTTTTATTATTATCATAGTATCCACTATATGGTATACATTTCACCGTAGTTGACCACAGATGCACTATGAAATGTATAAACTGTCCACAGTGTCCTATTAATTTCTATATCGTCCGTAGACTAGATGAACGGACAGTGTTGGAAAATGCGGACGACATAGAACAAAGAAGAATATCAGAAACAATTGGAGAATATAGAATACAGAAGAGGTTTATATGAATGAATTTGGCGATGCTGTCTATGTGAATTAATAAACAGTGAGAATAAACCGTATATATACAGTAAAACCTCTCTAATGCGACCAGTAGTCATAATCAAAGCAATATTTAAAAAAAACACTTTGAAGGTAATTAAAATATTGACAATCATACATTAGTATACTAATAAATCATGTATATTCATCATTAACATCACTCATGAAATAATTTCCATCATGCTAACACTTAGATTTTCAACAACAACAAAAAAATTCTGAATATTTCTATTTGGATAACAATACTGTAGTAAAAACATATATGTATCTTTAATTCTTATCCTAAAAAGGTGCCTGGATAGCAGTTATACAAGCGAAACCGTTTCCCTTCTTTATTCTATGTCGTCCGCATTTTCCGATATCCTTCTTTATTCTATGTCGTCCGCATTTTCCAATATCTTTGTCGTCCGCAAAGCGCGTCTGCATTTTAGATCTCTCCCATTTCCGGTATGGTATAAATAATAGACATATACAGGGTTACACGCGCGGGACGGGAATCCCAACGGAGGAGTGACAGTAATCATATTGCTCAATATTGATTTTAGCTCACCAGAGCACAAAGTGCTCAGGGTGAGCTTTTGTGATCACCTGATGTCCGTCGACTGTCGGCGTTTGTTGTGCGTCGTGCGGTGTGCGTTGTCAACAATTTGAACCTTTAAAAGTCTTCTCTGAATCTACAGGGATTTCATCTTTCATCTTTGGCATATAGCATCACCTATGGGTCCTCTACAAAAGTTATATAAATTCGGGCGAGTGTTTGTTCTGTATGTGGTGTTTCCTGCATGACTCATTTTTGTACTTTTATGTACCTGGAGTCAAAATTGGCCCGACCCGGTCCCAGGGGTGGCCAGTTTTCTCTAGCTGACTGTTGTTCTGTTTTCTGTACAAGTATCAGAATGCTGGGTTCACTTAGGTTAGGCATGGGGAAAATTTTAAAAATCTTCTTGTCAAAAACTACATTTCACAAAGCTTAGATATTTGGTGTATAGATTTACTTAGTATACCTTATTGAAATTTGCTAATATCATAGTTCTGAGGTTAAAATTGGTCCTGCCGTGTTGGTTATTCTTTAAAATAGACTTTTACACTATAAAGGTTCCCCTTAGCTAGGACTCTAGATACTCAGTCTGTGTTATGCAATCATTGGAGAGGTCAAGTTCCTGGTCAATACTCTATAAAGGTGTCTGCTTCAGAATTAATGTCTGTTTGTTCACTGTTTTTAACCCATTCCCTCATAGGCTATTTTCAGATCCTCATTGTAAACACAACCCTTCAGAATTTATAAGGGAGATTAATCTAAAACAATTACATGAACATATATCGACGACAACTCTAATTAGACACCCGGATATTAATTTTTGTCCATGAGGTTTTACACCAGTAAAACATTCATTACGCAAGAGGACAGTTTCATGACGTCAGTTTGTGAACTCGCTTATGACCCGAAACTGAACTATATTTGTTTTCTTCTGTAATTCAACGATTCTGTATGGTCGAACTACTAGTATATCTATTTAGAGCCATGCGTTTTATCAGTTAACAGTTTTATCAAGTTTATTTTAGATTCTACAGCAATTGTCATAATGTATCATGGATTATATTTCAAAAAGTGCAAACTTACTGTAGAGAGCCTGGTCTCACCGTCTCTCGAACCTCCTAATCTTTGACCAGGAACAGAAAACATTAACCGTGAATATTGAAGAAAATAATAAATCAGTAGATTAGTTCAAAAAAATATGTTATAGAATCTACATATTATTTTATACATAGATCTACCTTCAAACAATTGAATAATTTTATCCTCATCTATTTATCCCCAAACAATCCAGTGTTCCCCAACACCCGCATAACAAAAACGAAAATGGCTGCCAGAAAAAGATCACCGGCTAGATCTAGATCCATGACAAAAGTAAATGAAATTTGCGTTATAGATCTAAATATCACATGTTTGAAGAATTTGACAGTCAGTAAATTATTTGAGGTGGAATTAAGCCGGTGGATTTAATTATCTAACTACACGATCTCTTATTTTGGAAGTTTACCTTTCCGTATTTACTCCGCATCTCTAAAAATGGAACGCCAAACAAAGTTGACGTCACTGCGAAATGACGTCATCGAACATGATAAATCACTCACTGACAGTCTTACTTCAATAATCTGTAAATCCATGGAGAAAATAGATCCACAGCGTTGTAACTTTTAAAAGTTTTAGATATATGGACGGAAGCTATAGATAACGGGCTTGGTGTGGATTGCATCTATATGGACTACCAGAAAGCTTTTGATACTGTACCACACAAGAGACTCATCCAGAAACTGAACTCATATGGGATAGGGTAAAATATGGTGTATTGGAGAGAAGACTACTTGTCAGACCGATATCAACAGGTATCAGTGAATGGCCAAACGTCAAGGTGGCACAGGGTCACAACTGGTATCCCGCAGGGAAGCATGATAGGGCCACTGGTGTTCATAATTTTTATAAATGACCTGCCAGAGATAGTGAACTCAGCTGTATACTTATTTGCAGATGATACTAAAATATTTATACTCATAAACAATGAATGTGATAAACATAAACTACAAGAAGATTTGAACAAGTTGACCTCATGGACAGATAAATGGTTATTAAAATTACGCCCACAGAAATGTAAATACATGAGATTAGGCAGAAACAACCTGGAACACGAATATAACTTATCAGGAACTGTCCTAGGAAATAAATTAACTTTTGACAGACATATACACGAGAAAGTTAAAAAAGCAAATTCCATGTTTGCAGTTATCAGAAGGAACTTATCTGTATGAGAACAACTTTAGTCCCTTATACAAAACACTAGTTAGAACACACCTAGATTATGCAAGTTCAGTCTGGGCTCCATAACAAAATAAACACATAGAGGTAATAGAAGCAGTGCAAAGAAGAGCGACAAGGCAAATTCCAGGCCTATCAAACCTCCCATATGAAGAAAGATTGAGGAAACTAAAAATACCTACACTAACATATAGAAGATTGAGGGGGAATATGATAGAAGTATACACAATCCTAAACAATATATATGACAGAAATACAGAAGAAATTATTAAGTTAAGGGACGGACACCAGTTAAGGCATAGTAATAGAGGAAATACACTACAAATGTTAACGCAAAGGGCAAGATTAGATATAAGGAAATATAACTTCAGCATTATAACAGCAAATACATGGAACAGCTTGCCTGAGCAAATAGTAAAAGCCAGTTCAGTAAACTCTTTTAAAAACAGATTAGATAAATTTTGGGAAGACCAAGAATTTAAATATGATTATAAAGCTAAATATAGGATAATGACCGGAACGGGAACCAGTCACCGGCATTACGCAGAAGAGTCCAGCAAAGAGGAACCATAAGGGCATGCGCTTGAAAACAACGCTATGTAACGCTAAGTAAGTAAGTTTATTACTTTTCTAGAAAATATTACATCTCGGGGAACCAATCGGAACACTGCACTGTTAAATGCCTTTTAAAGACGACAAATATAAACAAAGTACACCGTCGCAAGAAAACTATCAAATAACATCTCGTCGCCAACTAAATTTATCTGCTAAAATTGTCATCTGCTTTGTTTTTCAAAGTAACAATTTGTTTTAATTTCTGAACAAAATATAATATCAGCAGGTCAAACAGGGTGGATCCTGGTATAAGACGCCAAGTTACTCGGGTCTCCTCTGTTTACAAATGTTATCAAGGATTCACTTATGGATCGAAAGAGTTCACCCTAATTTGTTTTTCTCAACAGTTATCCAGCTTTCTTAACCATTATCCCACTTCTTTAACCCTTTTCCCGCTTCCTTAACCCTTATCCCGTTTCCTAACGTCTTATCCCGCTTCCTCAACCCTTATCCGGCTAACCCTTATCCCCCTTCTTAAACCCTTAAACCCTTATCCTGTTTATTGAACCCTTATCCCGCACCTCAACTCTTATCCAGCTCAACCCTTACCCCGCTTCTTTAACCATTATCTCGCTTCCTCAACCCTTATTCAGCTTAACCCTTGTCCGGCTTCCTTAACCATTACCCACTTCATCAACATGTATCCGGCTACCTTAACCCTTATCCCGCTTCCTTAAACCTTATCCCGCTACCTCCCTTATCCCTCTTCCTCCCTTATCCCACTACCTTAACCCTTATCCCGCTTCCTTAGTCCTTATCCCGCTTCCTCAACCCTTTTCCCGCTTCCTTAACCCTTATCCCGCTTCTTTAACCATTATCTCGCATCCTCAACTCTTATCCCGCTTAACCCTTATCCCACTTCTTTAACTATAACCCGCTTCCTCCACCCTTATCCCGCTTCCTTAACCTTATACAGCCCCCTCCCTTATCCTGCTTCCTCAACCCTTATCCCGCGTCCTTAACCCTTATTCCACTTCCTCAATCCTTATCCCGCTTTTTTACTATTATCCCGCTTCTTAAACCATTATCTCGCTTCCCCGACTCTTATCCCGCTTCTTTATCCAGCTTCTTTAATCATTACCCGCTTCCTCAACCCTTGTCCCGCTTCCTTAACCCTTTCACTTGTGTAAGCGCATTTTGACGCATCTGCAAACAGAGTAGACCCAGGTCAGACGGCCCCTATAGGAGCCTTCTGGTCAGGGTCTGCTCTGTTTGCTTATGATGTAATATAGATCTGATTTTACAGCTTCTTCCTGAGCCAAAATGTTATGTGTTCATAAGCTATTACAAGTAAAATGTTGATGCATAGCATCAAAGTCGCCGCCAAAAATTATTTACTTTTATAACTTTATGGAATATGAAACTAATGATATACAAGTCTAGTCAATCACATCAGAGAATAGTCCTTTAATGCATTCCTTTTTTATCTTTGCTTAAATTTTAATTGTCTACGATACTAGTAGTAATAGTCACGTATTTTGCTTTTGACTAATAAAGAACTAAATAAATTGCCATAGAAATAAACCAACTACCATCATTTCCAAAGGCAGAGGGACTAGATGTATATATGGAAGGCCTTTCAAACAGAAGTGATCCATTAATTGATACAGAAAATGTTCTTAAATTTAGGAAATAATTTTGCTTGTGCATATATAAGGAAAAGGGATGAACGATTGATGTCACACAAAAAGTGCCCATGTTTTACCAGAGATTCATTGATGATGGTTTCGGGTACGGTGCAAGAACTGGAAGAATTTGTGAATCACGCAAACAATATTCACTCGAATATTAAGATAGAGCTGAGATATGGTTTAGATCAGATAGAATTTCTGGACACTTTAGTTAAAATAGACAACGTCCAAATATATACATGTACAAATCTGTATGTTAAGCCTACAGACAAACAGCTGTACCTTAACAATTCGTCCTGTCATCCTCCTAGTACAAAGAAAAAGAGCATATGGTTTGGGACTGAAAATTAAGCGTATATGCGAAAGAGAATCCGAATACAGTAAAACCTCGATTATGCAAACACTAAAATACGTATTATTATCGATCTTTAAGACAAGTGGCAGCTTAATTCATGGTGAAAGTCATGCATTAAGCAATCACCTGCCTAAAAGGGTCTAAATTCGTTTATAACGAAAATTCGAATAATCGAGGTTTTACTGTATATTAAGGACAGAAATAAACTCAAGGGTTATTTGAGGAAGAGAGGATATAACAGCAGGATGATAGAAAATCAGTTGGTAAGGCTAGACAAACTTGACAGATCTGCCACTTTAGCAAAGAAACATACGGTTAATAGAAAAATGAATAGGATGCCTTTAGTTTTGACATATTCAAATCTACTTCCAAATATACATGGCATTGTAAAACTAGAGTGTTCGGAGGTACAGCTGACACAAAAACTGTTAAAACTGTAACATGAGAACAAGGGGGAATAACTCAAAAAGTATTGCATGCAGAGTGATGGACCTTAGTTACATCAATGGTACTCAATGAGAGGAAGACACATGCGACACACGACGGAGCTGTGCTACTTGTAGTATTCTTGAAATGTCAAGTATTAGGGACACAAATAGGCAATCAGTTTACAATGTATCTACTAATAGTAACTGTAGAGAAAGAAATGTAGTGTATGCAATTAAATGCAGTAAATGCGATGTAATGGTGTACGTGGTTGAGAGTGAGAGAGAAATTCGGAAGTGAATGAAAGAACATTTGAGTGATGGCATGAGATAGTGAAGCCAGTAAACTGATATTTTGATGATGTTAGATTTGTAGTTTTGAAACGGATGTTCAATGCATGTAGAATTGAAAGACAGATTCATGAAACTGATTGGATATGAAGGCTGTGAACTTACATACCATTTGGCTGTAACGTCAAGGAGGCTAATGCATGCATGACGTCGTTGTGCTCATGACATCATTTGATGACGACATTTGATGACGTCATGAAATTCTAAATAACAACCCAGCGTCACCATGACGCTGGATCAACATTGATATCTTATTTTATGACTGTTCAAATGCATATAACGTGACGTGTATTTTGACATGATAATCTTTGAAAAAGGCCCTTAGTGGTCGAAATATTAGATCAGAGCTATTCAAGCATTTATGTAGTATTGATTAATAAAGGGTTAATACACGTTTTTTCGGGCAATAACATCTGCAGTGTCCCGAGGGACCGTTGTTGGCCCGAGCCCGAAGGGCGCGGGCAACAACATTCCCGAGGGACACTGCAGATGTTATTGCCCAAAAACAAACGTGTATTAACGCTATTCTTGCATAAAACCCATTTTCTGCATTCCTGTATCAATTTAACTCTTCAAAATACAAGTAAAACTATACACTTCTTTGACACACTTCGTTCGACTTATGCTGTTTCCGGGCCACTGCTTCTTTCTGACATCATTTCATGACGTCAAATACCGTTTACTCGGAATTTCATTCAATATATCTATCACTACAGTAGTTCAACTATCAGATGGCGTTGTTTACAAAACAGTACGTATGTAAACACAGAAAATTAACGATAAATTAAACTGCGACATGTTGTATAGATTAATCCAGGTCTAACAACATGACAACTTCACCACTGCTTCCTATCCTAATATACATGCCACAGTTGTACTTATCGTTAATTTTCTGTGTTTACATATGCTTAGGCCATAACGCTATATAGCATTCGCGTCCATTGTTTACCTTAGGCCCCGAATAGGTATAATTAAAACCGGTCAACAACAGCGCGTGAGCACGAGAATCGCCTTGTTAATACATGGTCTAGCGGGGCTACACCAGCACGTTTTGTGCAAGAATTCCCTTTCTGGAATAATTTCTTAGGGCTGCAATTTATTCCTTTCCCACGGGACCGGTTCCTGTTTCTTTTTTCAATAATTTTGTAATGGATTTTTAATTTTATCATTGAATTTTTTTCATGTTCACTATCTTTCTATGATAATACTTCTATAATTAGATTTTTCGCAGTAAATGCATTTCTTTTAAGTACGTATTTCTTATCTCTTAAAAACAGACTGCTCCTTCCATAGACCAAAAAGAGAGGGATTACAAATATAGGTCGCCGCCTCCACGTCGGCGACCAATAAAAGATAATCCTATTAATATTCATGACGTCATCATTTCCGATATGAATATTCATCAGGGAAAGGGTTTACCCTGACCCCGCCTCCCCAATCCTTATTCCGTTTTCTTAACGCTTTTCCTGCATCCTTAACCCTTATCCAGTTTCCTCAACCCTTATCCCGCTTCCTTAACACTTATCCAGCTTCCTCCCTTGTCTCGCTTCCTCAACCTGCTACCTTAGCCATTATCCCGCTTCTTAAAACATTATCCCGCTTCATTAACACTTATCCTGCTTCCTTTAACAATTATCCCGCTTCCTCAACCCTTATCCCGCTTCTTCTCAACCCTTACCCCGCTTTCTTAACCCTTATCAGGCTTCCTTAACTCTTATCCCGCTTATTCTCAACCCTTATCCCACTTTCTTAACCCTTATTCCGCTTCCTTAACACGCGTCCTAAACCCTTATCCCACTTCCTTAACCGTTATCACGTTTCCTTAACTCTTATCCCTGTTTCTTAACGCTTATCCCGCTCAAACCGTATCCTGTAACCTTAACCATTACCCGCCACCTTAATCCTAATCCCGCTACCCTAACCCTTAGCCATCTTCCATAACCCATATAGCTCTATATTTACCATTATCCCGCGTCCTTAACACTTATCCCGCTTCTTTAACCCGTATCCCGTTTCCTTAACTCTTATCCAGCTTTAATAACCCTTATCCCGCTTCCTTAACCTTTATCCGGCTTCCTTAACCCTTATCCCGCTTCCTTAACCCTTATCCCGTTTCATTAACCCTTATCCCGCTTTCTCAACCCTTATCCCGCTTTCTTAACACTTATCCCGCTTATTGAACCCTTATCCCGCTTCTTCAACTCTTATCCCACTTAACACTTAGCCCGCTTCCTTTGCCATTTCCCGTTTCCTCAACCCATATCCCGCTACCTTAACCCTTACCCCACTTCCTTAACCCTTATACCGCTACATTAATACTTTTTCCTCGTTCTAAACCCTTATCCCTTTTCTTTAACCATTATCCCGCTTCCTCAACTCTTATACCGCTCCACCCTTATCCCGTTTCCTCAACCATTGCCCGCTTACTCAACCTTATCCCGCTACCCTTACCCTTATACCGCTACCTAAACCCTTATGCCACTACCTCCCTTATCCCGCTTCCTCCCTTATCCAACTACCTCAACCATTATCCCGTCTCCTAAAACTTTATCCCACTTCCTCAACCATTATCATGCGTTCTTAACCCTGATCCCCTTCCTCAACCCTTATCCCATTTTCTTAACCCTTATCCCGGCTCTTCAACAATTATCTCGCTTCCTGAACTCTTATCCCACTTAACCCTTATCCTGCTACCTTTAACCATTACCCGCTTCCTAAACTCTTATCCCGCTACCTTAACCCTTATCCCACTTCCGTAACCCTTTTCCCGCTTCCTCAACCCTTATCCCATTTTCTTGACCCTTATCCCGCTTCTTGAACTATTATCTCCTCAACTCTTATCCCGCTTAACCCTTATCCCGCTTCTTTCACCATTACCCGCTTCCTCACCCCTTATCTAGCTACCTTAACCCTTAACCCCCTTTCCGTAACCCTTATCCCGTTATCGAAACCACTGTCCCGCTTCCTTTACCTTTATCCTGCTTATTTAACCCTATACCGCTTCCTCAACTTTTATTCCGCTGAACCGTTAACCAGTTTCTTTAACTCTTATCCCGCTTCCTTTACCCTGATCCCGCTTGCTTTCCATATCCAACCACCTTAACCCTCATCCCGCTACCTTAACCATGATCCCGCTTACTTTACCCTTATCCCGCTTTCTCTCTCATCCCACTCCATAACCCTTATCCTGCTTTCTTAAACCTTATCCCGCTTCTTAAACCAGTATCCCGCTTCCTCAACTCATATCCCGCTCACCCTTATCCCACTTCTTTAACCATTTTCCCGTTTCCTCAACTCATATCCCGCTTAAATGGAAAAGTAGTAAAGTCAAGCAGGCAAACCTTATCCCACTTCTTTAACGATTACCCGCTTCCTAAACTCTTATCCCGCTACCTTAACCCTTATCCCACTTCTGTAACCCTTATCCCGTTTCCTTAACCCTTATCCCGCTTCCTTAACCGTTATCACGCTTCGTTAACCCTTATCCCGCTTCCTCAACTCTAATCCCGCTTAACCCTTTTCCCGCTGCTTCCTTAACCATTACCCAATTCGTCAACCCTTGTCCCGCTACCTTAATCCTTATCCCGCTACCTCTCTTATCCCACTTTCTCTCTTTTCCCACTACCTTAACCATTATCCTGCTTCCTTAACCTTTATCCGGCTTTAACCCTTATCCCGCGTCCTTAACCCTTATCCCGCTTCCTCAATTCTTATCCCGCTTTCTCAGCCCTTATATCGCTTTCTAAGCCCTTATCCCGCTTCTTTAACCATTATCCCGCCTCCTCAACACTTATCCCGCTTAACCCTTATCCCGCTTCTTTATCCATTACCCGCTTCTTCAACTCTTTTCCCACTTAACCCTGTTCCCGCTTCCTTAACCATTACCCGCTTCCTCAACCCATATCCCGCTACCTTAAGCCTTAGCCCGCTTCCGTAACCCTTATTCCGTTTCCTATATCCTTATCCGGCTTCCTTTACCCTTATCCCGCTTCCTTAACCATTATCCACTTTCCCCAACTTTATCAAGCTACTTCCCATATCCAACTACCTTAACCCTTATCCATCTACCTTAACCCTTATCCCGCTACCTTAATCCTAACCCACTTCCTTTACCCTTATCCCGCTTACTTAACCCTTATCCTGTTTCCTTAACTCTTATTCCGCTTCCTTAACCCTTATCCCGCTTCCTTAACCCTTATCCCGCTACTTACCCTTATCCTGCTTCCTTTACCCTTATCTCACTACTTCCCTTCTCTCTTCCCGCTACCTTAACCCTTATTCCATTTTCTTAACCCTTATCCCGATATGACCCCTATTCCGCTTCCTTAACCCTTATCACGCTAGTTGCCTTTTCACGACTTGACTTGCATTTGCAAACAGCTTGACACAGAGAATTTTGACCGAATCTGACGTAGTCGGAAGAGAGGTCGAGGTCAGGTACAGCAAATTACATGGAAACATAATGAGTAATACATCGACCAATTTCTAACAGTACTGACATATTTAAATTCTGAAGGGAGGGGATCCCCCGAGAGCAAAGATAGCAACACAAAAAGAGAAAATTGCAGACTCGGTTGATTAAGTCTATTTATGAACGGTAATTGACAGTGCAACACTGCTCACGCCCCCTAGCACCGGTTTAATCGGTATTCAGTTTTCAAAACAAGAAGTACTGAAATTCATGATCTCGAAGGATCGGAAGGTATAACAACACTGAGAATGAAGTAGATTTAATATATATGAACAATTGGTCTATTAGAATCCATGCTGTCCACCCTATGCTTATGTCATTTGAAACGACCACATTCAAATTTTGGGGTTATCTGTATGTACATGCATGCATGCATGGGTGTATGCGTGAGTGCGTGCTGTTTTCAGGTAAAGGCATATGAATAATTAATCTTTGCAGAAGCTTAAGAATTAAATCATATGGTGTTTTATAAGGAGAAACTGACCAGACCCTTATCAGATCAGACTGTTCATATAGTAGTCGCCTGATCTGGGTCTACGTTGTTTCCGATAAGGGTGTATATGTGGTGTAAAGGGTAACAGGTCTATACTAAAATATATTTTTTATCAGATTAGAATGCTCATAAAGCAGTCGCCTGATCTGGGTCTACGTTGTTTCCGATAAGGGTGTATATGTGGTGTAAAGGGTAACAGGTCTATACTAAAATATATATTTTCTCAGATTAGAATGTTCATATAGCAGTCACCTGATCTGGGTCTACGTTGTTTCCGATAAGGGTGTATATGTGGTGTAAAGGGTAACAAGTTTATACTAAATAGCTATTTTAATCCTTTACTCCATGAATATGCATGTAAAAAATAATAACATTATGAATATTGATACATATAGCACATGGACACAGGAGTGATTGGCCCTTGCACAAACCGTAGAATAGTATCTTTGTTATATCATAGGCAAGCAGAGTATTAATACATATAGCACATGGACACAGGAGCGATTGGCCCTTGCACAAACCGTAGACTAGTATCTTTGTTATATCATAGCGAGCAGAGCAGACCCAGGTCAGACGGCTCCTCGAGGATATGTCTGATCTGGGTCTACTGTTTGCAAAGGCGTAAAAAGGTGCCCTTAATGAGTAAAAGGTTAACCTATTTGTGCCCACGATCCCATACATTGGATATAGGCAAACAGTGTAGACTCTGATCAGACGCCGCATAATGCACTGTTTGCTGATAGAAATTTATATATAAAACAAAACGAAATTAAACATTTAGGCCAGACATCCCTTAGATCATAAATGGACTATTCCAATATATAAACACAGAATAATCCACTGGGAGCAAATGGGTTAATTTGTGACTCAGGTTATGAACATACGTATGTATGCGGATATGCTTGTAATATGCCTAATTAATATTCATAACTCATATTATTTCTTACATGAATATTAATGAAGTGAAAGGTTAACATAAGATCATCCTCATATACAATAAGCATTAGTATCCTTTAGCCACCAAAAAAATCAAACTCGTGTAATTGGAGAGACCTGTGCTAAGTAAAATATCAGCAGACGACATTAATATCCTCTATTAGACACCCAGACAAAACTAAACGCGTGTAATTGGAGAAACGTGTGCTAAATAGAATATCAGAAGACAACATTAATACCCTTTAGCCACCCAAACAAATCAAACTCGTGTAATTGGGAAACCTGTGCAAAATAAATATCAGCAGACGACAGACATCCCAAACGAAAATATTGCAGGCGACAGTTGCCAGTTGTCCTTAGGATATGATAAAAAATATGAAAGTAGGAGATACTTCGAACGGAAGAACAACAATGTGAAAATAGTACTTTATCGAGTCTGTTCATAAACGGATTTTAAAAGTGCAACACCACTCACGCCCCCATTTTTAGCACCAGTTTAAGCGGTATTCAATTTTATAACTAATGTAAATGAAGTCCATAATCTGAAAAGAACACACATTATAGCAATATTGAGAATAATATACGGGACGAATAGTTCACGTCCGCCACTAAAGCACCTAAAGCACCTAACATCTGCTGTTCTGAAAGCAGGGAGTTATTCGAAAGCAAGAATGGTTATGTGAAAAGAAATAATTTCGGAGTCTGTTCCTGAGCGGTTATTGAAACACTACTCACCGTATTCCGTAGATTGATTATCCAACTTATCGTCAAATGCTATTCTGCCAATCTGTGGAGAGTCTCTCTTTCTTTTTCGCTCTTTCTATGACAAAGACTTATAGTCCCGTGTCTTAATGCACAAAACTGACAGACAGTCTCGTAGTTACAAATAACATATGAAGTAACTGGTTAATAATACATGAACACAATCCAGATATGGGATAACTCTGCTGCTGTTTAGGTCCGATAGAATTTCCGTGCGCTCGTCATTTTTATATAACTGTTACTATAAATCTAACTGAGAAAGTCTTGCCAAATTTATCGGACTTCAAAGTTTCCAATTTAACTTACACAACTCTTGCGCATTTATAAAATAACTAAGTAACCACCAGAATACGTAGATTTATACACTTCAATCACGTGATGATTTTAATACCACATAACCCCGCCCTACCAAATAGATTACCCAATCAAATACCATTAGAGAAATGATTCGTATATTCCCTTAAGCTACCACACTTCGACAGTGACCCTCCCCTGTTTTAGCATAATCCAAACCATGCATTATCTAGAGATAATGTTGTGAGTATCGGATATCTCTGACTGTTTTGTTCCAAAGTTCCGAACCTTAGAATCAGCTGATGTCGTTACTCCTGTGTTTTGTATTATTTAAGCAAAATCGTAATAATACGTATCTGTGTAACACTTAGCCTTCTTATTTAACCCTTCACCCGCTTACAACAAACTCACACGTATTTACAAACAGGTTGGGTCTAAATAAAATGCCGAGTAACACGGCGTCAATTTAGAATTCAAACAGTTTGATAATAGGTCGATAGTATTTTAGAAGCTGTCTCAAATCTGAAAAAGTCAAAATTGCACAGCTTGGCAAGGATCATTATTCGAGAATGATGTCTGCTTCACATTTTATGTAAGACATCGCTTTACTCAATGAGTAATCATTGAAGAAATAACGACGTCATGACTATGAAGTTAATTCATTTTATAAAGCAATATAATCCAAGGAAATAATGGTTTCAATTACATATTATTTCATAGGCAAACATAACAGACCGTCCGATCGTGGTCTTCTCTGTTTGCAAAGGTGTAGAAAGGCGTAAATATGAGATAAAGGGTTAACGTTTTACCCTTTTCCGCATATAGACCTAGGCACCTTCACAAACCGTTTACAAACAGAGTAGATCCAACTCAAACAGCTTTTGTAGGAGCTGCTGCCTAATCAGCAGATGTTCAGATTGGGTCTTGAAACTTTTCGTTCAAGAATATTGATTTAAACATTGATCACTTTCTAAATGTTAATGTACTAGTGTTTTGGAGCACCTGGGCCAATGTGAGCAAGTGGATTGTCCTGTGTCTATCGTCCGTTGTTGTCCATCGTGTATCATGCATAACTAGGTCTCAGGAGAACAGGTTTATGGGTACCACTGACTGGATTTTCACCAAATTGCCGAAGTACTATTTTCAGGTTAACCTCTGACTTTTCTCTTTTGACATTGCTATTTTCTTTCGAAGGATCTCCCACTTTCAGCCTATTTGTATGAATTATCAATGTACGTTGTACGAGTATGTCAAACGAGATCTATCAACCTTTCTAATTGTCGTCTGCAATCCAATTTTTGTTAAATCTTTCGGTACAGTAAGGACATGAAATAAATAAATGTAAATTTCAAAAGAATAAAGCACATAGAAATAGAGAATGAGACAAAAAGTGAAGTCCCTGATCAGACGCCGCCTTAAAAAGGCGGCGTCTGATCTTGGACTGCACTATTTGTCGTGTGGTGCATTTATGCGACTTCGGCGGTGAAAGGGTTAAGCAGGAGAGAGATACAGGATCATTATGTCTGTTTTCTTATCATAACACATTAAGATTTAAATGTTTGGTTGTGATATATATATTTAGAAATAAGACCAGATCTGAATTATTCCATAACCGACAAGAACGGGCTATAATCAGACACTTACTATATCAACTCTCTGGTCTACTCTGTCTGCAAATGTGCCAAGATACGTTTCTATGGTAACGAGAGATAAGACAGGAGGTAGTATATGTATGCATAAATCTCCCTTAAGATGTGTTTGCATCGGGTCACAGGGGGGGGGGGGCATTTCGTGGGTCTATATGGTCTAAAAGATAAAAAAAAAATGACTGGGTCGATTTAGTGTTATATTGTATATAATATAACACTTAATCGACCCAATCATTTTTTTTACCTTAAGGACGTCCGTAAACCGGTTTAAACCTCTAGTGGTGGTTTTGTCGCTGACTGTTCCAAAACAGTACTCTCGTTTTCACCCTTCCTTTTATGTATGTCCTGTGCGTTTGCATTTGTTGGTGTCTGAGATTTGTTTCTGCTCTGTGTGTATGTGTGTATGTGTGTTTTGTGCATTTGTGTGTGTGTATTTGTGTGTGTATGTGTGTGTGCATGCGTATGTGCGTGCGCGCGCGTGTGTGTGAGGTTGTGAGTGTCTCACATATTTTCTATCAGCGTTTTGGTAATGGGTCAGCGTTGTGCGTTACATTACCTACTTGACTTACTATTGTTTTACATTAAGGAAAATATTATCAATATACGTTGGTATGCCCATGTTTAGGTATAAGTTGTCTCCATGTTACTATCGTTTTGTTGCATTTCACTTTCTTGTTTGATTATTACTTTCATCAGTAACGAAACCACTACGAAATTAGCGAAATTTGAATTCTATACAATATAAATCATACATGTGTTATAACTGTCCGTCTTTTCATTTGACATTGAACATATACTATGGAAATCGTACGTGTTTTATTTATGCCTTTCTGTTCGTTTGTCATTGAACATTAAAAATTGAATTCGCACACATGCTGTCAATATCATCCAATTCGTCTGACATTGAGCATTATCCAAATAAAGCAGCGTCTGTGTTATAAATGTCCCTATGTTAGTCTGACATTCAAACATAATGGAAATCGTAGCTACTAATGACCGTCTATTTGTCTGACATTGGACCACAAACAATTGGAAACTGTCAATGTCTTGTTCATGTTCTTCACTTTGTCTGACATTTCATCATATATAATTGAATAGCGTTGATCTAATATTTTGACCACTAAGGGTCTTTTCCATAGATTATCATGTCAAAATACACGTTACATGTTTTGCTACATGCATTCAGCCATAAAATCAAAGGGAACAATGTTGATCCACCGTCATTGGGTGACATTAGGGTTTTATTTAAACTGTCATGACGTTATCAATTGAGCACAACCTTAGTGGTCGAAATATTAGATCAGAGATATTCAAGTATTTATGTATCATATTAATTCCCTTTTGTAGAATATTTCCTTCATTGTATAATTTAGCCAATATCCTTTAGTCTGCTACATGAGGGTTCAGTGTCTCATTGGGATCTAACCCATAGCATTTAGTCTGCTACAGGGTAATCAATGTCTCATTAGAGATCTAACCATAGTCTTTAGCCTGATAACGGGGGGTTCATTGTTTCATTAGGGATTTAACTTATAGCCTACTGCATGGGGATTCAGTGTCTAATTAGGGATATAAACTATAGACCTAAGCATGCTACAGGGGAATTCAGTGTCTCATTAGGGATATAGACCATAGCATTTAGCCTGCTACAGGGGGATTCAGTGTCTCATTAGGGATCTAGCCTATAGCCTTTAGCCTGCCACAGGGATTTCAGTGTCTCATTATGGATCTAGCCCATAGCCTTTAGCATGCTACAGGGGGATTCAGTGTCTTATTAGGGATCTAGTCCATAGCTTTAGCCTGCTACAGGGGGATTCAGTGTCTTATTAGTGATCTAACCATAGCCTTTAGCATGCTTCAGGGGAAATTAGTGTTTCATTAGGATCTAACCGTAATCTTTTGCATGATACAGGGTAATTCAGTGTTTCTTCAGGATTTAACGCATAATCTTTAGCATGCTACAGGGTAATTCAGTGTTTCCTCAGGATTTAACGCATAACCTTTAGCATGCTACAGGGTATTTCAGTGTTTCTTCAGGATTTAACGCATAACCTTTAGCATGCTACAGGGTATTTCAGTGTCTCTTTAGGATCTGACCCATAATATTTAGCATGCTACAGGGGTATTCAGTGTGTATTTAGGATCTGGTCCATAACATTTAGCATGCTACAGGGGGATTCAGTGTCTCTTTAGGATTCATTTCTTGAAATTATCCATTCGAAACTTGGTTGAGCTTGGTGTTTCACTCATCGCTATTTATACTGTAGTACGGAAGGCAAACAAGCAAACATAAATCAAGACAGCTGACACATGCTAAAATCACCTTATCAAAAGCTAAACATATTTGTTTAGATACCTTGTACTTTTATCATGAACACTAAACAATATATTTATTCATTGTTGAAACTAGTTATACGACGTGAAATATCATGTACTTTTATTCAGCGGCTAGCTGTCTATTTTCACTTTTGTTCTAGTTTTCCACAATGAGAAACTATGTTACATTGTAATTTGCATATGACCTACGTGTATTTAGTAGTAAACTGTATTTTCATTAGTGAATACCTTGACTGGCATACAACCTTTTTATATGCCTCTACACATTGCCAAACTATGTAAAATTCTGATATAAAGTCTGCTCACGTGTCGAATTTCCTGGGGTAATTATTACGACATTGTAGTTATTTAAAATCACCATGTTTTATTATAATTAGCTGCTTCGGCCTCGCAAATTGAATTCATTGCAATAATTAACATAATCACAACACATGTAAGGCATCATGTTACACAGACATGTTCTATAAACTTCTTAGAGTTCAGTCAAAACGCCATATAGTACAGAAAATCATTATTTACGCAGATATTTAGCATGGGACCGAAGACTGTCGACTGTCGAAAGTTCTGTTCTTAAAGTAGATTTTAAGACCTGGAAATTCCCATAAAATCAAAGTACTGATGTACTGATATTTATCACATCATGGTAATGGTTGCTGAGCAATATTACCAGTTTGTCGATACCACTATTAAACTTTCAAACTTTTACTATCATTTTGCTATCAATTAATACAACATTTGATAATAAAGTCCACTTTGACGAACAGGTAGTTTGCCGAAACCACCATATTTCACAGGCAGTGCTATAGGAAATAAAGAAGAAGGGCTGTTTAGTATATTAGAGTAGTGGTATTAATAGTATTAATTATTATTCCCGACCACAGCACCGATGCTCTGGTTGTTGGCTCTCTTTGATATAAAGCTACTTACTGAAAGCTATTGCTACGGCTCTATCACATGGGGCTTTGGCTCATAGACGTAGGTTGAAGTTGCTAACTTTATATTGTTTTAAAAATGCATGTAGATTCAGTTAATGATGTCATTAATGATGATGCA
Source organism: Azorinus chamasolen (assembly GCA_963576725.1). Taxonomy (NCBI): domain Eukaryota; kingdom Metazoa; phylum Mollusca; class Bivalvia; order Cardiida; family Solecurtidae; genus Azorinus; species Azorinus chamasolen. The sequence goes on along the minus strand of OY755250.1, from coordinate 7,642,474 downwards.
CACAAGTCGATTAAAGCGTTGATCCAGGCTAAATAAATACCGTTCTTTAAGGAATTACAGACTCTGCACAAACAAAAACTTTATGATTTAAAGTGTATTCAATTTCTTATTTTCATATCAATACAAATATAAGCGCTTTCATGTACATTTTATAATAGGTAAACTAAAGAACTAACTTGAGATAGTTTTAAAAACATTACTTTGATATCGTACATTTTAAAAGTGATTTCCTATAAAAGCAACTTGAAATATTTCAATAACTGCTTCTTCTACTCCAAGTCATTTTCATTGCATGCTACTCTGCTAGTATAATAACAAGCAGCCCTTCATAGATCTAGTTCTCTGTACTAGTAGAATCTCCAAACATTGAAATAAATATTGCAGAGATTGTTTTGTACATTGTGTAAATATTTGAATGCCGCTGAATATCTTTTTTAAAAGATATTTCTTGTTTTTAGCCTACGTTTTATGTACTTACTGTTCAGCGGTTGCCGAGTTGGTGACCAATACACAATTGTCTTCAATACCTGTAATCGGATACCATCTGCTTTGTGATCTGAGATATGTGATTACTTTACTAAAAACCCCAAGGTTGGTGTTCTGAATAGAAGAAAGAAGACCAAATCAGAGGGTCGGGGACAAATATGCGGAATATGACATGCAAGACGGATCTATCTTTATTTAAAATATACCAGTACCAAAGGTATTTGCTGGCATGAATGGTTTATTGTTAGCTTATTATCTGTGCAATGTAAGGCTAAAGAACGCTGTGAAAAATAATATTCTGGTACGAAACATATTGTATCTTTAACATGCGTGGTGTAAATTAATTATTTATGCAGATTAATAATTCAAACCATTGCAGTCTGTGTCACAATCAGGAAGAAGTATTCTAAAAGTGGGGGATCCTCCGAAAACAAAAGTAGCAATGCCAAAAGAGAAACTTTCAGACCCGGTTTTATTGAGTCTGTTCATGAGTGTTAATTAAAAGTTGAATCGGACCCTTATTCTGTTGCACACGTTTTATCGGCTAATGTTCCAAATGAACACAGTGCCTGTTAAGCACAACATGACTGACGTGTGTAAACAGTTTTGATCCAGATAAGACACATAGCAAGTCAGTGGCTGGTTAGGATCCAAGCTTAATGATTGGTCAGTGACTTCTGAAGCGATAGTAAGTAAATATGTAGCAGTTCTGAGTTTGAGCAGACATACTTTTTATCAGCAATCAAAACGTTAAAAACTCGTTGACTTAGCCTTGTCTAATATTACAGTGCGGGTTATTTAACCCATTCCTGCATATATACGTGTTTTTCCGCTTTTGCAAACCGAGTAGACCCAGATATGACCCGTGTGATTAGGGTCTGCATCTGTTTGCTAATGAAATTTGAAATATTAAAATTTTGTTTCTTTATTTACTTTCTACAATGGCTACAATGTTCTTTCGATTGTTTCGATGAATATTCAGCAGGTATTGAAATTTGGAATAAACGTAGAGTAAGGAAAAGGTTAGAGAGAGAAGTATGTTTACACTGCCGCTATGAAATACAAAAGTGCCATTAGTGCGTTACACATTATATACCAAATACAAAGGCAAGTGAGCTGAACTGTGTTCATTTAAGCGCACACGGCTTGCCTATTTTAAATGTGTCAACATTTTGGCCGACAAAAACATTTTGTTTTGTCTGAGTTGAGTAACATTGAATGTTTTCATTAAATTATTACAAATAATACTATAAAACGTTAAGTCAATGGTCATTCCGGGTCTAACCTGTTTAACCGTGAGTTACTCGGCATCGTTAAGTTGACCCTTTACCTGTTGAATATTCATGTAAGAAATGAGAACATCCTTAATATTAAATATATGTTTTTTCAATGGCTTATGAACACGCCATGTCGGTTTAGGCAGAAACTCAGGAAGCAGATATATAATATACATAAACAAACAGAACAAATAGAAGCAAAAACACCGAGTTATCAGCGTATCATTTGTTTGCATTTTATTTAATATTCGCAATTGGCACTGAAATATTTAGCAACTGATTCTCGAAATTGCACGGCTGGTCATGGGCGTGCTATACTTTTTGACGTAAAGAAGTGATAGAGGATGTCCGTCATGAGTAAGTATATTCATTTTTATTTTTATTAATAAAAATGTCTGATACTCGGTGGTCTTATAAAATAAACGTCTAAAATATCATTCTAACCCCTTTACCCTATGAATATTCATTGAGAATAAAAGGCATTATTCTCCCTTACATGAAACAGAACATTGTATCACCCAGGTAGTGTTCAAATATATATGGCTTTATCACATTTCGTTTATTATGGATTTGACGTAGATAAAACCATCTATTGTCAGCGTTCGATTTTCAAATTTAACAGTGCCGCTCACTCTTAGAAGTGTACTGTCAGTCTGGTTTTGCATAAATTTCAAGTCAGTAGCCCGAATGGTCGCGTGAAGAAATATAATTTTGATATAACAGTAAACACAAACACAAAACTATAGCTTCTCCTCGGCTAAGCATTATTTGACTCTCCTTTTAGTATGGACAGATGTCCACAACATGATAATATACATATGTGTTTCTTGCAATTCAGAATGGGGTGGGGGTTGATGTGCAGGATCCCTCAAAGCTTGTTTTGTTGGCATATAGTGATCGAACGGTCCATGTGTGCGTGTGTATGTGTGTGTGTGTGTGTGTGTGTGTGTGTGTGTGCATCCTAGCATAGCTTGTCCAGAGCACATATATTTCTTAAGGTACGAATGACAAGTTTGATGTGTAAGTACATCACAGAAAGGTGGAGTGTGGCGTGACATGTACAGTTCACTATGACCTTAACATTGATCTTTGACCTCAGCTACAAACACTTTGTCCGGAGCATATCTCCTACATTACAATGAGGTAGGAATGCTGCATTTGGTGGACGGCGGATAGTCGTGTATCATGTTCATATTTCTGTGGCATTGACCTTGACTTCTGACCTCAGCTACTGCATTACTTACTGTATTACTTAAGGTAGGAATACCACATTTGGCGAGTGAGTACATCTTGGTATGTCGGCATGTGGCGTGCCAATATCAGGTCACAATTACCGTTACCTTGACATTGACCTCGGACCTCAGCTATATATGAAAACCTTGTTCGAAGTATATAATCTGCCATACTTGAGGAATGACTCACGGATTATGTGTGAGACTTTATCTTGGGATTTCGGAGTATTGCATACTGATAACTGCTGACTTCAGCTATAGATACATACTGCATATTTCCTGCATCTGTGGAGGTGGGGACAGCAAAATACATGTATGAGTATAGTTTGAGATGGTTGGTCTCATTTATTATTTTTAGGTTGCTGTGTCCCTGAACTTCAGCTCTAACTTCAGCTTTAGACAAAATATGTCCGGAGGGAGTATATATTAATTGAGATAGGAAAAGTAGTAAAGTCAAGCAGGCAAAACCACATACATGACGCAACCACCACCAAAACACAAATAGACAGCATGACACACACAAAGTCAAATGCCCGAGTACATACATGGATGGTGAAGAGTCACGAACAATTTTCAGGTCACTGTTACCTTGACCTCTACCATAAGTCATAGAAAACCTTGTACAGTGCATATCTCGGATATAGTTTTAGGTAGAAGTACCAAAGTTGGTGTGTGAATGCCTCTGTTGATGACAGAGTGTCATGTATCGATTTCGGATCACTGTGATCTTGACTTTTGTTTTGAGAGGTAAAGAAACCTTCACACTTGCAGTTAAAATGAATATTTAATATTTTATCCACGTTGATGCTTAGTCCTTACTTGTGCTGTCGTTTAGTTTAATTTAGCAGTAGCATATACAAACCTGCCTCTACAAGACATTTCCATGTCGGTGTTTTCTCTCTGTGGCACTTGTCACCTGCTATGACTATTTTTTTACGATTCCGAACAAGGCAAACAATTGCAATTGTCTTTCCATCTCGCTCTGCACAACTGCATTTTTGTTATTGAAACTTAATAAATGGTGGCTATGTGTGATTGCCACAAAATGTTTCTTTCAAAAATAATTTGAGTAACTGTTACAGCATTCCATTCAACAGACCTTTTTCTCGTTATTATGATTTTTACCCTGCCCAACTCCAGTATGAAATATTTGGACATATTGCTTGTGGCGTATCGGCTTGTTAATGTGTTTGTCATAAACTTTAATATCGTCTTTAACTTTTGAAATAGTAGAGACCTTTACTTCCTTCATATTTAGTGATGCATCTCATGTCCGCTGCATCTTTTAAATGGTGTCTAGTTAAGGAAACGTGTCAATGTCAATGGTCATTTTTCCGTAAATATAATGTTGGCTATTAATTTTAAAGTACATGTACTACACATTAATACATAATTATTGACATATCTATTCATTACATGCACATGCGTATTCGAGTAGTGTCTGGTGACGTTCGCGCTTCAGGATCAATTGTCATTTAATATTTGATATCACCTTAAAACTGCTTCAGATAAAGGCTTTATATTGGGTGGACATGAACAATTATTACGCTTCAGATGAAGCTGCATTTTTCGCTATATAATTGTTAAGTGACTTTTGTCACTGACCGTTCAAAGGCGGTACTTCCATTTTCCTCTTATTGTATGTTTGTGTTGTCTTTGTGCGTCTCTTGATGTTTTTATAGTTATTTACATTTGCTGTTTCCCTGTGTTGCTGTTCGGGCGGCTGTTTGTTCTGTATGTGGTGTTTCCTGCATGACTCATTTTTGTACTTTTAATGTCAAGTTTAAGTGTAAAGGTCAGAGGTAATGTTTTTCTGTAACTTTGATATTGGCTTTAACTGTTAGAGTAATACAGGTATGGGCTTCATGTTTGGTCATGCGTTTCGATGATGGCTGCTTCTGCTCTCCTTACATGTGACTCATATCTTGATGCTGCGTTTCGATGATGGCTGCCTCTTCTCTCCTTACATGTGACTTTAAATCAATGAAAATTAATATATACAACCGCTCAAAACTTTAATTCCATCAACGTTGAATCCATGATCAGTACTTTTATTTTTATTGCATGATATAGAGGATTGCATGGTTAGACAATTCTGTGTATCCACTATGTTTTCTAAATTAAAGCCATCCATTCGTGTAGCTAATTTCAAACGCTTAATTGAGTTTGTGTTACATTATCCTCTCACAGGGATAGTTCTGCACTCAATTCTTTAGTTTAGCTATCACCATAGTAACGGATAACATGGATGTGCAGATGTGTGTAAAGGAGTTTAGCTATCACCATAGTAACGGATAACATGGATGTTCAGGTGTGTAAAGGAGTTTAGCTATCACCATAGTTGACACAATTATTCTGCTTTGATGTCACAAAACAGATTTACATCATGTAGCTACTATTTCATTACAAGAACAAAGAAGTAAGGATGCCAGATATTACAGTTAATATTAGTAGTAATGAATATCCCTGATAAATATTCATGTAAGAAATAATGACGTCATGAATATAAATAAGAATATGTTTTATAATGGCATATGAACACAGGACATATTACCTCAGGCTGAAGCTGTAGAATCAGATCTATGTTACACCATAAGCAAACAGAACAGACCCTGATCAGACGGCTCCCGTAGGAGCCGGCTGATCTGGATCTACTCTGTTTGCAGATTCATCATAATGCGCTTACATAAGGGAAAGGATTAATACCAAACGTGTCTAAATTTCCCTATTTATATTAACAAACGAAATATACCTGACTAATTTGTTTTGGTATTGTGAATGTCTGCCAAGTTGACACATTATGTACGATATACAAAAAGCCCGGTTAAATGTCAGTACACGACACGTATACGCCGCCTGCTTCAGTTGTTCATGCTAACCTGGTGGGTCATTTCCTTTTCTTTAAAACAACATTTTAGATCTCATGAAATATTAATTAATACACTCAATTCGATTTGTATATAGTTATTTCACGGACCAGACGACAATTGCTCGGTAGTAATGGTATATCTGTATCTGGAGACATTCACGATCGACCTTAGTTCAATAATTCAACTTTGACAAGTTTTGTTAATATCTGAAAGACAGTTTTAGTTACTAACCTATCTGATTACAAGTACTTAACGTCTCGTTGATATAATGTAAAAACTGGTATGAGAGTATTTTTTGTATTTACTAAATGGAGTTTATTTGTATGTTCAGGGTTATACAGCGTAGTAACACAGTACTAATGCTTGATTCAAGATGATACAGATGCATGACTAACTATGTTATGCAGCACCGCAACACAATGCTCAACATTTCAATGCCCATACCTCATTCTCAGTGTTATTTGTTATACTTTCTGACCCTTAGAAATCGTGACTTTCAGTATTTTCTTGTTCTGGTGCTATGGGGCGTGAGCAGTGTTGCACTTTCACGCACTGCTCATGAACAGACTCAATAAAACCGAGTCCGTAATTTTCTCCTGTTGTATTGCAGTATTTGTTTTCGGGGTTCACCTCCTTCAGATATGTATTTAATAAGTAAAACAACACGGCAACATAATGCCCAATACTATATTAATATAGTATAACTACAGGTACAGGTGCTGGTGCATATTAGGACGTTCTAGATATGTGTGTAATTAGTTATACAACATCGCAATACAATGCTGAAGAATATATCAGTACAATACAGATACTTGTGTTACTATCAAATATGACATTCTAGATGCAAAGTTATGTAATTTGATATACAGCACCGCAACGCACTTTTCACGATTTAACCAGTATAATACAGATACACATTTTACTACCTGCTTTGAAGCTTAAGGACATTTTCAAAGGAATGTTGACCCATTAACCCCATGATGTGTACTGCGGGTGCTGACTCTCTGGCATCTAATACACAACTGATAAGGCGGGCTAATATCAAAGAGGATCAAGATATAGCTGTATAACTCTTTCTCTTATGACCATTACTCCTGACTGAACACTGCTGGAGCTCTCCATGGAATCAATAATCAGCACAGCTGGACACTGTGTATTGGGTGGGGTTCACTTATGAAGGGGTTTGAAACGCTGTAAGAAGTGTATGTAATTGGGTCATACTGCACGGCAGCACAATAGTGACTATTTTACCAATATGCTTCACATACTAACTAATATGACGTTATATACGGGTATGTAAATTAGTTATACAGTACCGCAGTGCTGACTATTACACCTGCATGATTCACATACTCACTGCTATTACTTTCTATTTTGCCTTCGAAGGATCTCCCACTTTCAGGATTATATCTATACGAGTATGTAATTTAGTAATGCTATACAACACCACCATGCTCCTGATTAAAACAGTGTCATACAGGTGTATGTGTTACTATTATGGTGTTCTAGATCTGTATTACAATATTCATATATAGCACATTAACACAGTACTGAGGATTGAATCAGCATGATTCAGATGCGTGTCCTTATAAGGTTCTAGAGGGATATGTAATTGGTTACTCAGCAACGTAACGCAGTACTCAAGACAATCTAGATACGCATGCAATTGTGCAATATATCACAGCAGCACAGTAATTCAGTTCTTTATCATTATAGTTTTAGTTTTATTGTATAGTAATATTTTATGAGTTGGTGTAATTATGTACATTTGGTTATACAATACAACCATATAGTTCCCATGTGAGGTTTTGCTTAATGTATAGATAATACAAAACCATAATACGATAGTACAGGTCTTACTCATTCCTTAGACCAATGGGTTACTTCTTTCTCACACACCTTCCCTTATCTACGAGTTAGAACAACGGGTTAAGATTCTCTGATCTGTAACACGTGTAAGATCACTTTAGAACACATATGACGTCATACGTCATATATGACGTCAAACCATGGAAACAATGTTTACATGTCATTTAAACGGCGAAAATACACTTTTGTGTTATGTGAGAAAAATAATCTGATGTTCGTTGTCTTTTAAGATCACATGTTCCTAAACTCACCAAGAAAATGGAGCCGTTGGAGAAAAGGCGTTTCAGTTTACGTTTTGTATGACCTGGCGAGGGTTCGAATCCAACTACATGTATAACCAAAAAAAAAAAAATGTTTTTCTGTTGTTTTTTTTAGTTTTTTCTTATTTCTATAATTCTATTGATGATTTTTCCGTTATTCCATCAACATATACATATTTACTTTTTTTCCTTTTTTCTTATTTATAAAATTCTATTTGTGATTGTGCCGTTATTCCAACAACATATGCATATTTACAGAAAATTGAAATACATGTACTTACATTGTTAAGGATCATTATGCCTTAGAAACGGCTAGTATTATCACTAACCTAAACCTTCTAGATACTACTGTAAGAAACCTAATAGGATGAACTAGCTCACTTGGAAGTGCTTGCTAGATACATAAACCAATGTTTTGACTGGTGTGTTCATGTGCCTTCACGAGGAAACAAGATGAATAAAATGTATTGTTGTTTATATGTGATTTACCAATATGTGCCTAAGATATGATACACATGCTTTAGGTTCATGTCGATTATGTTAATCATAAATGTTTTAGTATGCATTCATTTGTAACCCGAGAGGGTCCATGGTTGGTAAATAAAACCTAATATATATTCTATTCTATTCTAAGAAACCACAGTTTATCCGCACCCCTTTATTACGTCACTAGAGAAGTTTGCTGACTGGATAAATTCTAATTCAAAGAATACTTTTTTTCAAGAACTGCATGTACTTGCAACGATTAAAGCATTATATATCTCCTAAGCGGTGGCGCTTGATATTCATCGTCTTCGTTCTATTTATAACGCACGTACTACTTGATATACACGATAGTTATTTATAGAAACCTATTTACGACCCGGTGCCAAACCTTGTCAAACGACCCCTGTCTGTAGCAAATGTTCGATAAAAAACCTGCTGCAGGTCTCTCCTTGGCTTCCTTTTAGAAGGAAGCCAACTTGTCTAGATATAGCTAAGTTCTAACTAACTACCTGTGCTACTACTGTTATATAACGCCTAAATAGGGTACTACAAACAATATGCATTTCAAAGTTATTGGTTACGGCTACCTGTGCTACTACTGTTATATAACGCTCAACTGCAACAATTCAAACCATTTAACAAGTCATTACTTGTACTAGTTGTGTGACTGTGTCGCTAGTTAGGTTATTCAACACGCAAATACAGCACAGCAAATCATACTCATTTAACAACCAACCACTTTTTGCACTATTTGCGTGACAGTGTTGCTAGTTGGGTTAGTCAACACGCCAATGCAGCACAGCAAACCATACCCCTTTAACAATAAATCACCGTTTGTACTATTTAAGTTACTGCCGTTGTTCAAAACGTACATGCAACACAGTAAGTCATATTCATTTAAGGACATTTTCTAAAGTTTTATGGAAAATTAATTATTTCATAAAATTGCTTGTATATTAGGTAAAGTGTAATGATGAATTCAAAAATAAAAATATATGCCGACGTGTTAATTTTTTTTAAATTGGCAGTTTCTGTAGTAACCGTATGTACCCAAACCCGTCAAAATGGGCTAGGGTTTAAATATAATAAAAGTGAACGAAGAGCATTATAATATAGAAAACAAACATGACTTTACACATGAATTACTGTTTTTTTCTATACTCTCCATGAAAAAGATAGTAATCTGAACATTTGTCTTTACTAAATAAGTTTTTTCATATTTCGTCATTTGACACAAAATGAGAAAATAAACACGTATTCTGCGAATAAATAAAGATATCGATAATTTCTTTCATAGAATTTTCCAATTTTGTATATATTAGCAAAAATGTAAAGGTGAATTCAAAATTTAAAGGAAAAATGTATGTCGACCTGTTAGATGTTTTCCAAAATGGCAGTTTCCATTGTAACCGTATGTGCCAAAACTATCAAAATGACACTTTATATAAATATATATATACTTTTTTGAAATTATACACTAAAAGGTTAAGTTTGACGTTCTACATTTTTTTCAGAAATCTGTGGTTTCCATGGTAAACAATTCACTAATAATACAAAAAGTAGTGAAATTCATAAAAATGAAACATTTTCAAACATACAGAATAACATAATCCTGATTAGTTCACTACATATTACTAGACAGTTTAGAAAGTCTATTTGTGTTTAAATTTGCCTTTAAATATCAACCACCTTGTCAATAAGCCCACTAAAAATGAAACAAGATCTGGTTTTCTTGCATAACTAACGGGGAAAGTATCGGATAGATATTCCTGACTGTGAACATGAACTATAATTTGCATTCAAGAGTTGTCAATGTATGCAATGTACACACATACTGGAAATGGTTACAGATTCGAATCCAATTTCGGGGATAAAAATATGAATACATTTTTCTAATATTCATAAGTGACCCCCAGTGCACAGTGTCCAGCTGTGCTGGTTTTTTATTCCCTGGAGTGCTCCTGTAGTGTATAATGCCACAGAGTCAGCACCCAAAATACACAGAATGGGGTTAATGGGTCATTACTACTTTTTACAAATAAATCATTAAGTTACAGCTACCTGTGTCACCGTTGTTATATATTTCTCCAAAGTGATACGGCTACCTGTGTTACCGCTGTAATATAGTTCTCCAATGTGATACGGCTGCCTGTGCAACCGTTGTGATATAGTTCTCCAATGTGATACGACTCCCTGTGTTATTTCTTTTACCTTTAGATGTCATCAGAATGTCAAACAATTTAGAGATATTCGGTGCCACATCTAGATCAAAACTGTTCGCAAAGGTTATTATAGATCCGTCAAAAGCAGGCTAAAAGTTACATTGTGCTATTGTCTTTTGTGCATAACCATTTCTTTAAATATATTTATGTAGTATTCAAGTGTAATTTGGATAGCATTGTACAGCATTAAAACCTGTCTAAGTCTTGTTCTTGAACCATTTCGCCCCGTATCCGAATCCGTGATAATCTTTGCAAACGGTATGGAATCGGACTAAATATATTGTTTAAGAAAGAAGGCAGACTCAGATCCGACGACTCATACCTTGTGATCACACGTAAACCGCCTGATCATAGTCTACTTTGTTTACATTATATTATTTTATTTTATTTTTATTTTATATTTTTTTGTTGGGGGGGGGGGGGGAGGTTCCGTGGGTGAGTTCATGCATGCGTCAGGCACCTTTGTGTTGAACAGGGAAATGGGTAAAATGCACTTAAATGCTAAGATGGATTTGCAATACTTTTAGTGTCCAAATTCTGGCATATTTCTTTTTGATTATGTCAAATTTATTATAATGAATAATACTAGGCCCAACGAAGACAGTTTTTCCACCGACACAGAAGCCAAAGCAAGAGTCACGAATGAGAGATCATTACATAAAAGTGTTTTGCCAGTCAGTATACAAGACATTAACCCATTTGCTTCCACGATTCCATATATCGGACGTAGGCAAACAGTGTCGACTCTGATCAGACGCCGCATAATGCGTCGTCTGATCAGAGTTTACACTGTTTGCTTATAGGAATTTCAATATAAAACAAATTGAAAATGAAAATTCAGACCAGGCATCCCTTCGATTAAAAGTGGACGACTCCAATATATAAACGTGGAGGAATCCTATGGGCGCAAATGGGTTAACCCTTCTCAAGCTAAATTCATCTCGACTACTAGTCTGTATTTTTCTCTTTTTACATTGCTACTTTTACTTTCAAAGGATCTCCAACTTTCATGATATATTACATTTGCAAAGAGCTGGGAATCAGATGAGACGCCGAGTTACTTGGCATCTCATTAGGGTCCAAACTGTTTAATATCTAGTCAGTAGTTACTCAAAAGCACACAGTAACTCAAAAACACTCAGTAACTCAAAAGCAAAAGTATACAGGACATCAACCATTAACTCTTGGTTCACTAACTGCGACCTGACATGTATTAAAAGACGCTGAGTTATTTGGCATCTCATTAGGGTCCAAACTGTTTAATATCTAGTCAGTAGTTACTCAAAAGCACACAGTAACTCAAAAGCACACAGTAACTCAAAAACACTCAGTAACTCAAAAGCACTCAGTAACTCAAAAGCAAAAGTATACAGGACATTAACCATTAATTCTTGGTCCACTAACTGCGACCTGACATCTATTTACAAAGAGCTGGGATCCAGATCATGATAACTTGGAATCTCATGAGTCAATTGTTTCTCAAACTTGTTTTAACATCCGACAACCTTATTCTGTTTTGCTGGCTTGTGTGACAAACAGTACTTGTCAGTACATTTTATTGAAATTGTTTATACAAAGGTGAGTATTTAAATAGCACATGATATTTGTATGGGACAGCATTATCTTTAGCAGATTACTTAAGGTGGCAATGGCCCTCCAGCACGTGCAATAGGAAAACGGTATTTAATACTTTCAAGTGTCATTTCGTCTTAACCTAGTAAGGTATACAAAAGTATTAATTGGATTTTTTTTCTTAAGCATCGACAGTCCTTTTAGTACCGAAATTTAAACCCCATTTTAGTGTGCAGGTTTTGATTTTTATACTTCAAATACAGTCATCTTTTGAAACAATAGTAATATAACTGGTTAAAGAGGAGGTCCCTACAATGATCGCATATTTTCAATAATTTCATAAAACTTGGTATTTGTTATGCTCTATCATTATTATGAAGGTTCCCAATTTGAACTTATATCGAAAAATGCCCCTGTGATACAAATAAACCGATTTCATCAATACTGATAATTTTTGTTCTACGACACAATATTATCGGTATTTTCCGTTAAATTCTTCCGCGTTTTGCCGATGATCACCCGATCACTCCATTGTTTACTTATAGCTTTCTCGGAAGCGGTCGGAGAATCGCGAATAGGGCGAACAGTTACGAAACTAAAACCCAACCCGAATAAAACTGAAACGTCGGGGAGTAAAACCGGGATCGGCGATATCAAACACATGGATGTTTTGTCATTATAAACGGTAATTGGATGGGGCTTTTTGCGATATACTACTTTTCAGCATATAAACAAATGAGTTTTGTATATTTTAAGTGTTTATGAAACGCGTCAAATGTAGGGACATCCCCTTTAACGAGTAAATTGTATTCATGTCACGGAAATGTGATGAACCTTTCATTTAGGAGTTTTTTTTATTAAAGATCCTTAAAATTCTGCAACATGCTTCGTTTGTTTTGTTCCATGACCAAATGTTGTTGTCAAAATTCTATCACACTTATTCCTCACATTCTTTTTGATGAGTAACTAAACATGTCCAAATGGAAAGCAAAAAACAGATGTTATGTATGTTTGAAAAAATCAACTCCATTAGATATATATCTTCTGAAAACACAAAGACCACCCGAATTGTGTTGTATAATGTGATGACTATATATTTATATCCAATGTAGAGATTTTTGCATGATTAAAATGTTCCACTAAGCTCTTCTGCTTTTCTTGCATTTAAAAATCTGATTTTATTACCAGCTACCCATAAATAACTTATAAGAAATGTCGTACTGGGCTAATGTATAAAATTCCACATGACCTATGTAGTTGAGATTACCGGCATGAAATATGATTAAATGGTGGTATACTGCCTTATCGCATAGTTTTCTACGCACTTTCTCCAATTATCATTCGCCCTAGTTGCTCAAATAAGCCATTCGTCACCAATGTCAGAGAAATGTTGTGTTATATTAAAGGAGAGGGGGTTACACAACTGTTGTGGTATTTCCAGTTCTGTTTCATTAATGGGCAGAGATTGTTGGCTATTCGTAACTACAACAATAAAACACCATTATAGTATCTGTGCTGGCTGCGTCCATTGACACCTTAAATTCGCTTTATGTAAAACAGTTTACATAGGTGTCCGTAACTACGACTGAGTTTGACTCTTTTAAACGTTAAATTACCCATACCCTGTTGTATAATTACATACTTCTTCACTGTGTACAAGTATTTCGCTGTGTAATCACTACTGTGGAGTGCAATGGTTGCACAATCAACTTGTAAATAGTGCAGACCCTGATGAGACAGGTCCTGCAGCAGCTGTCTCATCAGGGTCTTCCCTATTTACAGGTAGGTATATTGACGTGAATAGCAAGCGAATGGTTAATGGTTAAATTTAAAGAATGGAATGTAGCCTATCAGTTTATAACTGCAGCGTGCATGCACTATGAAAGGCTTAACTAGATATCGAATAAAAACTAAAAGCTACACTATGAACCCTCTGATCTGACTCTACACTGTTTGCAAATGGCAGTACATGTGTGTCCCACATTCAAATGGTTGAATACACATAGACATCGTCCTGATATGAGCTTGTATGTAGTATTGTCCAATATTTAGAATGTCATTCTGGGTCATGAGAAGAGATCTTTAACCATTAGAATGCAGGATTTCTTAAGTGGAATACTCTGTCTATTTTACACAGTTGAGTCAATGCAGTGTTGACTGAAACTGCTTGCTAAATCTGTATTTAAATGGCAAACAGCACAGAGCCTGATTAGGGGCTTCAGCGGGTGTCCTCTGATCTTGGTCTACAATGTTTGCAAATATGGAGTAAAGGGTACTCTGTACTGGGTCAACACTGTCTACAAATAACAACCTAAGAAATGTAAAGTTTTGCTAACAGCACTGGCCTAGACCAGAGTCAGTATGATGGCAGTGTCTTTGTCTGATCATAATCCAACGAGCTAAATGGCATTACCACCTATTAACATTTAGCTTGCTGCTGGCAGGAGAGTGATTACCTCTGTAAGCAGTTTGTATCCAGATGAGACGCTGTCAGTGAGTAACGTTACTCCAACTAGTTGATAGTTTGACCGTTACTCAAAATGTTTAACCCATTTGCGCCCAGTGGATTCTTCCATGTTTATATATTGGATTAATCCATGTTTTATCTAAGGCGTCCCTGGCCTAAAGTTTCAATTTCGTTTTGTTTTATATTGAAATTCCTATCAGCAAATAGTGTAGACTCTGATCAGACGCCGCATTATGCGGCGTCTGATCAGTCTACACCGTTTGCCTACGCTCCATATGTGGGATCGTGGTAGCAAATAGGTTAATACTCTGACAGTGCTGTTGAAAAGAAATGCACTATTAATGACCAGTGACAAAAATACCTTTAAATGCTTTTATACGCATAAAAACACATGTGTACGCCTAAGATGACCCGGTTCAGATGTCTATTAGAAAATCTGCTGTATGTACATATAACATTGTCATACGTTACATTAGAGCATCTACCAATACCACAACATACCTCTACATCTGTTATTGTACGCATATTGCTAATGAATACTCATAAGTACAGCTACAGTAGAGTGACGTTGAGATAAGTGTGGTGTTAGGATGTCCGTGAACCGATTTAAATCCCAGTGGTGGTTTTATCACTGACCGTTCCAAGGTGGTACTCTCTTTGACATCCTTGCTTTTAATAAATGTTTTTAAAAGTGTCTTTGTGCCTTTGTGTTCGTGCTTTTGTGCGTGTTTGATATTTTTATTCTCGTGTGTTTGTGTGTTTATGTGTGTGTGTGCGTGTGCGTGTGTGCGTGAGTGCGTACGTGTGTGCGTATGTGCGTATATGTGCGTGTGTGCGTGCATGCGTGCCTGTGTGTGTTTGTGTGTGTGCGCGCACGTGTGTGTGCACGCGCGTGTGCGTGTGTGTGTGTGCGTGTGCATGTGTGCGTGTGCGTGTGCGTGTTTGTGTGTGTGTTTGGATGTGTGTGTGTAGATGTGCTGCTTGCTTTCTGTTGGTGTTTTGGTGTTGGTTGCGTTTTGTTGGTTTCTTTTCCTGCTTGACTTTACTTCTTTTTCATTCAATATTTCGAACTACAATGGACCATAGAAATTACTTCGAGATAGCAAAGATTCAAGTTTTTTAACATTAATTTAGACCTGCACTAAGCCATCACGTGTGTTTCTCGATATGCGCAGAGATACAGTTTTGAACAATTCTGTATAGTAAACTTTGGAAGAACGAAACTTTGAGCTCGAGTTATCTGAGTTCAACTCTACTCAGACATGAAGTCTTACCCTATTCCCTGTTCAGTATTCGTGTTAGAAATAATGACGTCATGAATACGTATAGATAGCAGTCCATTTATAATGAAAACTTTTCAATGATAGTTTTTTCATGAATAAAAACAAAACAAACAGTAGAATCAGAACTATATCATTTCAAAAGCAAACATAGCAGACCCTGATCAGACGGTCCTGTAGTAGGTGTCTGATCTAGGTCTACTCTGTTTGCAAATGCATGGAATTATGTTTATACAAATTAAGGGTTAAACCTTTATTTTGTGGATTTTTTTCTTGTCTGAATAAAATCACGATTCAAGTGCAAACATTGTAGATCCAGATTAGGCAATACGCAGCATCTGATCTCGTTTTGAATTTTATATGAACGTAATATCAGCCCGTAAAATGTACTTACAGCAGTTCTACAGTTCGGCCATGATATTGTTATTGTATTGTGGCATTCATAATTATTTGATATTTAAATCACATCTAGTGTATATTATATACCGAGATTTATTTCAACTTGAACAATAAGTATTTTGTTTGTTTGTTATCAGTAGATCAGATCTACTGCCATGCAGATGATAATTATCAGTTTGAATTTTTCTACTTTAACTTTGTGCATGCTCAGTTATTTTGTCTTTTCTGCCCATCTGTCGTCTGCTACTCGATTGCCATCTGATCAGGGTCTGTCACAAATGTCCTTACCTTAGATTTTTAACCCTTTAAATGCCGTGTGGAATGATCCATCATTGTTTATCGGTGGAGCCTATACAGTAGGAATTTCCAAGAGGATATCGAATGGCGAACAGTGTAGGCGCTAATCAGATTACTACTTTAGGAGCCATCTGATATGGCTCAACAATGGTTACAAATGCCAGTGCACGCATATCCCATATTCGAAAAATTACAGTTTAATAGGCTGTTGTTGGGTAGTCATGCGATATCATTCCTACTGTAGGAGTCATCTGATATGTGTCTACGCGGTTTGCACGCATGCCCCGTATACGAAAAGTTAATCTATTAATGTTTTAATGGGATGAGTTGGGCAGAGTGAAACTCCTCGAAACCGGACGATGCATTCAAGAGTATAAATATTGGTCTTTGATGAAGGTGATAGCTTAATGCAGGGCGTTGGTCGTGCAAACATATCTGCATGACCCTCACCATGCCTCAAACAACCACCTGCCTAAAAGTAGATAACTTTTTTTCTTCTAGAGTTCGGGTTGAGGGTGGGTTTCTTTATGAATATTTGTTAGGATTGCTATCTGTAAACAGTAAAAACTGTTTCAAGTTATCCTTGCAGGCTAAGTGATATTTCATCTGCAACACGTGTCATATGCTTTAATGTTTTAATTAACATTATCTCATCTCTTTATGAAACTATGGTCAGGTTATCAAACAGTTGTGATCCTCATGAGATGTTGAGCTATGTGGTGTCTCATCTGGATAGAACATGTTTACATAGACAATCATGGTATCGCCACTAGCATGCGAAAGCTTAAGTTGAAATGACAAACAGTAAGTGTCTAAGTATGTGGTTCGCCGTGCAGCATGAAAGTGAAACTAGAAGTACATGACCCTTTCTCTAATGAACAGTTATGCATGAATTGAGAACTCTATGAATGTTTATTAACTCAGACATTATAATATAACCTACAATATTTACATGTGACAATATAAGATACATTGGACCTTTCACTATTTCATGGTTCTATATAAGGCACACTGAGCCGTTGGTCTACACTATTTCGTGTGTCTATATAAGGGACACTGGGCCTTTGGTCTACACTATTTCATGTGTCTCTATAAGGGACACTGTGCCTTTGGTCTACACTATTTCATGTGTCTATATAAGAGACACTGTGCATTTGGTCTGCACTATTCCATGTGTCTATATAAGAGGCACTGTGCCTTTGGTCTACACTATTTCATGTGTCTATGTAAGGGACACTGGGCCTTTGGTCTACACTATTTCATGTGTCTATATAAGAGACTCTGGGTCTTTGGTCTACACTATTTCATGTGTCTATATAAGAGGCACTGTGCCTTTGGTCTACACTATTTCATGTGTCTATATAAGGGACACTGGGCCTTTGGTCTACACTATTTCATGTGTCTCTATAAGGGACACTGGGTCTTTGGTCTACACTATTAGCATGTGTCCCTTTCATGAACACTAGATAGTTTGTGTACACTGTTTGTTCGTGTCTCTGCAATGGACACCATATATTTGGTCTTAACAGTTTGCATGTGTCCTAAGAAATGATAGCGGACTGGATCTTTACTGTTTGCATGTGCCCCTTAAATGGATAGTGGACCTTTTTACTGCACTGTTTGCATGTCTCCCAATAAGGTACACTGGGTATTTGGTCTACACTGTTTGCATGCTTCTCCTTAAATGACACCGGGTCTTTAATATACACTGTTTGCATGCGTCCCTTCAAGGAAAACTTGGCCTTTGGTCTACACTGTTTACACACTTGGCCTTTAATCTAAACGGTATGCATGTGTCAATAAAATGTATTGTTTTTAGTCTAAACTGTTTGCATGTGTCTCTATAAGGGACACTAGAGATTTGGTCTAAACTGTTTGCACATGTCCCTATAAAGGATACCGGTCTGGATCTACACACTTTATACGTGTGCCTATAATGGACTCTGGACCTTTTGTCTACACTGCTTGCATGCGTGTGCATAAGGGGCACTGGGTTTTGGTCTACACTGTTTGCACGTGTCCCTTTAAGGGATAGCGGACTAAAATGATCAGTTAAAATGTGTCCCTATTAGGGACACAATGTCTTTGGTTTACACTGTTTGCACGTGACGTGTCCCTGGCATGGATAACAAACAGAATATTCAATTTAAACTTGTCCTTTGGTCTTCTCTGTTTGGATGTTTCCCTAAAAGGAATAGCGGACTGGGTCCCTTTAATGGACACTAGGCATTTGGCCACAATGTTTGCATGTGTCCAAATATACATTTTGTCTTTTTTAAGGGACACCATACATTTGTCTACACAGTTTGCATGTGTCGATAATATGGGCACTTGGCTTTGGACTTACACTGTATGTTTCTCTTGCACGAGCTATAAGGGATACTGGTATACACTGTTTAAATGCATCTACTAGTATAAGGGATACTGGTCTTCTGTGTCTACACTGTTTACATGTTTAAATAAGGTATACCGGACTCTGGGTCTACATAGGTTAAGGGACTCTGGTTTAAGCGTCTACAATGTCTATATGCCATGTACTTTACTATTAGCGGTTGCCAAATTATGGAGCAGTACAAATACACTTGAATACCTGCTATCTGATAGCATGAGCTTTGTGATCTGAGATTATTTAATTGTTTGACTAAATTCTTGAGGTTGTGCTATGAACAGAAGAAAGATTACCAACGCAAAGAGTCGGGGACACAATATGCGCAATATGACATAATTGACGAACCTATCTTTGTTAAAAATACACCAATACCAAAGGTATGAGTGGCAATGAATGGTTTATTATTTGCTAAATGTCTGTGCTATCCAGGCCTAAGAACACATTGAAAAAGCATTATTCGGGTACGAAATAGCCCTGGTCCTTTAACATTGCCGGTGTCAAGCACAGATACAGGTAATTATTATTCAAATTAAGTTTTATAATTCTGACAATGGGCCAACATGTCATTGCAGCATGTACTTCTATCTGCACGAGAGTTGAATCAAACAAGTTAAATTAAGAATTAAGCCTTTGCCTACTAAATGTGACATACTTGACATCTGCAATACTATTTGATCAACATAAAACGCCGTGTTACATTGAGTTTCATAAAGATCCAAGTTGTTTGATAAATTGTCACTTTTTGTTTGATACATTGTCACTTGTTGTTTGATACATTGTCACTCGTTGTTGTTTGATAAATTGTCACTTGTTGTTTGATACATTGTCACTTGTTGTTGTTTGATAAATTGTCACTTGTTGTTTGATATATTGTCACTTGTTGTTTGATACATTGTCAGTTGTTGTTGTTTGATACATTGTCACTCGTTGTTGTTTGATACATTGTCAGTTGTTGTTTGATACATTGTCAGTTGTTGTTTGATACATTGTCAGTTGTTGTTTGATACATTGTCAGTTGTTGTTTGATACATTGTCACTTGTTTGATACATTGTCACTTGTTGTTTGATACATTGTCACTTGTTGTTTGATACATTGTCACTTGTTTGATACATTGTCACATGTTGTTTGATACATTGTCAGTTGTTGTTTGACACATTATCACTTGTTGCTTGATACATTGTACTTGTCAGGTGTCTAGACCCACGTTGTTTGATACATTATCACTTGTTGTTTGATACATTGTCACTTGTTGTTTGATACATTGTCACTTGTTGTTTGATACATTGTCAGTTGTTGTTTGATACATTATCACTTGTTGTTTGATACATTGTCACTTGTCAGGTGTCTAGACCCACGTTGTTTGATACATTATCAATTGTCTCTTAACATTTAGCTTGCTGAGCAAATTATTTTTCAGACTTTTTCACCTATTTCATAGTCAAAATTCAAGCTATAATCAATTTTTCTACCAAAATGCAATTATAGTGTCAAACAGTTGGATCCTGATGAGACGCCGAGTCTGGATCCAAATTGTTTGCATCGGTATTCACTAATCCGTACATAGCAGGCTAAAGGTTAAGGTTCTAATGAATTAAAGGTATGTAAACATTGTAGCAGATCCAAGGTTTGAGTAGACGTCACTTGTATCAGCAGATAGAACGTTAATATACTCGTATATTTCAATTATCCTTGTCTAACATCATCACGTGACTTTCTAATTGAGAGAACCCCTTTTTAGCGCCTCAATGAAATGGAAATCTGGATCCACACAATTTGAATGCCTCTCTCCATACAACGGTTCTGTGTCCATATTGTTTTCATGTGTCCCCCTATGAGGGACGATGGGTTCTGTGTTCTTAATTGTTTGCAAGTGTCCTTATAAGGGACAATAAGCATTTGGTCGACCCAGATTGCATATGTCCCAACAAGAGATACAGAACTCCCGGTTGACGGTTCCAAGGCGGCACTTCATCTTCCCCCTATTGTATGTTTGTTTTTATCTTTGTGCGTCTCTTGATGTTTTTATAGTTATGTACATTTGCTGTTTCCTTGTGTTGCTATTCGGGCGACTGTTTGTTCTGTATGTGGTGTTTCCTGCATGACTCATTTTAGTACTTTTATATGTATCTCTATAACAGAATATTGGTTCTGGATGTACTACATTTATATGGGACAAAGGGCTTGAGTCTACACTGTTTGCATGTTTCCCATTTAGTGACTAATATCACAGGGTGTATATTATTTGCACCTGTCCTATGCGTAAATGGCCCTGGGACTACATTATTTGCACCTGCCCTATGCGTAAGTGGCTCAGGGACTACATTGTTTGCACCTACCCCATGCGTAAGTGGTCCTTGGACTACATTATATGCACCTACCCTAAGCGTAAGTGGCTCAGGTACTACATTATTTGCACCTGCCCTATACGTAAGTTGCTCAAGGACTACATTGTTTGCACATACCTATGCGTAAGTGACCCTGGGACTACATTGTTTGCACCTACCCCATGCGTAAGTGGCCCTGGGACTACAATGTTTGCACCTACCCTATGCGTAAGTGGCCCTGGGACTACATTGTTTGCACCTGTCCTATGCGTAAGTGGCCCTTGGACTACATTGTTTGCACCTGTTCTATGCGTAAGTGGCCCTGGGACTACATTGTTTGCACTTGCCCTATTCGTAAGTGGCCCTGGGACTACATTTTTTGCACATGCCCTATGCGTAAGTGGCACAGGGACTACATTGTTTGCATCTACCCTATGCGTAAGTACATTGTTTGCATGTGTTCCTACAGGGGAAACTTGGTTCTGGGTTTACACTGTTTATACGTATTCCTGTATGGGACACGGGGATCAGGATCTACATTGTATGTAAATATATCTGTAAGAACAACTGACTCTGAATCTATAGAGTTTATACTGGCCATTGTTTACATGTGTTCCTAATGTTATACTAGAATTTGGATCTACACTGTCTGCGTGTGTTGCTATAAGGGTCATTCGGCTCTAGGTAAACGCTGTAAGCACGGCTTTATATGGGACAGATGACTCAGGGTCTACATTGTTTGCAAATGTTTTCTATAAGGAACATTGATCTGTTGGTTCACAATGTTTGCATTTTCTTCTATAGAGTACTCTTGATTCGCAATGTTTGCATGTGTCTTTTGACATGGGTCTACAGTTTGCATGTGTCCATATTAGACACTGGACTAAAGGGTCAACAATTTGCATGTGTCTCTATTAAGGATTTTGTGATAAAGCTATGCCGTGTTTGCACGTGGGTATGAGTTTATATTTTTTGCATGTGTCCCCATTGAATAGCTCTGGGAATAAATATGTCTACATTGTTTTCATGTGTTTCAATAGGGAATATCAGTCTACGTTGTTTGCATGTGTCCTTATAAGTGACACTGGGCACAGAGTCTATATTGTTTGCATGTGTCCTTATAAGTGACACTGGGCACAGAGTCTACATTGTTTGCATGTGTCCTTATAAGTGACACTGGGCACAGAGTCTACATAGGTGCACGTGTCCCTATAAATGATACTGGACACAGAGTTTACATTGCTTCCATGTGTCCCTATAAGTGACACTGGACACAGAGTTTACATTGTTAACATGATACACTTTAAGGATCACAGGTTAATTGGTCTACATAGTTAACATGAAACTCTATAAGGATCACTGGCAACTGAGTATACACTGTTTGATACGTCTTCTATATAAGAATTACTAAGCTAGTAGTTTAGAAGTTCAGCTGTATTTTGGTGAGTTGGAAAAGTTGTTAAATGCGAGCCTTGGCGAGCATTTAACTACTTTTCTGACGAGCCAAAATACAGCTTAACTTCAAAACTACTAGCGTAGTAATTCTTTTATCATGCAACTCCAAGAAAAATGGAGAAAATGAAGAAAAAGAGAGATCGCTAAAGCAATTTCGCCTTCTGAATGAAAATACATGCAAGTACGAATTACATGACGTCATATTGGCATGCAGGGACGTCATCGACTTTTACAACATAAACAAACTTGATTTAATCCTTTTATATAGACAGATAGTTGAGACAAAGGTGAGAAAATGTGTTACTTTGATGTTTATGTTTAATTATGCCCTTTTCGTCCTTCTGTTGTCCTCCTGTTGGCTGAACCAAACTTGCATTCCAGTCGGATCAGTACACATGCACTATACCTCACAAAATACAGCGTCGACGTGGAAAATATTATGCTAGGAGGAAGTGACTGTATTCGGTGACGTTGCATTATGTATAGGTTAGAGCTTATAAACTGCTGTCTTCGAAAATAAGACGGCCGATAACGCGAGCGAAGCTCTAACCGATTTAGTGATTGCCCTACTTTTCAACAGGCTGAGTTTATAAGCCCCGCCCACTGAGCAATGACAAACTTGTATATAGTCACGTGATTATGGTACATCTAAAACATCATCCGTTTATGCAAAATACCCAGAAAACCCACCAATCAAACAAACGTCGTCTTTGTTAATATTCTCACGTGTTTATGTTTTGAAAATCCTACACAGTGAAACTGATTTCGCGCCTTTTTCTTGTAAACATTGCCATATTTGGCATTGTCACGTAATCAAATATTCCCCGTATATGTGTAAAACAGTTTGGCATAATTTTCTGGAGGCAAAATAATAACAACAATAATGACAACAATCTGTCGTTGACCTGCTCTCTGGCACCGAGCAAGCAGACTTATCTAACGAAGATTTGTAAGCCGAGAAGACCCAGATCAGACAACTCCTATGCTGTCTAATCAGGGTCTACTCGGTTTACACAGATTTAGATCTTCACTGGTACCGAAACCCAAACATTCATTATATTATTATCAGAATATTGAAATAAGAATAATTACAAAATATTACAAGTTTGATTGTTTATGTTTTGTTGAACGGATTACGGTTTCAAATACATGTTTGCGCTTATTTCCTGATTTATTTGCTTATTTACATAAGTCCTTTTTCAATATAATCCTGCTTCAACAGGTGGGATGTTTCGTGACATTCTGCCTCTCAGTTGTTTGCATTACATAGTCTTCCTCTCCACGTTTTACACACGTGTACTTGTGTATACTCGTTCACGTGTCGATAGCATCATAACAGCAACTCGTTCGATTTGTCTAGTAGTGGGCGGAGTTTTGTTGCGCATGTGCACTGGAAGGTTTGTCTTTGAAAGAGTCGATTTTATAAAATTCATGAGGATTAGAGTCTGAAAATTTTCAAAAATGCGGCTCGTTGATTGGATGGAAAAGTAGGGCAATCACTAAAAAAGTACTCTGGACGTGTCTTCTATAAGGGTTAACAGTTTGCATCTCTATATGGGACACTGAGCTCTTGGTATAGACTGTTTGCATATGTCTTCTATATGGGACATTGAGCTCTTGGTATAGACTGTTTGCATATGTCTTCTATATGGGACACTGGACTCTTGGTCTATACTGTTTGCATATGTCTTCTATATGGGACACTGGGCTCTTGGTCTATACTGTTTGCATATGTCTTCTATATGGGACACTGGGCTCTTAGTATAGACGGTTTGCATATGTTTTATATATGGGGACACTGGGCTCTTAGTATAGACGGTTTGCATATGTCTTCTATATGGGAGACTGGGCTCTTAGTATAGGCGGTTTGCATATGTTTTCTATATGGGACACTGGGCTCTTGGTCTAGACTGTTTGTATATGCATTGTATATGGGACACTGGGCTCTTGGTCTAGACTGTTGCCATATGTCTTCTATATGGGACACTGGGCTCTTGGTCTAGACTGTTTGTATATGCATTGTATATGGGACACTGGGCTCTTGGTCTAGACTGTTGCCTATGTATTCTATATGGGACACTGGGCTCTTGGTCTAGACTGTTGCCATATGTCTTCTATATTGGACACTGGGCTCTTGGTCTAGACTGTTGACAAATGTCTTCTATAAGTGATATTGGGCTCTTGGTCTAGACTGTTTGAATATGTCTTCTATAAAGGACACTGGGCACTTGATCTAGACAGTTTGCATCTTTATTTTGAACACTGAAATCTTGGTCTATTATGTTTGCATATGTATTCTATACGAGACTTTGGGCTCTTGGTCAAGACTGTTGCCATATGTCTTCTATATGGGACACTGGGCTCTGGGTCTAGACTGCTTGCATATGTCTTCTATATGGGACACTGGGCCCTGGGTATAGACTGTTACCACATGTCTTCTATAAGGGGCACTAGACTCTTGGTCTAGACTGTTTGCTTCTAAATGGGACACTGGGCTCTTGCTCTAGACAGTTGCCATATGTCTTCTATATGGGACACTGGGCTCTTGGTCTAGACTGTTTGCATATGTTTTCAATAAGGAACACTGGGCTCTTGGTCTAGACTGTTTGCATCTCTATACGTGACACTGGGCTCTTGGTCTAGACTGTTGCCATATGTTTTCTATATGGGACACTGGGCTCTTGGTCTAGACTGTTGCCTATGTATTCTATATGGGACACTGGGCTCTTGGTCTAGACTGTTGCCTATGTATTCTATATGGGACACTGGGCTCTTGGTCTAGATTGTTACCATATGGCTTCTATAAGGTACACTGGGCTCTTGGTCTAGATTGTTATTATATGACTTCTATAAGTGACACTGGGCTTTTGGTCTAGATTGTTACCATATGACTTCTATAAGTGACACTGGGCTTTTGGTCTGGACTGTTTGCATTTGTTTTTTATATGGGACACTGAAATTGTTGTTAAGGCTGTTGCCATATGTCTTCTATATGGGACACTGGACCCTTGGTATAGAATGTATGCATAGAAATTATGTATTCTAAATGGGACAATGGGCTTGTGGTCTAGACTGTTGCCATATGTCTTCTATAACGGACACTGGGCTCTTGGTCTAGACAGTTTGCATCCGTATACTATAAGGGACACTGGACTCTTAGTCTAGACTGTTTGTATATGTCTTTTATAAGGGACACTGGGCTCTTAGTCTAGACTGTTTGCATATATATTCTATATTGGACACTGGGCTCTTGGTCTAGACTGTTGCCATATGTCTTCTATAACGGACACTGGGCTCTTGGTCTAGACAGTTTGCATCCGTATTCTATAAGGGACACTGGACTCTTAGTCTAGACTGTTTGTATATGTCTTTTATAAGGGACACTGGGCTCTTATTCTAGACTGTTTGCATATATATTCTATATTGGACACTGGGCTCTTGGTCTAGACTGTTGCCATATGTCTTCTTATGTGGCTTCGGACTCTTGGTCTAGACTGTTTTAATATGTATTATATATGGGACACTACCCGCAAATGTCATCACTTAAACAGACTTTACTCGAAGGTTGGCCCAGGGAAAGGTCAGACTTCAAACCGGAAATTCGCGAATACTGGAATCACAGAGACGAATTATCCGTCGAGGACAACTTTATTTTCAGAGGTCAAACGTTACTCATTCCACGCGGCTTGCGAAATCACATAATTCAGCAAGTACACTCCAGTCATCCCGGGGTTACAAAAACATTTAACAGGCTGAAAGATAGCTTGTTTTGGCCCGGAATGAGCAAAGAAATTACAGAACACGTGCTATAATACTCAGTTTGCCTCACACAAAGAGCCAATGATTTCGACCGAGTTCCCAGACAGATCGTATCAAAAAGTATCTGTTGACAATTGATTACTACGGTCGCTTCTTTGAAGTTGATTACGAGATCTGCCAGACACGCGATCTGATACAGTTATACGCAATCTACAGGTGCACGTGTCGCGAAACGGAATTGTCGAAACATTTGTAACCGACAATGGTCCTCAATTCAGAAGCCAGGAATTTGCTAATTTTGCAAAAACTTTTCGCAACCGAAAGGAAACGCTCTTTCTGAGAAAGGAGTAGGCATTGCCAAGAAACCCATGAAGAAAGCTAAAGCATCTGGTCAAAGCCCATACTCAGCTTTTCTGGAGTATAGAAATACACCTCTTGAATGCGGATTTACGCATGCACAACTTCTTCTAACTGCAAAGGTTATTGGGACGCATGGGAAAATTTCATTTTCAATTCAGACAAAGGATGGTAGAATATATCGCAGAAATAGGGCAGCTCTGCACAAAACCAATGAAAATGCATCCGACATAATACCCTTCTGCCCAGAAATATTAGCTAGGGATGTAAATCAACCAATTTCCCCTCAATAGCCCCTTCTACCTGACCGCCCGGCAACAACTTTATTCAATGCCCCTTATGTAACACGGTCTGGGAGAATGGTGAAACATAAGTGCTACGACAGCCGTGAATGGACTGTGTAATACGATCAGCACGCAGCCAGTACAATGATGTTAATTGTTTCTGACATTTCAATTTGTTTAATGTTAATGCATGTTTACAATAGAAATTAGAGTTTCAGATAAACTTTCACACTGTAGATATCCCTAATTTTTCACAATACATGTAGTTGATATGTATCAAGGTACCTTAATCAATTCATATATTGATACATTGATTTTCTTTTTTAAAAGAAGGGAGATTGTTTATGATTGTTGAAATAGACTATAACATGCAAATGATTATGTGTACTGGATGCTGGAGCGACTGGGTCCTATACGGACAGTCGCGAATTAAACGTCATCAATACAACACGCTTGTTTTCTTATACTTATTCCTCATTTGAGATAGTATTTAATTTATGGCTTATCAACAGTAACAACTTATATCGCCGACCCAACAACATAACAAAACAGTCTAGACTGTTGCCATATGTCTTCTATAAGGGACATTTGGCTCTTGGTCTAGACTGATTGCATGTCTTCTATATGGGGCACTGGGCTCTTGGTCTAGAATGTTGCCATGTCTTCTATAAGGGACACTGGGCTCTTGGTCTACACTATTTTCATGTGTCTTCTATATGGGACACTGAGCTATGTTCACACAACTACATACCCAAACATGACATAAGTGTGAGGTAAGGACGTCCGTAACCCGGTTTAAACGCCAGTGGTGATTTTGCTACTGACCGTACCAAGGCGGTACTCTCTTTGTCATCCTTACTTTTGTTTGTCTTGTGTCTTTGTACTTGTGCTTTTGTTCAGCTTTTGTATGGAAATCACCCAAGCTTTACAAAGAGTGTAAATAAAGGTATCCCCGCCCGATCTTTCTTCATTAAATGACGATTACACTGAATGAAACTTGATAAAACCTTTATATTGTCCTCTGTCAAAGTTTCGATTGTGCTAAAATGTGCTACAAAACCGTTCACTCTGAAACCGTTTCAATATAAAAACGCATTTGAGTTAGATCTAGGAATTTCTAGGTCTAGGAATTTCGTTTTCTCACATACCTTCCCTTATCCCCGAGTTAGAACAACGGGTTAAGATTTCCTTATCTGTAACACGTGTAAGATCACTTTAGAACATATATGACGTCATACGTCATATATATGACGTCAAACCATAGAAACCGATGTTTATATGTCATTTAAACGGCGAAAATGCACTTTTTGATATGTGAGAAAAAGAATCTGATGCTCGTTGTCTTTTAAGATCACATGTTCCTAGACTCACCAAGAAAATGTTATTAAGCTCACCAAGGCTCGCTTAATGACATTTTCCAAGGCTCGTTTAGGAACATGTGATCTTAAAAGACAACTCGCAACAGATCCTCTATATACAATCTGAACTATCAGGCCAATTTACATGCCAAGAACGCGTGCTATTCATAACCCCGACTATTTAGGGAGTGCACTTAAAGATACATTAACACTTTCCTTCATATAAACGACTTTTCGCGCCATTGAAAACAGAGTAGACCCAGATCAGATAAAAAAGTCTTGGGGAGGGTGCACGGTAGACCCCACTGACTCCCTCCGTCAAATACATTGGATAAATAGCATTGACTAAGTATGTTTTGTCAGGAGAACGACGTTATTTATCGTGGTTATATTGACCGTTCCAAGGTGGCACTGCAGCTTTCATACTATGGTATACATCGGAACGTGTCTTAAGCGGCCATTCTGTCATTCCGTATTGGCGTCTTAGAAAGCATATAGTTGCTTAATGCATAGCAAATGTAATGAAAGTAAGCTACCGCCCGCCTTAGAGACCAGAGACCTGTTCAGGAGCGCGGGCGCTTGATTGAGCGCTTGCCCGAGCAAAGTATCACTGCTGAACGCGATCGAGCGCCCTTTCTAAAATCATGTACATTTTTGTTCTGCGGTCGGGTTCTAGAGCATTAGTTTGTTAATTACGATTGTTTTCTTCCAGTCGGTTGTTTCTGTTACCGTGTTGGTAGCCATCTTGGAAACACAAGCGAATGTCAAAGCGATACACCTCGCGAGTAGGCTAGCTTGCGCAAGCTGGCACTAGGCGGGCGCCCTCGTTCAGAGTCCAAGCGCTCGAAGTGACATCGAGCGCCCACACTCCTGAACAGGCCTCTGTAGTTACATGTACACCTACGGTAAATGTTTATGTCACATCAATACTGTTTATCAGCTAATGTATGAAATGCTGTATAATTCTTTGGACACACAATAAGTTTCTGGACATGCGTATAACATACGGATATACGGACAAGAACAAATCTACATGCTATAAACACCAAACCCATAATACCTTGTTACAATTTGCAGTAAAATTGTAACTGGATCCGTACTAACGGACTGTGGGCTAAATTCAATATGACGGGTTATACTGTGTGAGAAACCATACTATAGTACAACGAAATCATAGCAGCGCTTACATTAACCATATGTGATATAAATGATATCAGCTTAATCTCCGATATGTTTTAAAAGTATTGTGAAAGCCTTAGTTCTACGGTTAAGACGTAACTTAAAGTTAGTGCTTTGGTCCTCAAACTGGATATTTGGTTTTCTGAAGATTTTGTCATCATGTTCAGTTGTATTTGAAGTTGTTTTCTGATATTTGTAGGATAATAAGAAGTGAAAGGTTTACGTTATATATATACATGTTTTACCATTTTAAATGTTCTCATTAATATTCATGAGTATACAAATAAGGCAGTTTAAAACAATAGCTGGAAATAAAAGCACAATGTCTTATCTTCAATTTGATACCAGTTTTATAGGTTTAGGACAAAAACTGGTTGTGGTACGGGCGATTTTGCAGGTATTGGTTATCATTACGAAAACTGGAGGTGTCATTGAAACGGGTAAAATACACATAGCCTAAAATAATTCAAACTGGACTACATTCGCAATTCTGATTCAGTAGACTTTCCTGAACAATTTAGTACCTGTGAAAAGAAGTCTAGGGGATGGGATACACGGTAGACCCCACTGGCTCCCAGAGTATAATAGACTACGGTTTCAGGCTGTACGGTGTGATCCCTCGAATCACTCTCTTGCACTCGTTAAGTATACCTCTGTTGTTACCTCAGAAAGGAGTCTGAAATCACATGACCCCATTGTGCTCGAAATAGCAAAACTAACTCCCGTACAAAATTGAAAGTTTTGTGTGTTTCGTTGACAGTTCAACGAAAGGAAATCAAAAGGCGAAGGCTTTCCAAATAAATTGTGTGCCATTTTGGGTTATAGCAACATTACATGTATAAGCAGTTCGGAATCTTCAAATTGTAGATATTGCTTGCGAAAAATTTAGCAGACATCATTCCAGTTTGTTTGTTTGATTGTCCTAGAATATGACATTGTTTACTGCGTAATATGACAGTCACGCGATGTTGTTCGGCGAAGATGACATTGTCTTCTCCTTTTGGGGGGTATTTATAACATGAACTTCTTTATCCTTTGTCGGGCTTCTTGGAAGGTGACCTTGTCTCTCATTTTTATTGAATAAGTTAAACCATAACATGGCTATTTTTGGACTTCTTGGAAGATGATCTTATTTAATTTTCGATGAATAACCTTTATGTTGTTGTACAGTTAAAATACTGAGAACATGGGTCTATACTTTTCATGTGCCCAATGTCACATAAATGCTGTTATATTTAATTGAGGTTTTCTTTTCGGATCAAATATTTAATGTTTTTCATAATTTAGAATACACTTTCCTTCTGATCGTTATCATCAGATCCAAAGATGCATTGCATATAATCGAGACACGTTACACGCTATCATGAGTGCTTGATGATACAAATTATTTGAATGATGAAAGGATTCGCATTTTGTTCAATGAAATTATTCCTATAATGGACACTGGAGTCTGGGTCTACACTGTTTGCATGTGGCCCTATAATGGACACCGGACTCTGAGTCTACACTGTTTGTATGTGTCCCTATAATGGAGACCGGACTCTGGGTCTACACTGTTTACATGTGGCCCTTTAATGGACACTGGAGTCTGGGTCTACACTGTTTGCATGTGGCCCTATAATGGACACTGGAGTCTGGGTCTACATTGTTTGCATGTGATCCTATAATGGACACCGGACTCTTGGTCTACATGTTTGCATGTGGGCCTATAATGGACACCGGACTCCGGTTCTACACTGTTTGCATGTGGGCCTATAATGGACACCGGACTCTGGGTCTACACTGTTTTAATGTGGCCCTATAATGGACACCGGACTCCGGGTCTATAATGTTTTCATGTGGCTCTATTATTGACACCGGACTCAGGGTCTATACTTTTAATGACACTGGCCCCTGGTTCTACACTAGTGTTACTTGACCAGAGGCCTGTCCAGGAGTGTGGGCGCTCGATGTCACTTCGAGCGTTTGGACTCTGAACGAGGGCGCCCGCCTAGTGCCAGCTAGCGCAAGGTAGCCTATACTCGCGAGGTGTATCGCTTTGACATTCGCTTGTGTTTCCAAGATGGCTACCAACAAGGTAACAGAAGCAACCGACTGGAAGAAAACTATCGTAATTTACAAACTAATGCTACCCGACCGCAGATCAACAATTTACTTGATTATTATAAAGGGCGCTCGATCGCGTTCAGCAGTGATACCTTTGCTCGGGCAAGCGCTCATCAAGCGCCCGCGCTCCTGAACAGGCCTCAGATTAAACTGAGACTCCGTGCATATTCCGTATATATGTGTAAATTCTATATATATATTTCCGAAGATAAACAACGTTCGGGCATTATTGACTATTGACGGTATGTAATTTTGTTCAGTCCCTGTAATTGCTCAGTAGATAAGGATGTTGTATGCGAGAGGCAAGGCAGCGGGTTCTCGCCTCACCTAGGGCAGATTTTTATTCTTCAAAACGTGAGTCCGTTATGTTTTCCTCGTTTTAAGCATGTATTATTCCTGAAACACGATTATCCCACTTTCCATAGAAAGCAAAAAGTGCCATTACTTTCCATTACACGTGTCAGCCATACATTGAAAATGGTACAATGTCGGAAAGAAAGGCTTTGAAACGTTTACGAGCGAAAAAAAGAAACTTGTCGCTACCGTTGCAAGTCATTTTGAGAACGTTCGTGGGAGTAAGGGGGCGTTTTCCGAACGTACAGCCATGACAACCGGGGTGAGCAGAGCCACCGTTTTTGATGGTGCGGAAAGAACTCAGGGAGACGAATGCACTATCGTTCGAAGGAACCATACAAGCCTGAAATGGTCATCAGAAACAGAGTTAAGGAATTTACAACCCGCCATAGTTGCTCAACGCTTTGCATTTTACGCGCGGAAAAAGGAGCTTGAGGATAGTGGAATCACTCTGGTGTACGTAGACGAGACTTGGGTAGAAAGTAGCTATACAGCAAAGAGAAGAGATGTTGGCAGTCGGTGGGCATATCAGGATCGCAGCCGCCTTGTAACCGTGGACAACGGCTAATAGTTGTACATGCCGGATGCTGTTTTGGCTTTATAAATGGGGCTCTTCTCATATTCGTCATCTAGTACAAGTGACACCACTCAGAGATGAATTGAGATACATTTAAGAAGTGGCTAACAGAGCGGCTTCTTCTTAGCGAGTATAGGACCACATGCAAACAGTGTAAACCCAGAGTCCAGTGTCAATTATAGGGACATATGCAAACAGTGTAGACCCAGAGTCCAGTGTCCATTATAGGGCAAAATTAAAACAGTGTATACCCAGAGTTCGGTGTCCATTATAGGGCCACATGCACTAGGCTCTGTATCTAAACGTTTTGCATATGCCACAATTAAGGACACTGAACTATGTCTCTGTACTGTTTGCATGTGTCCATATAAGTTACACTGGGCTATGTCCTCTGGACTGTTTACATGTGTCCATATAAGTTACAATTGGCTATGTCTCTGTACTGTTTGCATGTGTCCATATAAGTTACACTGGACTATGTCTCTGTACTGTTTGCATGTGTCCATATAAGTTACAATGGGCTATGTCTCTACATTGTTTACATGTGCCCATATATAGAAAACTGGACTCTGTGTCTAATTTTTTGCATATGTCCTACAAGGGACACATGACTCTGGGGCTTAATAGTTTAAGGGATACTGGACTTAGAGTCTATATAGTTTGCATGTGTTTCATTATGGTAGGGACACACTGAGCACTGGGCCCACAGTGTGTTCAGTGTATCTGTATAAAGTATCTCTCTCTCTCTCCCCTCTCTCTCTCTATAACAGGGCATTTGGCTCTGAGTCGATATAGTTTGCATGTGTCTCCCTATGAGGGACAGTGAACTCTAGGTCTACCTTGTTTACACGACACCCTATAAGTTACAATGGGTACTTTGTTTACGCAGTTTGCAATTGCCTCCCTATGCGGGACAGTGGACTCTAGGTCTACCTTGTTTGCACGACACCCTATAAGTTACAATTGGTTCTTTGTTTACACAGTTTGTATGTGTCTCCCTATGAGGGACAAATAGCATCAAGCATAGGTTTTGTTAAAGACGGGGGTTTCTATATCCGAGGTTGGTCTGTTCCAGTCGGAAACGAGCTATAGCGAGTTTCCGATAGGATCAAACCAACTGAGGGTATAGAACCCACCGGCTTGAGCAAAACCCATGCTTGATTATTCTTCTCGCTGAAAAAACGAATTTTGTGAAGTACTACTTTACATTGCGTAATAAGACTTCCATATCTAATAGTAACAAACTGCAGCATAACTTTAGGCGTGACACCAAAATGACGTCATTTGTGATGACAACCACAAAGTTACGTTTTGGCGTAAATATAAATGATTGAGAGACTACAAAACAACGTCTTCGGTTAATTAAATAGGCGTTTAAAGTGTTTATATGATAAATAGAATTTCATATTCGTGCTAATTATTTATATTAATTTCAATTCATACGGTTGTTTCCTATAGAAATGATGGTATAATTCTGTAAGAGTTCCTTCCCTTGTATTGATTTTACCTAATCGCGCGTATGTATACACCAGACAAGGGGTGTTCCAGATAAGGATTTCTAGAACGGCTATTTTTAGTAACTCAGCTTATCTAGCACGTCGGAGAAGCGAGAAAAGTGAATCTTAACCCGTTGTTCTAACTCGGAGATAAGGGAAGGTATGTGAGAAAATGAGTTCATGGTCTACTAAGTGTGCAGGTGTTGTTATCAAGGACACATTACCCTGGGTCAGCATTGTTTGTATATGTCCGTATCAGGGACAATGTGTTATGAGACTACACAGTTTGTGTGTGTTGCTATAAAGACAATGGGTTATTGGTCTTGTGTGTGTTCCTATAAGATACATGACTCTGGGTCTACGTTGTATGCATGTGTCTCTATATGATAGCCTGGGTTCTAGATTTACATTGTTTGAATGTGTCCTTTTAATATACATTTGGCAGTGGGTCTACACTGTCTGTCTGTGTCACTGTAAGAACAATGGGCTTAGGGGAAACAATGTTTGTCTGTGTCACTTTTAGAACAATGGGCTCCGGGGATACATTGTATACATTTGTCCCGATATGATAGCCTGGGTTTTAGATTTACATGGTGTGCATGTGTCCTTTTAATAGACATTTCGCGGTGGGTCTACATTATATGTCTGTGTCACTTTTAGAACAATGGGCTCAGGGGATACATTGTTTGTCTGTGTCACTTTTAGAACAATGTGATCAGGGGATAAATTCTTTGCACATGTCCCCTTAAGAGACACTAGACATTAGGTTTACATTTTGTTTTGCACGTATCCCTGTTATAAGTGGTAGTCAATATTCAGACTAACTACATGCTGTTATTTTCAAAAAACACTGTGTTGCACATGTTTATATAGTAAATGAATCCAGTTTGTTTACATTGCTTGAAAAACCTGGAAAGACTTTAAAGAGCCAGTGTCTTAGTCCTGGTTGCGAAATATCCCGAATGTGAACACACAAAGGAACCGTCTGATCATGGTAATACACTGGCTGTTTCACAAATTTGTTTCCAAATGTCATATCAGCGAAACAAATATTGCATACACATTCCTTTTACATGTAATAGAAAACTGAAGAGTGAGTCATAAGACTTCATTGGGCACGCGCGCTTAAATGGGTTAACCCAACAATGTACACATTAAAGTTGTATTTTAAGAACTATAACTACTCAATACAAATGACTACCTCATGATTATTCATGTTAGAAGTTCTTGCAGAAAATGTCGAATTAGATCTATATAATTAATAATGAAACTAATGATCCAAACCCTCGTCTAAATCTACTCTGTTTGCAAAGTGGAATAACATTGTGTATATAATGAAGGGTTAACCCTTTCGCCGCCAATGTCGGATATGTGATTACCTATGCAAACAGTTTGGATCCAGATGAGACGCCGAGAAACGCGGCGTCTCATCAGGATCAAAATTGTTTGTTACTTATTCTATGTTTTTGAAACAAAAATGAAGAATATCAAAACGGAAAATTTGTAGCAGACGACAGAGTTAGCAGACGAGATAGTTTGGCAGCGAAAGGGTTAAACAGTCAAAGAATGGTGCAGATGGGGACTTCTTCAGGAAGTTCAAAATATCTACTACACTGTTGGCATATGTGTACTTTCAAAGAGACTGTGAATGCTAGAAGTGGAATGGCCCATCAGTGTTTAAGCTTATACAGTGAACCCTCATTATACCGGTATACCGGCATTTGTTACAATGGCACCCTCATTATACCGGCATTTGTTACAATGGTACCCTCATTATACCGGCATTTGTTACAATGGTATCCTTATTATACCGGCATTTGTTACAATGGTACCCTCATTATGCTGGCATTTGTTACAATGGTATCCTTATTATACCGGCATTTGTTACAATGGTACCCTCATTATGCTGGCATTTGTTACAATGGTATCCTTATTATGCCGGCATTTGTTACAATGGTACTGTCATTATGCTGGCATTCGTTACAATGCCATTCTCATTATACCGGCAGTCGTTACAATGGCACTCTCGATATACCGGCAGTATGCATTGAAACAAAATTACAGTAAAGTCTTTGAAACAACCACTGAATAAATAGGTGCAATGCCGATAAGACAGGTGATCGCTTAATGCAGAGCAAAAGAAGTGCAATAAGCTCCCAAACGGAGCTTTTTGCACTTCCTGTGTTCTGCATTAAGCGTTTACCTGTTGGTACAAGTTTAAAACTGGTCATATGGTTCCTTTCATATTTAAACGCGTTAAAACGGCAACCTCGTTATACCAGCAAAACATCTGAAAACACACACCTCCGTTGTAAAGAGGGTTCACTGTAGTTCATTCTGAAATGAAAGGTTTATATTTGCTAGACACTCTTGAATGACATACCGTGCAGACGTTTTTTGCAAATGCCAATACACACATGTCCCTATTTCAAAGTGTTGCCCAGTTCAACGTAGGTCTGGAAACCTGATTCTGGAGTGATATATATTAAAAATAATTTAGTTAGAAATCAGTCAATGCAGGAAATATTTTATAGAGTATATAAGACATACAGACATTGTACAAATGAGTGCATGTGTTAGTTTAACCCTTTCCGTCATATAAACACATTTTCAAGTCTTTTCAAACATAGTATACCAATACCAGACGGCCGCAGTAGGAACCGTCAGATCAGGATCGGCTCTGTTTGCCTGTGGAATTATATAAATCGAATTCTACAGTTTGTACCAGTGTCAGAAATCCTGTATAAATTCACAATTATAAGAAATCAGCTAATAATTATTGATGATATCATTAGCCGTATTCGACTGGGTCTGCATCAATAAGCAACTAAAACAGTATCCAGTCGAATTCAATACTAGTTGAGCAACAAAAAAAAATCATGCAACGCGGGCTGAAGACCGTAGAGATTGTTGAGTAACGCAAGGTAAAATTAATAAACTATAATTTGATTGGTTCAATTAAATGGTAAACGGACATTAGCCCAACCGGACGGTAGCCACCCCTTGCACTCCCGCCCCCTGATTTCTCTAAGGGTGGACATTAGCCCATCCGTGTTTTTGTTGTGGGCGGACACTTTTGCGATGGGTGGACATTAGCCCCCTGGTAATATATCGAAGGCGGATATTAGCCAACTCGGACAGTAGACCACTGTAGATTTGCCCACTAATTGCTGGATGCATATTCCCTTAGTAATATGGCCTGTATTTGCAACATTGTAGACTTGGACTAAACGACTCCTGTAGGAGACCTCTGGGTCATTGCTTATAAAAAATTTAGTTGTGTCTGATTTCGTTCTCAAGTTTTTGTCTTAGTCTCAAATCTGACCAATCAAAAGCTTGAGAACTCAAATCTGACCAATCAAAAGCTCGAGAACTAAAATCTGACAAATCAAAAGCTTGAGAACAATCTCAGACTCAGAACATGACCTGCATTGTCATTCAAGATTTTAGCGATTTAGAATTTCCATATTGAACACTCTATAGTTTATATTTTACTTAATCAGATAATCTTTAAACGTTTTTGCAAACAGGATATATCCAGATCAGACGGTTCATTTAGGAGTCTGATCTGATTATTTAGATGCCATTAGAAAATTCAGCTAATTATGTTCATACAGTATTTTTGTAAAGTGTAAGGCATTGATGGTTCATTCGACTTTGAATATTCACCATTTAAAGGACTACATGAAGCCAGATGTTTAATTACTCGGCGCAAACTGATTAACACACAGAATAAACAGAATCACTAAATATGTATCAAAACCTGTTCAAGTCCCAAATATGGAAGATAATTTCATATTTCCTTGAGTATGTTTGCATTGACAATTTCTTATAACCAAAATGGTTAAAATAGCATTGGAGCGTGGGTTTAACATATTTAATCAATGACTCGCTGATTGGACGAATCACAGTCATATACCTTAGTTCTGGCTACTCTGAGTTTGATCCTTACTTCAGATGCTCAGGAAAGAACTTAGTCTCAAACAAAAAAGGTTTATATTTGACTCATATTTGTACTTGTATAACCTTGGGGATTGGTTATCAATTGTCATTTATAAAAACGCAAACTTTAAACCCTTAAAATGAATAGATCTGATGTGTCTGAACAAAACTGTAACTGCTGGGCATTCATATCATAGTTTCTACCCATGAAACCCATAACCAAATAAGGTAAGACTTACATGTGAAACAGACGGAAGTTTCATCAGAAAATATGGGTCAATGTGTAGTAATTCCTTGAAAAACAAACAGCACCATCACAATCTACCCTTATCTAGTTATCCTCGCCCCTACTCCCATACACAAACGGAGTGGATCCAGATGAGTCGCCGTGTAACTCTGCATCTCATCAGGATCCAAACTGTTGACACCCGGCCAGCATTTTTTCAAGAATCAGAAAATGCATCGCATCGAGCAGTCACAATGTTTTGTACCGGGTGGTCATGGTTAAGTATGCAGACATGATGCAAGTCAGATTTATTTAACTTCCTTAACCCATTTGCTCCCACGATCCCATATTTGGGACGTAGGCAAACACTGTAGACTCTGATCAGACGCCGCATAACGCTTTGTGCTGATAGGAATTTCAAAATAAAACAACACGAAATTGAAAATTTAGGCCAGACACCACCTGGACTAATCCAAAATATAAACATGGAAGAATCCACTGGGAGCAAATGGGTAAAGCACTTTGACTACGTATTATTAAGTATCCCCGTAAAACTCCATGAATGCTCAAATTCTGAACTGTCGCAATATTTAGCCTTCTTGTGATTAGTTCAATCTTCTTAAATAACATAAACTTAGTGCCAAACAGTTTGCTTCGATGCTGATTAGACGCCAAGTTACTCGATGTCTGATATGGATCCTGATTAGACCACAAGTTACAGGATGTCTCATATGGATCGAGATTAGATGCCAAGTCACTCCATGTCTCATATGAATTCTGATTAGAGACAAAGTTACTCGATGTCTCATATGAATTCTGATTAGACCTCAAGTTACTCGATGTCTCATATGGATTCTGATTAGAGGCCAAGTTACTCGATGTCTCATATGAATTCTGATTAGAGGCCAAGTTACTCGATGTCTCATATGGATTCTGATTAGAGGCCAAGTTACTAGATGTCTCATATGAATTCTGATTAGATGCCAAGTTACTCGATGTCTCATATGGATTCTGATTAGAGGCCAAGTTACTCGATGTCTCATATTGGATTCTGATTAGAGGCCAAGTTACTCGATGTCTCATATGGATTCTGATTAGACGCCAAGTTACTAGATGTATCATGTGGATTGCCAACCAGGTTGCGCTCTGAATGACAAGGGTACGAGTTGTTTTAAAACAGCAAGTCACACTTACTTTCGTAAAGGATGGTCTGAGCTGAGAGGTTAAGGTTACCCCTCCTATACATATGACACAAGAGGTAGATACTTTCCGTGTATTTCCATGTACACTTAACAAGTAGTCCGCTCTTTACAATGACTCACATCTGCAAACTACTTCACTTACATCTGCAAACCACATGTCTCAATCTGCAAACCACTTGAATCCAGATGAGACGCCGAGTAATTTAGTCTACGATATTAAAAACATGAAACTGTTGTCGCATTCAGCGTTTCTTGTAATGTGTACTTCTTTTCAGCATATAAACAAAAGTTTTATGTAATTGTAATCATTGTGAATGGTTTACCCTTTGTCATATTATGGACGAACCCATTATCATCTTTGCAAACAGTACACAGGCATTTCATGAGGATCCAAACTGGCCGTCACTCTGTTTACGCCTATTAAAGAGTTACGGTACACTAGCTAAATTTCTGTTGACGAATAGTTGCTAAGTGCGCTAAATGTTAAATATGTTATACAGTTTACTCATTAAAATGTTATGCTGCAAATATTCTACAAATATTATGGCATAACAATTACATAATGATTTCATATTAATATTTTATATAACAAACTGCAACAATAACTATATTCTATATGAACTTTCAAAGTTTAATTCAAATAATTATTACTGTAAAATATAGTCTTAGTCTCGCCTTGAAAGTAAATTTTGTCCTGACTGGCTGGTAATTGGAGAGATTAACATAGCAGATTATTACTTGGTGCCACAGATTGATCTACATATAGGCACTATGGAAATTGAATTGTGCAAGCCTGTTACTTATTAGCAGTGGACAGTCATTAGCGCCTAAGCCTTTGAAGTACATGAAATAGATGATTGCTGTCTCACTCACCAAATGTGTTTCAAAACTCTTAGGGTGTCCATATCACCTTGAGAGTATGCTGCACAAACAATTCTTCATGGGGGTTAATTAGTATTAAGCTAAAGATTGCTGTGACCAAGAAATCTGAACGTCTGGTCAAGGAGAGAACGCCGGACAGCCAGCCGGGAAACAATTAGCACCTACCGGGAAAGTCACCCATTTATACCTCAGCAAAATGCAGTTGCATTACACTTGCATTTCTGCTGTAATACTGAATACACCAATAAAGATAGTTTTGATTCTAATATTGGAGTTGTGACTTTTCCAGGTAAGGTTATTTTCTTTCTCTATTTTTGTGAATATCTTGTATTTTTTTTGAAGCAAGACTGTCAGTGCAAAACCTAACACTGTATTTTGAATTTCTGTGCAAATTCTAAATTTAGCAAATCAATTATTTTTAAGTAGCAACTTTGTGCATACTGTCTTGCCTCAATGATACTGAATCATATTGAATATATACTATGTTAATGCCACAAAATTATATCGTATGTGCCAATGTTTCTGTATGAACTTTTCATGATCTGGATCTATAATGTTGGCTGAATTGTGAATACATATGTTAATGAGAACCTGCCATTTATAGCAAACAATTGTATCAGGGTACAAACTGTATTTTATTATCTGGACAGTTATTTCCGTTAACATGATATTTGGATTTGTGGAATATGAATCGAAATGTCATGAGTTGTGGAAACTGTACGTTGATTTGTGGTACATGTATGTTGCAATGATCTGGATGCAAACAGTTATTCCCAGATTAAGTTCTCTTGATACTTTAATCAAAGTGATGGCATTAACTACTGTATAAATTGTGTATGTTTATTTGATGGTCTACATTGTTACAAATTAAGACATTCTGAAGTATTGTGTTAATGAGAATCTGCCATTTATCGCAAACCATGGTATCAGGATACAAACTGTATTTTAGTATCTAGTCAGTTAGTTCGGTGAACATGATATTCGGATTTGTGTAATATGAATCGGAATATCATGAGTCATGTCTACTAAATATCAATGTGTGATATATTACACTTATCTGGATGCAAACAGTTATTTCTAGGACAGATTTTCTCTCGATACTTTAATCTTAATACCGACTTTAATTACCGTATTTAATATAAATACTTAATGTCCTTAAGTACTTGATTATCAATATAGTTGTAGGATGTGGATATACTGTAATAGGTCTGTGCTTCCAGCTCTCACATTAGAATTGAATAGAATAGAACAGTGAAAGACTTTGATGCACTGAGCATCAAAGTGTGCCACTAAAATGTATTGATAGTTTTTAATAGTAAATACAAATAGCAGTAATTGGGTTCAGTTGTCTCTCACAGCCAAGTGAGTTCTACCAAATTAAATTCCCATCTGAGTTATTCCCCTTTGTATTTCTTAAAGCTATTATAAAATAGGAGCTGAAAGCATGACCTCGCATCTACAATATTCTTAAGTTGTATGTTATGTATATGATGTATACATGTAGACACTTGCATTTCTGCTGTAATACTGATTACACCAATAAAGATCGTTTTGATTCTAATATTGGAGTTGTGACTTTTCCAGGGTTACCCTACAGGCGAAATTATAAATACATCAAAAACAATGGAATGGTCACAGTTCTTGGGAATGCGCTTATCTGACATTATAAAATGGTGTTGACCCAGACCATTTTACCGTGTCGGGAACACGCATGTGATCAGAGACCATAACTGGCAGTCCCTGTGCTGCAGTAAGCCCAATTAAGGACTGCCATGTTTCAGCGCTCACACAGTCTATAGTTACAGTAGCATTTCTCTAATACGACCATAAAAATACAGCAGGCATAAATATGGGTCTAAAATGCAGGTGATAAGTTAATGCAGCATAAAAATTATACAGAAACAAACTGACCAACTATCGCTA
Source organism: Azorinus chamasolen (assembly GCA_963576725.1). NCBI lineage: Eukaryota > Metazoa > Mollusca > Bivalvia > Cardiida > Solecurtidae > Azorinus > Azorinus chamasolen. The sequence continues at coordinate 7,599,943 of OY755250.1, read as the reverse complement.
CTGTACTCAATGATTGAGCTGCAAATAGAGTAACTATACAAAAGTAATTAAGAAGACAGACAGAAGACAGACAGAGAGACATACGGACAGGCGGACGGACGGACGGACGGAAGGACGGACAGATCGACAGACAGACAGAGACAGACAGCAGACAGACAGACAGACAACAGACAGACAGGTGTTCTCCTTTACTGTTATCAATCAAGACATACTGTTCATGAACAGACTCAATAAAACCGAGTCTGCAATTTTCTCTTTTTGTGTTGCAATTTTTGCTCTCGGGGGATCACCCCCTTTCAGAATTTATAATCTTCACAACAGCAGGTGTTAAGTGCTTGTGTGGCGGCCGTAAAACGTCGCCCCGTACTTCATTCTCAGTGTTGTTATACCTTCTGATCCTTCGAGATCATGAATTTCAGTACTTCTTGTTCTGAAAATTGAATACCGCTTAAGCCGGTGCTAGGGGGCGTGAGCAGTGTTGCACTTTCAATTATTGTTCATGAACAGACTCAATAAAACCGAGTCTGCAATTTTCTCTTTTTGTGTTGCAATTTTTGCTCTCGGGGGATCACCCCCTTTCAGAATTTATGTTCCATAAAAAAACGGTCTTTGGTAGATGCCAATCATTTTAGTTTGAAGCTGCAGTATTATCGAACACTCTGTCATTGTGCTTAGTCCATCCTATGATCAGTCTTTTAGGTCATCTTGAATGGCATTTGCTGATGGCATTAGGTGCTCTTCTGTACGATAGGGCAAAACTAGAATGTTAAAAAGTCCTAGAATCTGAGATGGTGATAGCCATTTGATTACGCTGGTCCTAACAGTGGATTTAATGGACTTATGATTTAAATGCGATTTTTCTATATAGGTTTTGCAAATAAAAGTATGTTTCAAATGCCTAACTTGAGTATTAGCCGGGAATTTTACTGTCAATGGCATTTCTTCCATAAAGAACACTTTGTAGGACGTTTGATAGTCCCCACTGTGCTACTTGTAGATCCCCAATGTGAGAAACGAAACTGACTGCAAATGAAAGACAAAATTTGGGAAAAAAGTAAGTTCCGTTGTTTAAACTTATACTCCACAGACATAATTTTAACGTTTTTTTTGCAATCAGAGTAGACCATCTAATCAGGGTAGACACAGATCAGACAGATCTTGCATTTACCATCTAATCAGGGTAGACGCAGATCAGTCAGACCCTGCAGGGACCATCTTATTAGAGTAGACACATATCAGACAGATCCACAGAGACCATCTTATCAGGGTAGACACAGATCAGACAAATCTTGCAGGGACCATCTAATCAGGGTAGACACAGATCAGACAGATCCTGCAGAGACCATCTAATCAGGGTAGACAAGGATCAGACAGATCCTGCATAGACCATCTAATCAGGGTAGACACAGACCAGACAAATCTTGCAGGGACCATCTAATCAGGGTAGACACAGACCAGATAAATATTGCATAGACCATCTAATCAGGATAGACACAGATCAGACAAAATTTGCAGGGACCATATTATCAGGGTAGACACAGATCAGACAAATCTTGCAGGGACCATCTAATCAGGGTAGACACAGATCACACAGATCCTGCATAGACCATCTAATCAGAGTAGACACAGATCAGACAGATCCTGCATAGACCATCTAATCAGGGTAGACACAGACCCGACAAATCTTGCAGGGACCATCTAATCAGGGTAGACACAGACCAGACAAATCTTGCAGGAACCATCTAATCAGGGTCGGCTCTGTTTCTGATATGTCTGATTCTGCAGTTTCTCTCACAGTAGAAAATTCATATTTCGAAGAAAATCTATTTGGTTTCTAGACAAGTAGCTTTTAATTAAAACAATTTGATCACCAATAAGACAGCGATGTATTTGACGTTTCATCTAGATCAATTATACTAAATTAATAAATGTATTTAGCTAGATTCCTGATAAATGTTACAGTTAGCTACTATTTCAAAATCCCCATGCCAAGACACCGTGATAATTAAATGTAAGTATAGTTTGACAAGGACAACTATCAAGGAAAACTATCATATATCACGAGAACTTTAACACGCTTATGGATGCGTAAACAATAATAATATCAACATACAGATATAGCACTGTGTAATGCAACCAGAGCAAAGTCTGTTTCAAGCTCAAGAAATATTCTAAAGGATAAATCAGTAGCATGCACGAAGCATGTAATATTACATTTAGACAACAACATACTTATATAAGGGCTGCAAACGTCAGAATATGCTGATTCTTGGATGCATGAGGCCAGTTTACACGAAACAGAAGGTTGAGTATCTTGAAATACCATAAATATAAGTATGTATTTGCATAATGGATAATTGCATCTGTAAATAATTGTCATTGGCTTCAGTAATGAAGCATAATTCTTATTTCCACTGTCTTTAAATCTACCATTAAATTGAAGAACAGGTTGGATACTGATTATTCGATTCCATACTGTTTTCATATGCTATCACGTGTTCGCCGCGAGAGAACAAATAGCCAGGGACCAAGAGATATATGTTCATTCATGTGATTGGGTTACAAATGTAATTATTTTTATACGACTGTAAGATGTTGTCGGCTTAACAAAATGGCACACAGGACGGTTGCACGGTTTGACACCACAACACAACCGGCCCTTGCTTAAAATGAAATCCTAAAGTCAGTAGAATGATAAATGATTCAAGTACTGTCAACGTGTGTTAAAATGTAAGTCAAAGCACGTTTTTTGATGCATTATATTTTCATTCATTAAAATACCGATCACTTGAAAAATAGTCACTGTTGATGAATAAATGAAAGAGTGGCAGAACGTATGAATTCGGGTTCGAGCAATGGAGGATAAGAATTACACAATGATGGTTCGTGGCAAGTGATTTCTTGACAGCCGATTAGGAGCTGCGTCACTTGAGTGATAGGCGTTTGAATGTGAAACTGTCACGATTGAAAATATATGAAAGAAACTGCAACAAAGCAAAACCGCCTCAAATTCACTACCTGTCAGGAAACGAGACCATAATGGAAATTAAAGGAAAAAATCAATTTCTACTTTCACAATAATACCGTTAGCTGTAAGCACATGATGTTCTCTGATTATTTCGCCAATGTACATAGGAAACCGGACAGTATAAGACCAATATTAACGTACGTTGTATGTTATTGTTACATGAGTGTACAGACCGCATATTTGTCAACAAATCCTTGGTGTTGAACTTGAATATTTTAGCACAGTGTAGTGTGGTGGTGGTCACAAACATACGTTACATTTATTGTATAATGGTGTTGTTCTCAAGATATGTTACACACAGTGCATTGTGCTGTTGAATAATACAAGATATTACATTCATTGTATTACAATGTTGAACACACCACTATGTTACATTCATTGTTTTTATGGTGATGAACACGATAATATGTTACATTGTTTCATTATATTATGGTGTTGTACGCAAAATATGTTACACACAGTGTACTGTTGATCACAACAATATGTTAAATCCATTGTATTATGGTGTTTGAACTCAACAGTATGTTATATTTATTGTATTATGGTGTTGAACACAGCATGCTACTTACAATGATGTATAGTGTTGAACACAAGAATATGACATATTTATTGGATGCTGGTGTTGAACACAGCAATATTTTACTCACAGTGCAATGTATAGTGCTCTCATGAATTATTCGAATATCGTTTCTTGCGGTGGGTGTATCATGTTCGCTACCCAATGAACCAAATATTAGCAAATACAATTGCAAACATGTAGGAAATTACCAAATTTGAAAGAAAAAACAACATATTTTCGCCAGAAATAAATTAAACCTGAGCAAAACATTCCAGCTGCGAAACGTCTTGTTGCAGTGACACCAAGGGAGATGAATCTTGATGCCTTCTTATGTTTACGAATCACACTTGGTGTTGGTCCTGTTGGATTGTGTGCTGCCGAACACAGGACTATGTTAAAAGTATGGCATTATGATGCTGAATATACTAGGGATGTCAACGAATATTCGAATATTCGTTTTTTAATCGAATATTCGAACCCTATTTTACCATTCGAATATTCGTTTCAGTTATGTGTATACATTTTTATAAAAAAAAATAAAAAAAAAAAATATATTGATACTGTCGGTGATCTGTTTACTTACAGAAAATGCATCACTGCACAAGTCCTCCCCGCTACCCTGCTGCAGGTGACACCTGTGTTGTCATCAATTAATTAATCCCCTGGGGCCACAGTCTGACGAAGGGAGAATCAACAAACCAGTGATAAACAGCTAACACACTTGCAAACAGTCACCTTTAATTTAGTATACTCCCAATTAATTCGCTGATTGCCGCCATTGTTTGTCAAGTACGGTCTAAAACACTGACCTGCAAACAATGCCAGAGTCGCGAAAATCAAAAATGCCATAAAAAAAACTATCTGTACACTTGTCATATGCAAACAGTGTAGACCCAGATCTTAGCAAACAGAAAATATCCAGATGAGACAACCTATATGAGATTTCTTATCAGGATTTGATCTGTTCGTAATCCTTAATAAATTTGGAAAACAAAGGAAGTGTTAACAATCAAGTCGCTATAAGATTACCTCTTTGCTCGCTGAAGGCGGTAGTGATTATCTGTGCAAACAGTTTGACTCCTAATGAGCTGCCGTATAACGCGGCTTCTCACCAGGAAGAAAACTGTTTGACGACCTCACCTTGCTTTTAAAAGACATTTAGAGTATTCAATTTTAGAACAATTGTACGCGTGACGACAATTATTGCAAACAAAAAAATTACACAGCGTGCAAAGAGTTAAGAAAGTGTTTTTCTTATATTGATTTTGCCTGTGTTGTATATTAAAGAATGAAAATAATACGGTCTTGTACTTTGTACTTTTCCTTTTTCAAAAAAGAATGAAGATTTCAAGGAAATATGGATAGAAAAGATAATAACTTTAATAACAGTAGAACCTGTGGATAACGATCATAATGTAACAGAAATATGGTCTTCAATAAAAGTCTTTGTTTAATGCAGACTGAACGCATTGCAGCTTAAAATTATGATCGCTTAATACAGGTTCTACTGCATATTAAATTATTTCTTTGAAACTTAATGTTGAGTTAAATGGCATTACGACCCAAACAGTTTTAAAACTTACCGACCGGAAACTAATTAAATATCCACCTGAAACGCAAGCGCAGTTGATATGTAGCACAGTTTAACGAATACTTCAAGGTTCAAACAGTTTGGATCCTGTTGAGACTCCGAGCAGGATCCGAACTTTTTGATACCCAGCTCGTAAAATTTCCAAGCGCAGCGCGAGCTAATCGTGGGTATTTAATTAGTTTCGTTTCTGTATGGGCAGCAATTAGGATGTCTTAAATTTATACCAATTGAGCACAGCTATGGGAAAACCATCCATAACGTATTGCAAACAGTGTAGACCCTGGTCAGCAATTTAGCTCATATATCGGTACTCAATTTTACATGACTGGAAATACTAAATAAGAGACGATGGCGATAATTTTTGTTGTCTCTAACCGGAAGTTGGGCGTATCATGTACATAACAGAAAACAAAGCCAAACACTTTAATCAATGGTGAATTTAATGCATTTCCATGATTCACAACATTCATAAGGGGGCAGCGATGGCAAACATATGCAAATCAGAATCAATATAAGAATTTACTTACATAGACATCTAGTAACATGGTAAAACGTACATTAGAAAACTTTCGAAAAATTAGACGCCTATATTCCAGCTCCGACGTAGATTCAATTATACATGATTAAAAAATCTCAGTCACCATGACAGTCACAGGTAAACGAATATTCGAATAGTAATCCTATCGAATATTCGAATACCAAAATCCCTATTCGTTGACATCCTTAGAATATACCAATGTTACACAATGTTGAACATAATTATATGTTACACACAGTGTAGTGTGGCGTTGAACACACCAATATGTTATATTCATTGTATTATGGTGTTTAACATTAATATGTTATTGTAATATAAGTATATGTCACACCTAGTCAGATAGTGTAAACGGACCGAACACGGATTAAATGCACCAGAAATTTATCCGGTGATGTAAGTCGTCCCCACTGCTGCTCAAAGCTCTCGCGATCGGTGTATGGAGCGCATAAAACGCACATTGGACCACATAATTAACAGACATGTGTACAGGAAAATTAACATCCGATCTACGGACATCACAGTAAGTTTAACAGGCAAGTACCGTGTAAAACGAAAATGCAACGCATGAGGAACTGACGTTACGTTCTTCGAACGACGTTGTCCGGAATACCTCCCGTTGACTCATTATTCAGTAGTAGTCCGGTCACGAATCAAGTCCACAGATGCCAACTGGACATGTTCAGGAGAAAGAACGCAAGTGCATAGATACCGCTCATCCAGCAGGTGCCTTTGTTCGTTGGAGTCCGTTCTGAGTTATTTTACATGTCCAAAACTTTCCACCGGACTGAACGGAACTTGCCTGACAGGAAGCGCACACAACCATTGCGAAACGGACAAGAAACGCATACGGACGAAGACGAACGGATTAAAAGTTATGTTTTCTATCGAAAGTCCGCTAATGCTATCCGGTAAGGTGAGACCGATTATATGGTGTTGAAAACCAAAAGTTGTTAAATATATTGTATAATGATTTTGAACAAAACAATAAATTACACAAAGTGTATAGTGGTGTTAAACTATTGTATTATGGTGTTGACTACAACAATATGTTCCATACATTGTATTCTGGTGTTAACACTGACTTTTATGTCGGAAACGAAATGAGCTTGCCGGGCTCATGTATTGTTTATTCCCTGTCATGCTCTTAATGGGTGCACAATTGACGGACTTTCACAGTTATAGGCTATAGTTTACATATTGCCCTATGTTGACCGTGTTTGATGTTGTAGTGGAGTGTTGCAGGGATACCTTTATTAACACTGTTTGTTTAACTAGGGTTGCTCTGAGACAAGTGTGAGATTTACGCCCGTAACTGCGTTAACTCCTCAATGGTAGTTTTGCCGCTGACCGCTCCAAGGTGGTACTCTCTTTGCCATCCTTACTCTTGTTTGTCTTGTGCCCGTTTGTCTTTGAACATGTGCGTTTGTTGTTGTTTGCTTCTCGTACGCGCGTGTACGTGTGTGTGCACGTGCGTGAGCGCACGCGTGCCCTTGTTTGTGTTTGTTTGTGGTTGTATGTGTGTTCCTCACCTAATTTCTATCGGTGTTTAGGTAATGGTTGCGTTTTGTGTTGCTTTACCTACTTAATTATTTCTTACTTGCATAAGAACAGACGGAATAAGAATAAATGTAGAATGTTCAGTGTCAGAAGAACATATGGACATATGAGCAGATATGACATTAGAGCAGATTGTTTTTCACAGTGGGGAGGGGTAATAAAATGTATATCCAGCGTGTCTAAAATGATTAGTTAAGTTGAACATATATGTGTTATGTTATGTATTACTTACTCTATCGATGTTTTAGTGACGGTTGCGTCTTTATGTGTGGCTTTATCTGCTTCACTCTTACTACTTTCTCATGGAATGATTTAACTATGGTTTGGACAGCTGAATTACCTGTTTACTCCTTGTTTATATAAATAGATTAATTTTCATATTGGTATTTGAACACGGGAACAATTAGTTATTTCATAATTTGTAAATACTAAATTATATCGTATCATAAGCAAACAGAAAAAAATCGTCTAGTGTTTATGGGCAGTTATTATACTCCACAGGAGCCGTCTGATCAGGGTCTACTGTGTTTGCAATGTCGTTAAAAGCTAATGTATGGAGTAAAGGGTTAAGAGAATATTTATACGTAAACATATACATGTATATAGCATCTTTTCGCTTTTTACACTGTTTGATTAACTAGGGTATCATACGTATTGCATAATCGTTTAACATTACAATAACAAGGAGCGTACGGTGTTTAATCAGCACTTAGCCAACTAGTTTGCGTCATGTTTGGCAAAGTTTCATACATTCTGGTACCAGATGAAACATTGCCAGCGCGGTGTCTTAGCAGGTTCCAAACTATTTGCAACCCGATCAACAGTTGCTGAGAAAGTTACAAATTTCGGATTAAGCGTAAGTATGAGACGGAAACATGTTGAAGCAGCTGTCACAGTGCAGCTGTTGGATAAGTTTCGCTGCATATTTTCCTTATTGCTTGCGACCCGAGTTGCCATAATTTGCATGAATTTATCTCATATTACATTCTTCGTAAAGGATGGCATTGTGGTAAATATTAATGTCTGTATATTATCCTTGTATCATGACCTCCAATGTCATGTTGTGAATAGAAAGTAATATCCAATCACAATAGCCTTGAGACGACGACGATAACAAACGCAATTTAATACATCGGTTCACATGTTCTCTTTGTAGAACGCAAACATTTATTCAAATTATTTAGTTACTGAAGTCAAAAGATGGATGTTAAAAAACCATATACCAACATTTTCATCATGGCTTTAAGGCTTGGTTTATTGCAACGTGAGCTTTAATGCATGTTAGAGGGTAATGTAATACGAAGCATGCAGGCCATAGTTTGTCTCTTGTTCCACTTTTGCTAGTGATCTACGCTGTTTTCAAAGCATAAGCACTTAAACCTTTCAGTCCCACACATTCTATTTGTCCAAATCAGATGTTTGACACTGGTATAAACCACGGGTTCAACGTCCTGATCAAATCACTCAACCAGGAGCCCTCAGATCTTGGTCAATAATGTGTACAAGCTATAGGACCAGATCTTGGTCAATACTTTTTGCATATGTCTCAGCTATGGCATCCCATCTTGATCTATACTGTGTGCATATGTCTCCGCTATGGCATCAGATTTTGGTCAATACTGTTTGCATATGTCAAAGTCATAGGATCTTGGTCAATACTGTTTGCATTTGTCTCAGCTAAAGCATCAGGTCTTGGTCTATACTGTTTGCAAGTCTCAGCTATGTCATCAGATTTTGGTCTATACTGTTTGCATATATCTCACATGTGGGATCTTGGTATATACTGTTTGCATATGTCTCACCTATGGCATTTTGGTCTATACTGTTTGCATATGTCCAAGCTACAGGATTTTGGTCAATACTGTTTGCATATGTCCAAGCTATGGTATCAGATCTTGGTCTATAATGTTTGCATGTCTCACCTGTGAGATCTTGGTCTATACTGTTTGCATATGTATCACCTATGGCATTTTGGTCTATACTGTTTGCATATGTCCAAGCTACAGGATTTTGGTCAATACTGTTTGCATATGTCCAAGTTATGGTATCAGATGTTGGTCTATACTGTTTGCATGTCTCACCTGTGGGATCTTGGTCTATACTGTTTGCATATGTCTCACCTATAGGATCTTGGTCTGTACTGTTTGCATATGTTCAAGCTATGGGATATTGGTCAATACTGTTTGCATATGTCCATGTCATGGGATCTTGGTCAATACTTTTTGCATATGTCCAAACTATGGCACCAGATCTTGGTCTATACTTTTGGCATAAGTCAAAGATATTGGGTCTCGGTTTATACTGATTTCAAATGTCCAAGCTATGGGATCGGGACAGTTTAATGGTTTAACAGTTTTGTTGAATCATTTGAGTTTATGACCTATCCTATAAAACGTCAAATATCCTACAAAAAGCCAAATTAACAAATTGTGTGAAAATTGCACAATAATGTGCAGGTGTGGTTTCCTCCCTTCAGAATTTACCAATTACAGTGCTCCCTCCATTAACGTCACCTCCCAACAACGGTTCCCTCCCCATAGCGACAACGTGTATTCCCCCCGGAGGATTTTCAAGTAAAACTCCCTCCCGCGAACGATACCTCTCTACAACGGCTAACGACATGTATATTTGTAGCCGGACGGTAACATTTACCCCCCTTCAACGGTACTTCAGCTGAAGCCTGAACGTAATTTTCTGACCACTGACTAAAAGCAACCAAGCATGTGAAAGATGATTGGTCCCAATGACACTAATCTTTCTGTAATTAACGGCCGCCTGTTACCTTTCTAGCTCCGAGCAATAATTCAGTCAACCATAGCTAATCCGTTGTGCGACTCGAGCGACAATTCGTGTGTAAATCCATTATGACACACTGACACCTATATGCTGTTGTGTATGACTGATTAAGAGAATACTGAAATCAATTGAGAAAAACGTTTTCTATATTTATAAAGTACAAGAAATTTTGTCGATTAAATTCGTTTATTTCTCTCTTGTTCCAACGATAACCATAGGCGCGTTCGATTTGTCACTTCTAGAAAAAGATCGTGTGGCAGAAATGAATTTCAACCGAGTTCGGTCATAAACTGACCTTAGAAACTAAAAATTCTTCACGGCAACAGTACTCTTGTCAAATTTGAACATAAATGCGTAATTATTTTTATTCCGTTTTCCTCTAGTTTTCTCAGAAGGAAACGGTGAATAAAATAGAACATGTTCTTCCGAACAATTCTACTCCTGGTGAACCTAATCGCACACGTTCATTTTTCAACTTGCGGATTGCGATTCGTGGACGTAGGGAAACATTTTGTTATGCATTCTAAACAGGTCTGTCTGTCTGTTAATCTGTCTATCTATCTACCTATTTATTAAATCATCAACGCATACATCCATCTGTCAAAAAAGTCTGTGTAGTGTTCCCTCCCAACAACAACACCCTCCGCACAACGGCACTTTTATGTGTTTCCGTAAAGTGTCGTTGTTCGGAGGGAGCACTGTATTCCAATTTCAAAACAGGATCAAGCCGAATATTTGAAGTATAATTATATAGAGTCAGTGAGACAGAGCGTATGCAATATTACCTAAGACTGCACATATTTCCAACATCCGGGATAATACCCGACATAAACAAGTTACCCACCTGTTAACCTTTATCCAGCTATTTGCTAATTTGACTCGCATTTGCAAATAATGTTGGATGCAGAGAGAACAGAACAACACTTCTGTGCATGCCTCCCTACCTGCGTGCCTGCCTACCCGTCCATCTGTCTGTCTGTCTGTTTGTCTTTCTATTATGTCTGTATATCTGTCTGTATGTATGTATGTCTGTCCGCCTGTTTGTCTGTCTGACTGTATGTATGTTTTTATATACGCTTGTCTGTTTGTCAGCCTGCCTACCTGTGTACCTGTGTACCTGTTTGTCTGTATGTCGATCTGTCTACATGTCTACTATGGGGATCTAGAACCAACCTGAGGTAACTAATTTGTTACCCTTTAACACGCAATACTGATCAGAAAGTAACACGTTCACGATGAGCGTGTTATTGAGATCAGGAACCAACCTGTTCACTTTTAGCATGTTTTGGTATCAGGAGCCAAACACAAGAACCAACCCATTTTAGCATGCTGTGGGTTTCAGGAAAACCTCATAATTTTTAACATGCAATAGGGATCAGGAATGAACCCGTTCACGATAAGCATGTTATTGAAATCAGGAACCGACCTTCACATCTAGCATGCAATGTGAATCAGAAACTAACTAGCTCACTCTAAGCATGCAACGGGGATCATGAGCCAGCAATTGTAATTTTAGCATGCAATAGGCGACAGTTGTATTTTAGCAAGCGATAGGGATCAGGAACCAGCAATTGTACTTTTACTATGCAATAGGGATCAAGAGCCAATAACTCTCGTTAACTTTAAGTTTCTCAACCAGAATTTTATGGGGATGTTATCTACAAACTTAGGAAAATTCGGGGTCATATCCATTTGCATGATTTGTTTATAAAACGCATTAAAAAATTTAAAAAGAAAGGTTATGATCCTATTATATTGCAACACACTGCATGTTTGGTTATCGACCCTTTTACAGTCGGTAGCTACGCTTTCCTCTTTGCTTGCGCGATGACAGGCCGAGGATAGTACTCTATGATGGTATACTCTTAAACTTGGATACAGGAGGAGCTTACCAGACTCATGTATTATTTTTTCCCTGTCGTGCCCTAAACGGCTTACCTGCAGGTGCTCTGACTTCAGCAAAGTCATTGAGTACATATTTGACGGATTGTCACAGTTATTATGCTATGTTTTACATGTTGTCCTGTGTTCACCGTCGTCTATGTTGTGGGTAAGTCCAGCGGGGATACCTTTATTTACAATATTTGTAAAGCTAGGTTGAGAGAAGTGTGAGGTTAGGACGTCCGTAAACCGGTTTAAACTCCCAGTGGTGTTTTTGCTGCTGACCGTGCCAAGGCGGTACTCTCTTTGTCATCCTTCCTTTTGTTTGCCTTGCGTCTTTGTGCTTGTGGTTTGTTCATGTTGTGGAACGTTTGTCCCTGTTTCTTGTGTGTCTTTTGGTGTTTTCTGTGTTCATTTCGTGTGTGTGTGCGTTTGGGTGTGTGGTTGTGTGTGTGTGTGTGTCATGCTGTCTATCGGTGTTTTGGTGGTGGTTGCGTCTTGCATGTGGCTTTGCCTGCTTGACTTTACTACTTTTCCATTTAAGCATGCTATAAGGACCAGGACCCAACAGCTCGTTAATTTTAAGCATGTTATACGGACTAGACCAAACAACTCGCTAAATTTCTGCATGCTATACGGAGCAGGGTCCAACAACTCGTTAACGTTTAGCCTGCTATACGGACCAGCACCCAACAACTTGTTCACTTTAAGCAATATATACGGATCAGGAACCAGCAATTATTCTTTTATCATGCAATAGGGATAAAGGGCCAATAACTCTCGTTAACTATAAGCATTCGATACGGACCAGGACCCAACAACTCGCTAACTCAGTTTGTCTGTCTGAAACATGCATGATATATCTAAGCATGTTATCCGGACCAGCACCCAACAAATTCATAAACATGACATTTAGTATATTATGGGGATCAGGATCCAAACCATGCTATGGGTAATACGAACTAAGCAATACATTTTGAGCATGCTTTATGGACCAGGAACCAACACATTATCATTTCGCATACAATGTTGGTCAGGAATATATCCGTTAATTATTAGACTACTGTGTAAATTAGGAACCAACCCTTTTATTGTTAGACTTCTATAGTGATCATGCACCAATCTATTAACTGTTAGATGACTATAGTGATCATGACACAAACCATTAATTCTTAGACTACCATGTAGATCAAGAACCAACCCGCTACTTGTTTGACTACCATGTTGATCAGGAACCAATCCGTTAATATTTAGTATGCAATTGGTATCAGGAACCAGCCTATTAACATTATGCATGTATTTGGGATCATACACATTTAAACTTTAAGCATGCTACAGGGACCAGGAACCAAACGGTTATTTTAGCACGCAATAGGTATCAGGGTCCAACATGTTAAGATAAAGCACTCGATAAGATCAGGAGCCCAATAACTTCTGTTAGTATCAGGAACCAACCTTCCCACCTTTTGCAAGCATTCGGGACCAGAAAACAACCTGTTAATATAAGGTATGCTTTGGGGATCGGGAACCAATGCGTTAAAAGTACAAAAATGAGTCATGCAGGAAACACCACATACAGAACAAACACTCGCCCGAACAGCAACACAAGGAAACAGCAAATGTACATAAGTAGAAAAAACAACAAGAGACGCACAAAGACAAAACAAACATACAATAGGAGGAAGATTGAAGTACCGCCTTGGAACGGTCAGTGACAAAAGTCACTGGGGGGTTAAACCGGTTTATGCGCGCCCAACCTCACACTTATTCCATCCCCATCCTAAAAGACAAACAGTGTAAATAAACGTATCCCCTCTCCGACTAATCTACAACAACCGCGACAGCAAATACAGTGGTAAAGTGCATGTATAACAAAAAACATTTAAGTGAACATACTGTATCCACCTATCGCTAGTGTACTTAATGATTGAGCTGCAAACAGAGTAACTGTAGAAAAGTAATAAAGGGTACGACAAAAATGAAATAGTACAGATATCCGCGTTACTTTTAGCAAGCATTGAGGATTAGGAACAAAGCTGCACACCATTTTCAAGCACTGGTGATAAGGAACATCCAGTCAACCGTTTTCAAGCTATGGATATCGGGAACCAACCTGTAAATATTTAGAATACTATGGATGTCAGAAAACAATCTGTTATTTTTAGAATGCTATTGTGATCGAGAACCAACCATTTAAATTTTAACATGTTGTGAGATCAATAACCAACCCGTTCATGCTGAGCAGGTTGTAGGGTCCAGGAAACAACTGGCTACGTTAGCATTTAGCATGTTTGGTAATCAGCAACCAATTCGAAAACCTGGAACATACTTATTATAATCCAACCCTTCACCTGTTATAATGGTTTTAAGAGATACACTTTTAATCAGCATCAAACCAGTTTCCTTTTATAACGTATTGATACCATTAAGTTCTCATCCGGAATCAACAGGTTGAGTTTTTTAACATGATATACGATTTTTCATGAGGATGCAAGGAGTTAATTTTATAACGTTATAAAGACATTTGAGTTATCCTCAGGATACAGTCCGTGAATTGTAAAACATTTTGAGGACATTGGTGTCTCATCAAGATCCAACCCATTATGTTTTTATCCTGCTATGAGGACTTTCCTGTAGATAAATACATTGAACTTTATCGTTACCTATGTCGCATCAGGATCCAACCCATTATGTTTTTATCCTGCTATGAAGACTTTCCTGTAGATAAATACATTGAACTTTATCGTTGACAATGTCTTATCAGGATCCAAACCTTTTTTACTCTGACAGTTTTTAAACAAAAATAAAGAAAACCAAAAATGTAGCAGACGACAAAGTTTGCAGACAAAATTGTGCAGCGAAAGAGTTAACCATTTGAGAAAATTGTCATCAGGTTTTATAACGCTTTGAGGACATTGGAGTCGTATCATGATCCATTTCAAGAGAGAAATACCGAAAGACACAGCGTGAGAGACGGAGAGAGAGACAGAAACAGATACAAGCAAGGAGACAGAGAAACAGCGAGAGACACATAGAGAGAGCGAAGGAGAAAGAGACAGAGAAAGAGACAGAGACTGAGAGACAAACAGAAAGAGAAACCCATATACAGACATTCAGACAGAGAGACATACAGATAGTCAGACATACATACAGATAGACAGACAGACATACTGACAAAGGACAGAGAAACACAGAAAGAAAGAGAGCGGGATAAACACAGAACTAGGTATGGACATATATATAGAGAGGCAAAGAGACATATGCAGAGAGACAGAGAGGCAGAGAGAAAGAGTGTGAGCGAGCGAGCGAGAGAGATAAACAGGGATAGATAAAGAATGAGACAGACAGACAGACAGACAAAACATAGCGACAGAGACAAATATCGGCGTCGAAAACGATATAATTAGGAAAGTTATGACAGCAACAGGAATTTACAGTTTGATCATCTGACCTTCAACAGTTCGTTATATATTTCACGCACTGATAAGTTTATCATAAACAGGTATGCGAATAATTTGCATTCAACATATTTATGTATGAAGTGTAACAAACATACTATTAAAGTAGTGTCCGCTTTATCATATATCAGCCGATCTGTAAGTATTGTATTAGGACTGGTGAAAAAACATGCAACCAGACCGGGGATCGAACCCTCACTTATAACCTGGATGCTCTACCCGCTGAACTATCCGAACCGCTTACTGTCTTTCAACCAGTACCTGTACCCGGCCTGTCACACTACTCTTCTTTTCCCCTTGAGAATCTTGACTCTCATCATTACATTTCTAGCAATAAAATAATATGCAGCTAAGGGGGTTAATCAATAAACTATGATTACCGGTTGATCTAGCCACATACGTTTCCACGTCTAAGAGATACACCGACTATGTATAAACATTGACATTGTGACTCACTGCGACATATTTTAGTAAACTTTTAAGTAACTGCTTGCTAAGTGTCAACCCACTTGGACCTTGATGAGATGATGATATACTTGGCATAACATCAGGATCCAAACTAGTTGCAAATACGACTGATGTCGTGGTTCTCGGGGGGGAAAAAGGACGAACGTCATAACACTGTTATTGTTTTACTTTCTACAGTAACCACAAACACTTATTTAAGTTAACATCTTGTGTCATACTCTATGATAGTGCTGAGCGTCAACGCTTCAGTTTGCTGCCTTAATCTTTTTATGAGATTCGTCTATTAACCCTGTTTATAATGACGTCATATATACGTTCTTAATAACAACAATACCTTAACAACGTGAGGAATATATGTCCCTCATATAAATGCTTTTTCATGCCTTTGTAAACATATTTGTCCCTGATCAACCAGCTGTTATAGGAGCCGTCTGATCAGGATGTGCTTATATGTTATGGAATTATAAAATATCTGTATGAAACAGCTGTTATAAGAGCCATCTGAACAGGATGCGCTCTGTATGTTTATGGAACTATATAAGACTTGTCTCTACATGTTCTACAAACATAAAATATACTGTATATAGATATATTTCATTATAAGCATTCAGATAATAAATATACTGCATATAGGTATTACAATTATAGACATTCAGATAATAAATATACTGTATATAGATATTACAATTATAGACATTCAGATAATAAATATAATGTATATAGATATTACAATTATAGACGTTCGGATAATAAATATACTGTATATAGATATATGTCATTATGAGCATTCAGATAATAAACATACTGTATATAGATATTACAATTATAGACATTCAGATAATAAATATACTGTATATAGATATTACAATTATAGACATTCAGATAATAAACATACTGTATATAGATATTACAATTATAGACATTCAGATAATAAATATACTGTATACAGATATTACAATTACAGACATTCAGATAATAAATATACTGTATATAGATATACATCATTATAAGCATTCAGATAATAAATATACTGTATATAGATATTACAATTATAGACATTCAGATAATAAATAAATTTGATGTCATTATATCTTACACGGGTATGCAACAGGGAAAGGGTTGATAAAGCTTTATACACGCTAGCTACAACAAAGGCGTTACTCTCGATATAGGCAATGTTAACGAGCAAATGTAAAAGCAAGACTGTTAGTTCGTGAAACAGATAATAGATTATTGCTGCAGCTCTTGCTAGTTGGTAGATACAACAAAGGCGTTACTCTCGATATAGGCAATGTTAACGAATGAAGATAAAGAGTTCGTGAAAGCAGATAATCGGTTATTGCTGTGGCTCTCGCTAGGAGTTTGAACCGCTTAGCCCTTTCCCTCATACAAACGTGTTTTCAAGCTTTTTGCAAACAGAGTAGACCCAGATCAGACGGCTCCTAGAGAAGCCGTCTGATCAGGGTCTACTCTGTTTGCTATTAGAATTTGATATATCTGTTTCTTTACTTTCTAAAATGTCTACAATGTTCCACTTTCAAGAATTCTTTACAACTATTTAATGAATAGTCAATAGGTACTGAAAATTGGCCTAAATATAGAACAGGAAAATGTTTAAACACTCGTATATTTCCGTCGTCCAATCACCGATCCTTCTTCAACCACACAAAGGATATTTTAACCCCGACTGATATTACTATCAGGATCCAACCTGCCGTATTTAAGCATGCAGAGTACTAAACAGTGTCTCATTAGGACCCAAACCCCTCATGTTTAACATGCTACGTAAGATTCAGTGTCCAACCTGTTAAAACACAAAACGCATGGATCAGCATTTCACCAGGATCTAGCATGTTAACCATAACCCTGTCCTTCATATAAACGCCTTTTCACGCATTTATAAACAGAGTAGACCTATGCCAATCAGTTCCTAATTGAACCGTCTGATCAGGATCTGCTATGTTTTCCTACGGAATTATAATATATGTTATCTTAAATTTTCTAGTAATACCAACACTATCCAGTGTTTATACTTCATTATAAAACTTCAGCTGGTAAACTTTAGCATGCTACAGGGGATTTGGTGTCTCGTCAGGATTTAACCCATGAACGTTAGCATGCTACAGGAAATTGAGTGTTTCAACAGAATCCATCCCATAACCTTTAGCATGCTTCTGGCAATCCAGTGTATCATCCGGATCTAACCCGTGACCTTTCGCATGCTACAGGGGATTCATTTTCTCATCAGGATCTAAACTATAATATTTAGAATGCTACAGAAGATTCAGTCTCTCATCAGGATCTAATGTATAACATTTAGCACGTGACAGAGGATTCAGTCTCTCATCAAGATCTAAACTATAACATTTAGAATGCTACAGGGGATTCAGTCTCTCATCAGGATCTAAACTATAACATTTAAAATGCTACAGGGCATTCAGTCTCTCATTAGAATCTAACCCGTGACCTTAAGCATGATAAGGCGATTTAGTCTCTCATCAGGATCTAAACTATAACATTTAATATGCTACAATGGAATTCAGTGGGACATCAGCCTCTCATCAGGATCTAAACTATAACATTTAGAATGCTACAGGGGATCTAGTCTCTTATCAGGATCTAACCCGTGACCTTAAGCATGATACATGATAGCACGTGACAGAGGATTCAGTCTCTCATCAGGATCTAAACTATAACATTTAATATGCTACAGGGAAATTCAGTGGGACATCAGGATCAAGTTCATTAACTCCAGCATGATGCAGGGAATTGGTTGTCTCAAGTGCAGAACTACTCGCGTCCCCTAACACCAGCTAATCAATTTTCAAATATTCAAGCTATAATCAATTTGTCTACCAAAATGCAATCAGGGTGTCAAACACTTTGGATTCTAATGAGACGCCCGAGTTACTCGGCGTCTCATCTGGATCTAAATTGTTAGCATAGGTGTTCACTCATCAGCTCATAGCAGGCTAAAGGTTAAAACGGTTAACCCATTACCTCACAGGCTATGTTTAAATAAAACCTCTTTGAATTAATCTACCGAAAAGGAGCATTAAATAGAGAAAGGGAATTTTTTAGAATTTTGTAGTTTGAAACCATTGCGATAAATAGAGCATTTGCTCCTATAGGAGCAAATGCTCTATTTATCGCAATGGTTTCACAGAGTGACTTTTACAGAGTCGTCAAAAGTCGTCAATATGAGGGAAAGGGTTAATCAAAACAGATATATCCGATGTCTGTAAAGTATATAGTTGTTATACGTTGTCCGAGGGCAATACAGAATTCTCCAATGATGGTACTCTGCGTTCGGCTACATTGGTTTTGCACACACCAGATATGTCACTTCAGTAAACATTCGTTATAGGGAGTATTTAGAAATTATTGTAATGTGAAAAGAGTATTATTTGGTCACATGTAGAATAGTTTTTTCTGTCTATCAATTTGTCTATCACACTTTCGACCACCTGCCATTGGGCTGAAGGGGTAAATAGTAAGTTAATTAAATATAGTTACTAGCTTATTTAGCTGCATACATTACTACATCTAATAGATACACTTTCTATTTATAAACATTCTGCATGACTTATAGCAATATATATCGATCTCGTGTGTGTGAATGAATACGCTGGATCCAATGCAGTCCGCGCTTATAGTATGTTATAAAGTATTATTTATATACTACTGGCGAATTGGTGATAACTTTACATATGGTTTGGATTCAAATCAGAGGCCGAGTAACTACGGGTCTAATTAGGATCAAAACTACCTTACATTTGAGTTATACGTAGTAACTACTGGTCTAATTAGGATCAAAACTACCCTACATTTGAGTTATACGTAACTACGGGTCTAATTAGGATCAAAACTGTCTTATATTTGAGTTATACGTAGTAACTATACTGGTCTAATTAGGATCAAAACTACCTTTTAGGATCAAAACTGCCTTTTATTGGAGTTATACGTAGTAACTATACTGGTCTAATTAGGATCAAAACTACCTTTTAGGATCAAAACTGCCTTTTATTTGAGTTATACGTAGTAACTACGGGTCTAATTAGGATCAAAACTGCCTTATATTTGAGTCATACGTTTGTATAAAATAACAATATAACGAAGCACGTTTTATAAAAAGCACTTCGAGTTGAAATTAAATAAGCACCATAAACACAACGCTAAAAGTACAAAAATGAGTCATGCAGGAAATACCACACTTTCACTTGCTAGTTTGGAATTGAAGCATATTAGCTCTGTGTTATATCTGGATCCAAACAGTTTGGAACTGAAGCGTTTTAACTCTGCGTTATATCTGGATCCAAACAGTTTGGAACTGAAGCATTTTAACTCTGCGTTATATATGCAACCCAACAGTTTGGAACTGAAGCATTTTAGATTGCGTCGGGTATATAAAACATGGGAATATGTGAGCTGAGATTCAAACTGAGACTCAATAAAACCGAGTCTGCAATTTTCTCTTTTTGCATTTCTACTTTGCTTTCGAGGGATCACCCATTTTCCGTATATTAGAACATATTCATTGTTAGGCGGACGATGAACAGCGATAATAGCAAGTAATATTTTGAAAAAACAATTTTAAGTGAATATACTGAGCATGCAGATGATGTTGGATCCACATAACTCAAAGCCATTCTCTGAAGCAAAAAAAAAAACAAACAAAAAAAACAATGACATCATATTGAAATCCCAAAGTGGGAGTTTTTTTCGAACGGAAAATTAGCAATTCCAAAAAAAGAGAATATTCCAGACTCGGTTCTTGTTTAATCTGTTCATCAGTTGTAATTACAAATGCAAAACTTCCCACGCCCCCTAACATCGGCTTAAGCAGTATTAAATTTTCTAAATAAATAACATCGAAACTAATGACCCCAAAGGGCCTGAAAATAAAACACCCTGAAGTACGAGGCGACTTTTTACGCCCGGCACACGAGCATTTGACTTATACTGCTGTGAAGTACATAAATTTCGAAAGTAGGATTTCCTTCGAAAGCAAACGTAACAATGCGAACCCTTTACTCGATATCCACGAGTTGACTGCCGTATAAAATCAGGCATTGGTCCCGATGATACAGCGAGCTAGTATTTGGCGATTTGCAACTTCTAAACACATCACATCTTTAATCCAATTGGTTTTGATTTGGTCTACTGTCGTTATATAAGCAGATTTAATTGGTCTACTGCAGTTATATAAACATATTTTGGTTTGGTATACTGCTGTTTTATAAGCAGATTTTGGTTTTGTCTACTGTAGTTATATAATCAGATTTTGATTTGGTCTACTGTCGTTATATAAGCAGATTTTGGTTTGGTCTACTGCCGTTATATAAGCAGACTTTGGTTTGGTCTACTGTCTTATATAAGCAGATTTTGATAAGAGTACTACTCAATATGGATTCTCACGTGACGATGTGGACAATTGTTTTTTTTAGATCCAAACTACTTTCATAATATATCACTAATTTACTTTTGAAATGCCTTAACTTCACGAAAGATTTATACAAAAGTATGCTATGACTTATACCCATTGGCCGTTTAGAGGGAGATAACAAATACAGCGTATCGATAAACACACGACCTGGCTACATCCCTTTTTATAAATAATGGACAGTAACGTGTAATAACAACGGCTTCATTGATACTAAGAATGCAAATATCTTTTACCCCAAGCAGAAAAATCTTTTACAAACAGGTCAAATGGTAGTTTGATACCAAACACCAAGATTATTCATTAAAAAGGGAAATGATCCTGTATTACTACAACATACTGCATGTTTGGTTGTGAACCCTTTTACAGTTGGCAATCACGCTGGCCTCTTTGCATGTACGCCGACAATAAAGGTTTAGTACTCTATGAAGGCGACCTCTTAAATCCAGAAATGGAAGGAGAACGTCGGATATCTGTACTATTTCATTTTTGTCGTACCCTTTATTACTTTTCTACAGTTACTCTGTTTGCAGCTCAATCATTGAGTACACTAGCGATAGGTGGATACGGTATGTTCAATTAAATGTTTTTTTGTTATACATGCACTTTACCACTGTATTTGCTGTCGCGGTTGTTGTAGATTAGTCGGAGAGGGGATACGTTTATTTACACTGTTTGTCTTTTAGGATGGGGATGGAATAAGGGTGAGGTTGGGCGCCCATAAACCGGTTTAAACCCCCCGATGACTTTTGTCACTGACCGTTCCAAGGCGGTACTTCTATCTTCCTCCTATTGTATGTTTGTTTTGTCTTTGTGCGTTTCTTGTTGTTTTTTCTACCTATGTACATTTGCTGTTTCCTTGTGTTGCTGTTCGGGCGAGTGTTTGTTCTGTATGTGGTGTTTCCTGCATGACTCATTTTTGTACTTTCATCAGGATCTAAACTATAACATTTAGCATGCTACAGGGTATTTAGTCTCTCATCAGGATCTAACCAGTGACCTTAAGCATAATACAGGCGATTTTGTCTCTCATCGGGATCTAAACTATAACATTTGATATGCTACAGGGGAATTCAGTGGGACATCAGGATCCAGTTCATTAACTCCAGCATGATGGAGGAAATTGATTGTCTCAAGTGCAGAACTACTCGCGTCCCCTGACACCAGCTAATCAATTTTCAAATGTTCAAGCTATAATCAATTTGTCTACCAAAATGCAATCAGGGTGTCAAACACTTTGGATTCTAATGAGACGCCCGAGTTACTCGGCGTCTCATCTGGATCTAAATTGTTAGCATAGGTGTTCACTCATCAGCTCATAGCAGGCTAAAGGTTAAAACGGTTAACCCATTACATCACAGGCTATTTTTAAATAAAACCTCTTTGAATCAATCTACCGAAAAGGAGCATTAAATAGAGAAAGGGATTTTTTTAGAATTTTGTAGTTTGAAACCATTGCGATAAATAGTGCATTTGCTCCTATAGGATCAAATGTTCTATTTATCACACTGGTTTCACAGAGTGGCTTTTACAGAGTCGTCAAAAGTCGTCAATATGAGGCAAAGGGTTAATCAAAACAGATAAATGTCTGTAAAGTATTTAGTTGTTATACGTTGTTCGAGGGCAATACAGAATTCTCCAATGATGGTACTCTGCGTTCAGCTACCATTGGTTTTGCACACACCAAATATGTCACTTCAGTAAACATTCATTATAGGGAGTATTTGGGATTTATTGTAATGTGAAAAGAGTATTATTTGGTCACATGTAGAATAGTTTTTCTGTGTATCAATTTGTCTATCACACTTTCGACCACCTGCCATTGGGCTGAAGGGGTAAATAGTAAGTTAATTAAATATAGTTACAAGCTTATTTAGCTGCATACATGTACATCTAATAGATACACTTTCTATTTATAAACATTCTGCATGACTTATAGCAATATATATCTAGCTCGTGTGTGTGAATGAATACGCTAGATCCAATCCAGTCCGAGCTTATAGTATGTGATCAAGTATTATTTATATACTACTGGCGAATTGGTGATAACTTTACATATGGTTTGGATTCAAATGAAAGCCCGAGTAACTAGTACTAACTACGGGTCTAATTAGGATCAAAACTACCTTACATTGGAGTTATACGTAGTAACTACGGGTCTAATTAGGATCATAACTGTCTTATATTTGAGTTATACGTAGTAACTACGGGTCTTATTGGGATCCAATCTACCTTATATTTGAGTTATACGTAACTACGGGTCTAATTAGGATCAAAACTGTCTTATATTTGAGTTATACTTAACTACGGGTCAAATTAGGATCAAAACTGCCTTATATTTGAGTTATACGTAGTAACTAATGGTCTAATTAGGATAAAAAAGCCTTTTAGGATCAAAACTGCCATATATTTGAGTTATACGTAGTAACTACATTTGTATAAAATATCAATATAACGAAGCACTTTTAATAAAAAGCACTTCGAGTTGAAATTAAATAAATATCAAAAACGCAATGCTAACTTTCAATTGCTAGTTTGGAACTGAAGAATTTTAGCTCTGTGTTATATCTGGATCCAAACAGTTTAGAACTGAAGCATTTTAACTCTGCTTTATATTTGGATCCAAACAGTTAGGAACTGAAGCATTTTAACTCTGCGTTATATCTGGATCCAAACAGTTTGGAACTGAAGCATTTTAACTCTGCTTTATATCTGGATCCAAACAGTTAGGAACTGAAGCATTTTAACTCTGCGTTATATCTGCAACCAATCAGTTTGGAACTGAAGCATTTTAACTTTGTGTTATATCTGGATCCATACAGTTTGGAACTGAAGCATTTTAACTCTGTGTTATATTTGGATCCAAACAGTTTGGAACTGAAGCATTTAACTCTGCGTTATATCTGGATCCATACAGTTTGGAACTGAAGCATTTTAACTCTGTGTTATATTTGGATCCAAACAGTTTGAAACTGAAGCATTTTAACTCTGTGTTATATTTGGATCCAAACAGATTGGACCTGAAGCATTTAATTCTGCGTTATATCTGGATCCATACAGTTTGGAACTGAAGCATTTTAACTCTGTGTTATATTTGGATCCAAAAAGTTTGGAACTGAAGCATTTTAACTGCGTTATATCTGCAACCAAACAGTTTGGAACTGAAGCATTTAAACTCTGCGTTATATATGCAACCCAACAGTTTGGAACTGGAGCATTTTAGCTCTGTGTTATATCCGGAACACAACAGTTTGGAACTGAAGCATTTTAACTCTGCGTTATATATGCAACCCAACAGTTTGGAACTGGAGCATTTTAGCTCTGTGTTATATCCGGAACACAACAGTTTGGAACTGAATCATTTTAACTCTGCGTTATATCTGCAACCAAACAGTTTGAAACCGGAGCATTTTAGTTCTGTTTTATATCCGGAACACAACAGTTTGGAACTGAAGCATTTTAACTCTGCGTTATATCTGCAACCCAACAGTTTGGAACTGAAGCATTTTAGTTTGTGTCGGGTATATAAAACATGGACATATGTGAGCTGAGATTCAAACTTAGAACATGTTCATTGTTATGCGGACGATGAACAGCTTAAGCAAGTAATATTTTGAAAAACAATTCTAAGTGAATATACTGATCATGCAGATGATGTTGGATCTACATAACTCAAAGCCATTCTCTGAAGCAAAAAAAACAACAAAAACAATGACATCATATTGAATTCCAAAAATGGGAGTTTTTTCGAAAAGACAATTAGCAATTCAAAACGAGAACATTTCAGACTCGGTTCTTGTTTAATCTGTTCATCAGTAGCAATTACAAATGCAACACTCCCCACGCCCCCCTAACACCGGCTTAAGCATCATTCAATTTTCTAAATAAATAACACACGAGCATTTGACATATGCCGCTGTGAAGTACATAAATTTCGAAAGTAGGATTTCCTTCGAAAGCAAACATAACAATGCGAACCCTTTACTCGATATCCACGAGTTGACTGCCGTATAAAATCAGGCATTGGGTCCCGATGATACGACGAGCTAGTATTTGGCGATTTACAACTTGTATACATATCACAGCTTTAATTCAATTGATTTTTGTTTGGTCTACTGCCGTTATATAATCAGATTTTGGTTTGGTCTACTGTCGTTATATATGTAGATTTTGGTTTGGTTTACTGTAGTTATATAAGCAGATTTTGGTTTGGTCTACTGCTGTTTTATAAGCAGATTTTGGTTTGGTCTACTGCAGTTATATAAGCAGATATTTGTTTTGTCTACTGCAGTTATATAAGCAGATTTTGGTTTGGTCTACTGCCGTTATATAAGTAGATTTTGGTTTTGTCTACTGCAGTTATATAAGCAGATTTTGGTTTGGACTACTGCAGTTAAATAAGCAAATTTTGGTTTAGTCTGCTGTCGTTATATAAGCAGATTTTCTCGCTCCTGGTTAACCTTGATAAGAGTAATACTCAGTATGCATTCTCACGTGACGATGTGGAAAATTGCTTGTTTTAGATCCAAACTACTTTCATAATATATCACAAATTTACTTTTGAAAAGCCTTAACTTCACGAAAGATTTATACAAAAGTATGCTATGACTTATACCCAATGGCCGTTTAGAGGGAGATAACAAATACAGCGTATCGATGAACACACGACCTGGCTACATCCCTTTTTATAAATAATGGACAGTTACGTGTAATAACATCGGCTTCATTGATACTAAGAGTGCAAATACCTTTTAACCCAAGCAGAAAAAATCGTTTACAAATAGGTCAAATGGTAGTTCTGATAGCAAACACCAAGATCATAAACTCAGAGTATAGATTTTACAATCATTGTAATTTATACAGACAAAGCTTCTCTTGGAACATGTATAAAACCGCTTTAATCAGGAATTAATACGTTACCCTGGGTCTAACTAGTCAGCAAAGTACAGCTCAAATTTGCCTAATGCGTATTAACTATGTGTTATTTGCAGAAATAATGGTTCTACACCAATCACGTTGCTGGATAACTAAAACCGTCCATGCTGTTAATAGTAGACTATAGATAACAGTTAATACCTGATTTTGTGATATTAAACATGCAGAAACTCAAACAGGCCATTACTTAATCCTGAATGACTACGGAGGAAAAAAATCTCATCAGGATCCAACATATTTACAGATATCATCCTATGGGTATTTCGTGTGTCATCAGGATCCAATCCGTTTACAGTTATCATGCTAGGGGGTAGTGTCCCATCAGGATCCATCCTGTTAACAGTTAGCATGCTAGGAGGTAGTGTCCCATCAGGATCCATCCTGTTAACAGTTAGCATGCTAGGGGGTAGTGTCCCATCAGGATCCATCCTGTTAACAGTTAGCATGCTAGGGTGTAGTGTTCCATTAGGATCCAGCCTGTTAACAGTTAGCATGCTAGGGGGTAGTGTCCCATCAGGATCCATCCTGTTAACAGTTAGCATGCTAGGGGGTAGTGTCTCATCAGGATCCATCCTGTTAACAGCGAGCATGCTAGGGGGTAGTGTCTCATCAGGATCCACCCTGTTAACAGCGAGCGTGCTTGGGGGTAGTGTCTCATCAGGATCCACCCTGTTAACAGCGAGCATGCTAGGGGGTAGTGTCTCATCAGGATCCATCTTGTTAACAGCGAGCATGCTTGGGGGTAGTGTCTCATCAGGATCCACCCTGTTAACAGTTATCATGCTAGGGGGTAGCGTCTCATCAGGATCCATCCTGTTAACAGTTATCATGCTAGGGGGTAGTGTCTCATCAGGATCCAACCTGTTAACAGTTATCATGCTAGGGGGTAATGTCTCATCAGGATCCACCCTGTTAACAGTTATCATGCTAGGGGGTAGTGTCTCATCAGGATCCAACCTGTTAACAGCGAGCATGCTAGGGGGGTAGTGTCCCATCAGGATCCATCCTTTTAACAGTAAGCATGCTAGGGACAGTGCCCTATCATTACCAAACCTGATAACAGTGAACAGGCTAGATTTTTTAGTGACCCATCAGGATAAAGCCTGTTAACAGTGAACATGCTAGGTTATTTAGTGTCCCATCAGGAGCAAAATTGTTAACAGTATGTAAAAAAGGGATTCGGTGTCCTCAACAGGATCCATCCCGTAAACAGGGTTCGTGTAAACGTATACTTGATTTAAAACCTAGGACATTTCCGGTAATATTTAGAGTCTTGAGGACCCCCTTGCGTCTATATGCCAAGGTTTCAACATGGTACTTCTTACAAATTTGGTATTTGTCGGTATTAAAAGTATATACAAATCACAGAGTCAGTTTCGATTGATTGACTTTGGGCTACTACAATTCTAACAGGACATTTGTCGCTTCTACTTAAACGTGATAAGTGCATCGAACTGTATAGATCCTAACGAGACGATGCGGAACTTCGCTTCCTTTATATGTCCAGAATCGTGTCATAATATTATCACAAATTAACCGCTGGCGTGCAAAGCTTTATACTTTTGTAATAGCCTAAACTCATTGGCTGTATAGAGGGAGATAATAAATACAGCGTATCGATGAACACAGTGCCTAACTACCTCCCTTTTATGAATTAATAGACTGTTGATCGACGTTCAACCTGCAACAATAACAGTGTCATTGATACTAAGACTGCAAATCCATTTTTCACCAAGTTTCGAAATAATCGTATCGTTTACGGAAAGGTCAAGTAGTAAATTTTAGGTAAGCAAACACTACGATGATAAACTTAGAATATAAATTTTACAATCAGTTTTATTCGTGAACTCTGTCCCTGTTCTAATATTATTCCAAATTTCAGTATCTACTGATTATTTATGGGCAACCTAGTTTTGATAAAATATGGAAGGTGGAACAATGTAGCAATTTCTGGTAAAGAAAAAAAATACAATCGATCAAATTGCATTATCCAACAGCACAGACCCTGATCAGACGGCGCCTTTAACCCTTTCGCTGCCAATGCCGGATCTGTGATTACCTATGCAAACAGTTTGGATTCAGATGAGACGCCGAGTAACTCGGCGTCTTATCGGGATCCAAACTGTTTGTTACTGTTACTATGTTTTTGAAACAAAAATGAAGAAAATCAAAAGAATGAAAATTTATAGCAGACGACAAAGTTAGCAGACGACAGAGTTTGGCTGCGAAAGGGTTACATGTAAGAGCCGTCTGATCTGTGTACACTTTGTTTGCATATGCGTGAAAAGCACTGTTTCGCTGTCAATTTCGCATATCTGTGATTGCCTATGAAAAATGTTTGGATCCAGATAAGTTGGAATTCACGCTGTTCTCTTTGCATGTACGCCTACAAGAAAGGTTTAGTACTTTATGAAGGCGACCTCCTAAATCTGGAAACGGAAGGAGGACGTCGGATACTTCTACCTCGGTTTTGTCGCACACTTTATTACTTTTCTACAGTTACTCCGTTTGCAGCTCAATCATTGAGTACAATACCGATAGATTGATTCTTTTTACATACACGTTACCACTGTATTTGCCATCGCGGTTATTGTAGAGTAGTTGGAGAGGGGATATGTTTATTTGCACTGTCATAGATTGGCGCACCCCTGGGTACCCTGCTATTTGATGTCAGCAAGTCAATCAACACAGAGCTTACTCTACATATTTCAGCATCTATCCAATCAGTGTCTGCTCTGTCGGGTTCTAACCAAACTTCTCTTGTTCTTGTGCCATTGCACCAAACATTTCATCTGATAAATATTTGTAACAGTAACGTAAGTGTTACAGTAATCTACGGGCATTTTTTTATTCTTAGCAGTTTCATATGTCAGTAACCGGAAGTGACTCAGAAGTGAATAGTACCATATGTCAGTAACCGGAAGTGACTCAGAAGTGAATAGTTTCATATGTCAGTAACCGGAAGTGACCCAGAAGTGAATAGTTTCATATGGCTACTAGCGTCCCTGAGATATATTTATCCTATGATTTTCATTCTCAGGACCTCAGCATACGCAATGCAAATGTTTCAGTTATAACTGAATAGGAAACCTTTAGGTATTTATATAAACCACCTCCCTGATTGAAAAGCAATTTCAAAACTTTAAAAAAAAATAGATTAAAAGCAGTTAGCAACTTGATGCAATGTACTTCATTCTCAGTGTTGTTATATTTTCTCGTCATTCGGGATCATAAGTTATTAGTTTTTAAAATTGAATACTGCTTAAACGTCGCCCCGTACTTCATTCTCAGTGTTGTTATACCTTCTGATCCTTCGAGATCATGAATTTCAGTATTTCTTGCTCTGAAAATTGAATACCGCTTAAGCCGGTGCTAGGGGGGCGTGAGCAGTGTTGCACTTTCAATTACTGTTCATGAACAGACTTAATAAAACCGAGTCTGCAGTTTTCTCTTTTTTGCTATCGGGGGATCACCTCCCTTCAGATTTTTTAAGCCAGTATTAGATGGCGTGAGTGGTGTTGCACTTTCAATTACTATCCATGAACAGTCTCAATGAGACTGAGTATGCTTTGTTTTTCTTTTTGCATTGCTACTTTTGTTTTCAAGAGATATCCAACATTCAGAAAATCTGTACTTCACAACAGCTTGTTAAGTGCTTGAGTGGCAGCCGTAAAAGGTCGTCACGTACCTCATTCTCAGTGTTGTTATATTTTCTGGTCATTCGGGATCATTTGTTTTGATGTTATTAGTTTTGAAAATTGAATACTGCTTAAGCTGGTGCTAGGGGTGTGAGTGGTGTTGCACTTTTAATTACTCAAAACTTTTGTTACGCTTGTAACGATCGAGAGACGAACTTGGAGAAATTTTACTCTGAAACTTAACCCTTTACTCCATAGACACCTTTCTAAGCTTTTGTCAACATAGTAGACCCAGGGTAGTGTGTTCCACATGTCAGTATAACAACTCAATGTTAATTAATATGCATGATGTCAGTATCTCTTGCCCGAATATTCATGTGGTAAAGGCTTAACCCTTCCCTCGCTATTCGCGTCAATATACCTACCGGTAAATAGTTAAGACCCGGATGAGACAGCTCCTGCAGGAGCTGTCTCATCAGGGTCTGCACTATTTACAAGTTGATTGTGCAGCCAGTGCACTCCACAGCAGTGATTGTACAGCAAAATACTTGTACACAATGAAGATATATGTAATTATTCAACAGGGCATGGGTTAAGAAGGAGAAATGTATTGTAAAATTCATCAAGAGAAGGGTTAATGTAGTGAATGTGTGTATGTTTGAGGTACATGTGGAATGGGATTCATTTCTTTTTAAATTGTTTTCTCTCTCAAAGACAGACATATGTACGCATACATAAGAATGCAAAAAAAAACAACAACAACACTGATTTGTCCCTCACACTCCCCAATATAACCCTTTCAGTGCCAGCATTGTCGTCGTCTGCTGGACGAAAACGGATACGTTTTCGTCTGCTAGACACGTTGTCGTCTGTTGGACACGTTACCGTCGTCTGTTGGACACGTTGTCGACTGCTGGATACGTTGTCGTCTGCTGGATACATTGTCGTCTGTTGGGCGAAAACGGATATGGTGTCGTCTGCTGGACACGTTGTCGTCTGCTAGACACGTTGTCGTCTGCTTCAAGATTTAGAGTGAGCGTTTCGTCCATTCTTTATACATATACTATGATCACTGTTTAGAATGGTCTCTAAGATGCAAATGCCAGTGCATGCGCATGCGCGGTCGCATGCAAAGAAATAAGGGTCATATTCCATGGCTGATATTCTTATTTTAATGACGTCATCAACAATCGAATTTTTGACACTAGTAGACACTGTAGAATCATATCGGTACTGTTTCATGACCAGAGTTCCAGATAGAGCTCCAGATAGAGCTCCAGATAGAGCTCCAGATAAGATGCGTAAATCAAATCAATTTCAGGAACAACTTCTTTATTTCTCCACCAAACTCTACACTGTAAAGAGTGGCCATAATATAGAACTTGGTGGAGAAATAACAGAAATAACCAGAGCAGACCTATATTCTATAGGAGCAGTCTGATCTGGGTCTACTCTGTTTGCAAAGGTATTTATTTTCGTAACTATGATATACAGTGTACCTGTATGGTTATTTAACAACCAGGTTAAGGATATGGTTCGTTTAGTAACCGTCTGATCTGGATCTACTCCGTTTGCAAAGAGGCGAAAATATTTTTATAAAATACAGTAAAACCTCTCTTAACCGGCCGTTAAATTTAGTATGAATATCGGTCTTGGAGACAGGTGGCAGCTTAATGCAGGGTGAAAGTCATGCAGAAAGCTCCTTCTGCATGACTTTCACTCTGCATTAAGCAGCCACCTGCCTAAAAGTATCTAAATGCTTATCTACTAGAATTCCGGTTAAGAGAGGTTATACTGTATCGAATAACATGCATGTGTCTTAACCCTTTTTGCGCCAAATTTCTAATTGTCGTCTGCAATCCAGTGTTTGTTAAAAACGTTCGGTACAATAAGGAAAATGCAAATTTCAAAGGAATAAATCACAGATATAGAAATAGAGAATGAGAGAAAAAGTGAAGTCCCTGAACAGCCGTCGCTTTACAAGGCGGCTTCTGATCTGGGATTGCACTATTTGTCGTGGCGCATTTATGCGACATTGGCGGTGAAAGGGTAAATGATGCAGAGAAACAAAGAAAATATCTCGATCACAGAATTCTATTCATTGCATATGTCGAACAAAGGCTTGTTTAAAAGCTACAAGAATTCTAATAGACGTTGGAAAAACTCATTTTGACCCAAATTCTGAATAATTTGTTAATAGTATAAACGAACGATGCTAGATCAGTTATAATTAGAATGACATTTAAAGGAATATTAGAGGTAATTCGAATGTAAAGACGGGGCCGGATATCAGTGATCCGTAATTAAACGGAGAACAATAGCCAGTCCATTAACGTCGGTACTGGAAATCAATATGCGAATCACGGATGTTTTGATTTCAATTTCACTATTTGATTCTAATCACCATTGACTGTTTCCGAGTCTTTACACCTTGTCCTGTTCTTAATACTTATACCACAACTCTAACCTTGATCTCTCTATCTTAACCCTTATCTCGCTACCTTAACCAATACATGGCTACATGTACTTTACCTTATATGGCTACCTTAACTATTACCTTGCTACGTTAACATTATCTCGTTACCTTAACAATTACCTTGCTACTTTAACATTATCTCGCTACCTTAACCATTACCTTGCTACTTTTACCGTATCGCGCTACCTTAACCATTACCTTGCTACTTTTACCTTATCTCGCTACCTTAACCATTACCTTGCTACTTTTACCGTATCGCGCTACCTTAACCCGTCCCCGCCATTTGCGACCTCACTCAGCTTAGAGGCGGGGAATCTTGGTCGTTAACCAGCTTGAGAAAGGCGTGTGTGTTCAAGACAGACATATTAAAATACCTCAACGTGAATGCACTCTGAATCAGTCTATGTTATCATAGGCTGCGGACTTGAATCGACCTTGTGATTTACAGTTGAATGTCGATATCTTAGATTCGGAAGCTTTGATCCAAATTTGCAATTTTGTAACTAAAGAATAAATGTACTTTAATGAGGTCTCGAATATTTAAAAGTATAAAGAGAGAGATATAGAGAGAGACAGACAGAGAGACAGACAGACAGAGACATAGAGAAAGAGAGAAAGAGACAGAGAGGCATACAGAAACAGACAGAGACAAAGACAGATAGAGACAGAGAGAGCGAGAAAGGCAGAGAGAGAAAGTAAGACAGACAGACTGAGACAGATACACAGAGAGATAGAGACACACACAGACAGATAGAAAATTGGACAGAGAGACACAGAGAGACAGAGGAAGGGAGAGACAGAGTGGGACAGACAGAGACAGACAGAGACAGAGAGACAGACAGAATACATATATACAGACAGACAGACAGACAGACAGACAAACATACAGATATATAGACATACAGACGGATACAGCAGCGCACTTTGCATGACTTCCATCCTGCAATAAGAAGCCACTTTCCTAAAAAGTCGATCTCTTTCCCTCTTTCCCTCTCCCTATCTTTCTCTCTCCCTCTCTATTTCTCGCTCTCTCTCTCCCTCTGTATGTCTGTCTCTCTTTCTGTTTCTATCTCTCTCACTCTCTCTCTGTCTCTGTCTGTGTGTCACCGTTTCTCTATGCCCCTGTCTTTCTCTGTCTGCGTCTGTGTATGTATCTCTGGTCTCTGTCTCTGCCTATATGTATATCTGTCTGTGTGCCTGTCTGTCTGTATGTCTATCTGTCTGTATGCCTGTCTGTCTATCTCTCTGTTATACTTTATCCATTAACAAGATGCGTAATTCTGGATCTTAACCCTTTATAGAGCAGTTACTGTATGCCTGTATGTCTATCTGTCTGTGTGCCTGTCTGTCTGTATGTCTATCTGTCTGTGTGTCTGTCTGTCTATCTCTCTGTTATACTTCATCCATTAACACGATGCGTAATTCTGGATCTTACCCTTTAACGTCTTTGTTAAACCATTGTGATATATAGAGCAGTTGCTTTATTTATCACAATGGTTTCCAAATTGTAAAATTTTAAACAATCCCATTTTTTCCAGTAAATGCTCCATTTCAGTAGGTTGGTCAAAAGAGGCTGGGTCTAAAATTAGCCTTTGAGGTAATGATCTAAAACTAGTCTACGAGGGAATGGTTTAACAGGTGAATGGAACTGGAATGACCCATCCTTATTTAACACTTTCCTTGTTCTATATTTAGTCCAAATTTCAATACCTACTTTATATTTATGAACACGATAGCTATACTGAAATATGGAAGGTTGCACATTGCAGACTGACATTTTATAAATCATTTTATAAATCCATCTATTAAACTCCATTAGCAAACAAAGCAGACCCTGGTCAGACGGCTCTAATATGTAGGAGCCGTCTGATCTGGGTCTACTCAGTTTGCAAATGCGTGAAAATGGCGTTTACATGAAGGAAAGTGTTGACTAAAGAGTCAATTCTCTATAACAGGTTTGCGCTGGTTAGATCATTTGGAATGACAAACAGAGCATACTCTGATCAGAGGGTCCCGCTAGAAGTCTCCGGTCTGTGTCTTCGCTGTTTGCAAATACCAGAGCACTCGGTTCGGGCATCCAAGGGGTTAAAGATCGGTGTTGTCTCAACCTCTTATGAATATTCACGAATATCAACTAGACGAATTTCTATAATTGCAGTTGAACGTATGAGGTTTGGGCCGTTTCAAAATCAGGTCTCTAGCATTATTGGTAGCTTAATGCAGCGTGATGGTCAGGTCTGCATCATTCTTGGTAGCTTAATGCAGTGTGAAGGTCAGATCTGCATCATTATTGGTAGCTTAATGCAGCGTGATGTTCAGATCTGCATTATTATTGGTAGCTTAATGCAGCTTGAAGTTGAGATCTGTATCATTCTTGGTAGCTTAATGCAGCGTGATGGTCAGATCTGCATTATTATTGGTATAGCTTAATGCAGGTCTCTAGCATTATTGGTAGCTTAATGCAGCGTGATGGTCAGATCTGCATCATTATTGGTAGCTTAATGCAGCGTGATGGTCAGATCTGTATCATTCTTGGTAGCTTAATGCAAGCCATGCAGACAGCTCCACTTTCTATACGTCATTCACAATGCATTAACCCATTTACGCCCACAATCCCATATATGGGAAATAGGCAACTAGTGTAGACTCTGATCAGACGCCGCACAATGCGGAGTCAGCGTCTACACTGTTTGCTGATAGGAAATTCAATATACGAGGGGTGTTCCAAAAATAATGTCATCTGTGCTTTATTTCGCGGAAATCGTGCAATTCATGTACAAAACCACCTCGTGTCGATTGAGTGATCACTGGCTCGTGACACAGGTAAACATCTCGTCCACACGTTCTCTTGCCTCGGTAAGTGTACATCGTTTCATAGCCTATTTCGTTAGACTATACACAAAATGACAGGAAAACGAGCTGAAAATGTTCTTGAAATTAGGGCCTATATAAAAGGTAGGTCATTACTCGGCATAAAGGCTGTAGATATTCACCGCGAGGTGTGTGACATTTATGGGGAGGGCCAAATGTCCCACAGGACTGTTTGTAGGTGGGTAGCTAAATTTAGTGCTGGGCAGCAGCAACTGAAAGATGCTGCTCGCCCAGGTCGTCCTGCAACAACTACGACCAAAGGTAACACAGAAAAATCCGAAATATCCTCAAAACTGATGCTCGATTGACCGTAAGACAATTGGCTCGAATGACAAACTTGTCGTTAGCAAGAGTTCATGCAATTTTGAAGAAACACCTAAAAGTTAGAAAGATAAATGCAAGATGGATACCCCATTTGTTAACGGATGAGCAAAAGAAGACGCGTGTAACAATGGCAAAAAAACTTCTCAAAATGTACCCAAAATAAAGTTAAAAGGCTTTTGATAATATAGTCACTGGTGATGAGACCTGGGTGTATTATTTTGAACCAAAGTGGAAGGTTTCCAACCGAATATGGGCCACTAAAAATGCCAGACGCCCAAGTATTGCCAAACGAATACGAACGGTAAAGAAGGTTTTGTATGCTATTTGTTTCACTAATAAGGGTCCAGCTATTCAAATCCCGGTGACAAAAGGCAGAACGGTCACAGGCAAGTTCTATAAAAAACGTTGTTCTGAGAAAATTGAAGAACTACAAAAAAGTAGCCGCCCCAAAACAGGACTTAGGTATGTCCGACTTTTGCATGATAATGCACCCGCTCACAAGACACGTATTGTGACTGACGTTTTTGGAGTCAGAGAAGGTTACCGTCCTTCCGCACCCTCCGTATTTGCCAGAC
Source organism: Azorinus chamasolen (assembly GCA_963576725.1). Classification (NCBI taxonomy): domain Eukaryota; kingdom Metazoa; phylum Mollusca; class Bivalvia; order Cardiida; family Solecurtidae; genus Azorinus; species Azorinus chamasolen. The sequence continues at coordinate 7,563,805 of OY755250.1, read as the reverse complement.
TTGACCCCCTGCGACTGTTTTCTCTTTCCAAAACTTAAATATCATTTATCTGGAAGGAGATACAATTCGAGAAATGCCCTTGGATCTGCTGTTTATCAGTGTCTGATGGGTGTCCCCATTGAAGAGTATGAAAAATGCTTCCAGGCTTAAAAGGTGTATTCTGGCTGGCGGAGAGTATTTTGAAGGGCAGAGCAAATTAAAATGAACAAAAGCACTTCCGCTATATGAGCACCGATGCAAGTGATCCCTTAGATAAAAATTTAAATAATCCAATATATAAGCATGGGAGAATCCACTGGGAGCAAATGGGTTAAGCAGCAACACGCCTAAAAATTTACAATTATTGTATACTACTACCGGTATTTCGATTTACCGCGATTTTTATTAATGGATTTATCGAGGTTTTGTTGTATTCAAATGTGCGTTCATTGCCAAATTTTTAGTTTGCTAAAACTTTTATTTGCCCATTTTCTCTCCTTGTCTTTAGCAAAAATATTACCACAGTGACAACTAGTTTGGATCCTGATTAGACGTCGAGTTTCTCTGTTGTGTTGTCTCTGGATGGAAACTGTTTACATTGGTAATTATAGATGCGGCGTTGGCAGCTATGGGAGGATGAGTGAATACCTATGCAAACAGTTTGGATCCAGATGAGACGTCGAGTAACTCGGCGTCTCATCAGGATTCAAACTGTTTGACATCCGGATTTCTTGTTTGTAGACAGATTGATTAAAGCCTGAATTTTGAAAATGTAGTAGGTGAAAAAATCTGTAAAAATAATTTGCTCAGGTTAAAGGTTAAATATATATATGCGAACAAGGCCAAAGGATCAACCTGTTTGCATAGGTTGATATAGATGAAATATTGACAGTAAAACATACAATCGAACTTCGATATCTCGAACTTCAACGAATCATTCAAATTACAGAAAATCCCGATTATTCGAACACTCGATTATTCGAACACTAAAACACGTATTATTAACCATCTTTAAGACAGGTGACAGCTTAATGCATGGGGAAAGTCATGCAGAAAGCTCCTCTAGGAGCGTTTCTCTCACAATCCATTAATCAACCACCTGCCTAAAAGGGTCTAAATTCTTCTATACTAAAAGTTCGAATAATCTAGATTTTACTGTACAAGATAACAGAGGTTCGAGTCACTCAATTTCTAAAGTTCGCAGCATCATGCAGTTCTAAAGTGATGCAGAAAGCTCCTGTAGGAGCTTTCAGCATTACTTTAGACCTGCATTAAGCAGTTACGTGTGTTTTGTAAATACGCGTGGTGATATATTTTAGAACAATTCTGTATTGTAAATTTTTGAAGGATCGAACTTTTGCTTCGAGTTATTCAGAAGTTGTAGTTATCCGAAGTTATCCGAAGTTATCCGAAGATATCCGAAGTTCAATTGTATATGAATATTACCCAAGGTCTATGTGTTTTCATAGACAATCACAGATGCGACACATAGGTAATCACAGATGCGACACACATATGTAATCACAGATGCGACACATATATAATCACAGATGCGACATATAGGTAATCACAGATGCGACACACATAGGTAATCACAGATGCGACACACATAGGTAATCACAGATGCGACATATATATTATCACAGATGCCACACATATGTAATCACAGATACGACACATGTGTAAATCACAGATGCGACACATACTGGTAATCACAAATGCGACACATAGATAATCACAGATGCGACACATTGACAGGAACATAGTTAAAGAATGTAGCTACAGGATCGACCTTCATGTGACGTAGGAGCCTATATGATCAGTCTGATGTGGGTCTACTCTGTTTGCAAAACCGTTAATAGCGTTTGTTATTGTACCTTTTAGTTTATAGAGCTTTTGATTGGTCAGATTTGAGTTCTCAAGCTTTTCATTGGTCAGATTTGAGCCAAAGGCTCAAATCTGACCAATCAAAAACTTGAGAACGAACTCAAACTCAACTAAAAGTTTCATAAGCATGGACCCTGATCAAGTCTGCTGATTTTCCTCATGAAATAATATAGATCTGATTCTACAGTTTCATATTAAACCACTATCATATTTTCATTATTAATACATGTATTTGCATATTTTTTTATTACATAAATGTTTATTACATAATTTTCTTTATTTATTACATAAATGTTCATTGCATAAATTCTTTATTTATTACATAAATGTTCATTACATAAATTCATTTTATTTTTTTTACATAAATTCCTTTAATTATTACATAAATGTTTTTCAGATGAAAGGTTCACGTACTTAGGAGTAAGACTTATATCTACATTTATTAACCCTTTTCCCTCATCTAAATGTGTTTTCACGCATTTGCAAACAGAGTAGATCCAGATCAGACGACTCCTAGAGGAGCAGTCTGATCAGGGTCTGCTCTGTTTGCTAGTGGAGTTTGAAAAATCTATTTCTTTACTTTCTAAGGTGGCTACAATATTCCACATTCCTTATTTCATTATACATGTAACTATTGTGTCCATGAATATTCAGTAGGTATTGAAATTTGAAATAAATATAGAACAGGGAAAGGTTTAAGTGTTTACATCGGGACAATTTATACTGACCCGGAGATAGATATGCACCATAGATAAATCCTTTGGATGTGCGGAACGCATGCACTGGCCTTTGAAACCAGTGTAGACCCAAATATGCGTGCTTCGAGATGTGCCCTCTCATTAGGGTCTGCACTGTTTGTCTTTCAATATAGGCATTTAATACTGATAGGAATTTATAGTAAATAAAATGACGGTCTATTCCACTCTGATAAATTAACATTGAAAAGGAAACCCTTAACTCCACAGAATCGCTTTTCTACGCAGATTTGCAAACAGTGTAGACCCAGAGCAGACAACTCCTGCAGGCTTGAGTTTATCTTGCACTCCATAGAAATATTTGCCAATAATACACATATCAAACATACTATTTGAGATAATAAATATGCAAAGAGGGTGGGTGTAACTCATAACTATTCATAAACTAAAAGATCAAACGCCTCTTGAATATAACGGACGGATGAATTTACAATGATAAGGCACAGATCCTGTTAGTTTAGTATCCTGTAAGTTTAGGATCTTAACATTTATTCAGCCACCTTAACCCTTATCTCGCCACCTTAACCAAACAGCAGCGGCTAATCACAATCTGACTCTCAATTGCAAACAACGTGTATCAATATGAGACGCCGAGTAACTCGGCGTCTTATTAGGATCCAAACTGTTTGACACTCGGTCGCTAATTTCTAAAAGTATTTATCCAACCGAAATTAGTATTACTTGCACCAAATGTTAATTGGAGCAAACATTGGTTGTTTCAAAGCGGGATAAAGGGTCTATTGCCTATATCATCATTCAGTAACACATCGATTATTCTAACAGTACAGCCTCGATTATTCGAACAGTAGAACCTCGATTATTCGAACAGTACAACCTCGATTGTTCGAATAACCTCGATTATTTGAACATTCAAACACATATCTTTATCGATCTTTAAGACAGACAGCAGCTTAATGAATGGTGAAAGTCATCTGGGAGCTCTCTGAATGGCTTGCAAGCCATTTAGGCCACCATATACCTAAAAGGGTGTAAAATATTTTACACAAACTTTACACAATCTCAATCTAACTGTTTATAGATAATGTTATAATATCAGACTTTAAAGCTTATAGTTCTTACTCTTTCAGAACCGCCGTGAATTCTTTTTTTTTATTATTTTCATAAATTTGGAACTTGTGCCATTTTGAATACTTCCGGTCTGATCAAGATTTTGAGAAACTAGTGGACAAGTTTCAAACAGCTTGAATCATGCTAAACAACCTTGATCCTGTTGAGAGGCAGCAACTTATGTCAAATAGACTGGATCATTTGAATGTCAGAACCTGGTGTCAAACAGTCTGAATCATGGTGAGAGGAAGGTATTGGTGTCAAATAAATTGGGTCTTAGTGAGAGATAGATCCTAGTGTCAGGGAGCTTGGATCATGGTGAGAAGAAGGTATTCGTGTCGGGCAGCTTGGATTCTGGTCAGAGACAGATCCTTGTGTCAAACAGCATGGATCTTGACTAGAGGCAGATAAGTCAGACAGTTTGGACCCTGTTGAGTTGCATGTATTTGTGTCAAACAGCTTGGATCCTGATAAGAGGTAGGTTAATGGTATCAGATAGCTTGGATTCTGATGAGAGACAGATCCCTGTGTCAAACAGTCTGGAATTTTGACTAGAGGCAGATCCTAGCGTAAGACAGCTTGGATTCTGTTGAGAGGCAGGTCTTGGTGTCAAACAGCTTGGATCCTGGTGAGAGACAGGTCTTGGAGTTAGACAGCTTGGATCCTGTTGAGAGGCAGGTCTTGGTGTCAAACAGCTTGGATCCTGGTGAGAGGTAGGCCTTGGAGTTAGACAGCTTGGATCCTGTTGAGAGGCAGGTCTTGTGTCAAACAGTGTCAAACAGCTTGGATCCTGGTGAGAGGTAGGTCTTGGAGTTAGACAGCTTGGATCCTGTTGAGAGGCAGGTCTTGTGTCAAACAGCTTGGATCCTGTTGAGAGGCAGGTCTTGGAGTTAGACATCTTGGATTCTTTCGAGGAGCAGTCCCCCCCCTGTCAAACAGCCTAGATCCTAATACGAGATAGAACTCTGTGCCAAACAGCTAGACTGCCGTTTGGTGTCAAACACCTTAGATTATGGTGAGAGGCAGATCCTGGTGTCAAACAGCTCGGATTCTGATGAGAGGTTGATCCTGGTGTCAAACAGCTTGGATTGTTGTAAGAGGCAGAGTTACCCGGTGTGTCATCAGGTTTCAAGCTGTTTGCAAATGCTAGTCAGGTCATGGATTGCGGGATAAGGTTAACAGTTTGCAACTAGTGTTGACGTTTCTGAGAAGCGAAGCGACTACGATCAGGATCCAATCTGTTTGAATCTGTATCAGCTTTATTACGCCTTTGCAAACAGGGTAGACAAAGACCAGTCGGCTCTGATCATGGTATGCATTGTGTACTTATGAAATACAGCAAAACCTCTCTATAACGACCACTAAATTGTGTCAATTAGTTGGTATTAAGGAGCGTTCTGTTTTACTTTCACCTTGCTTTAAGCATCCACCTGCCTTTAACACAAAATACTTGATGTAAATTAGTGGTCGTTATAGAGAAGTTTTACTGTAGTAATTATTATAGTATTACAATATTTCTACCATGGCCAAAAATACTGTGTCTACGTGCTATGATAAATATTATTCTGTTTAATATTCATGATGTCATTATTTCTTACATACATATTCATGGAGTAAAGGGTTAAGTCACTGACATTCATTGCAAGCATGACTGTATCCTTTATCTGCAATTACATATTTAACCAAATCCAAAAATATTTTTGTTTTTTTTGTTTTGGATGGGTCTTTTTGTTGTTGTTTTATATAAATAAAGCTAAATTTTCACCCTGTGTTTGCATAATAGTAATTTTAGTTTTAAATTTATTCATTTATACATTCATTTATATTTTTCATTGTCTAAAGTTTTGATA